>JAJPUD010003375.1:112410-136488 GCA_023553655.1 Myrmecobius fasciatus | reverse complement strand
AGAGAGAGAGAGAGAGAGAGAGAGAGAGAGAGAGAGAGAGAGAGAGACAGACAGAGACAGAGACAGACAGACAGACAGACAGAGAGAATGGAAGAGAGAGTAATTGATAGATAAATGCTTGTTGACCCATTAATATTTGGTCAACACAAACAAGACTTTATGCCAGCCAATGTGCTAAGTGATGGTGACACAAAGAAACAGACCTTGCCTTCAAGGAATTTACATTCTAACATGAGACACAGCATGTCACTAGCTAGGCACACACAATATTAATAATGCAGAGTGGAAGAAAGTTCATTTCAAAGAAGAAAGCACTAGCACTTAAGAGGATCAGGGAAGGCCTCCTGAAAAACATGGGACTTGAACTGAGTCTTGGAAGTCAGGGAAGCTAAGATGTCGTGGTGAGGAAGCAAAACTTTGCAGGCATAGAGAGAACCAATCAAATACAATGAGAAGATGATGGGTCAAGTTCAATGAAAAGCAAATAGACCAATATAATAGAATCACAGAGTTTATGGAAAGAAGAAAAGTCCAAAAAGACTGGAAAGAGAAATGGGCCAGATTAAGAAATATTTTAAATTTCATTGTCTTTTGATTAATTCCACTAAGATGACTCTCTTTATACATATTTATACAATATTTATACACATTTAACTAGATTGAAAAAAGAAGTTTGATTTCAGAAAAAATTTCTCCAAGCATACCCCCAACATCAGCCCAACATCGCCCTAAATCTAAGCTATGCTTTTTTGTTTCAAAATTATTTTAGTTTTTAAAAACTTATTTTAAACATTCCTTTTTTTAAAATTTTGAGTTCAAGGACAATTAGATGGCTCAGTGGATAGAGAACTGGCCCTGAAGTCAGGAGGACCTGAGTTCAAATCCAGTTACTTTAATAGTTACTAGCTGTGTGATCTTGGCCAAGTCACTTAACCTGAATTGCCTCAGCAAAAAAATAAATAAATAAAAATTTTTTTTGAGTTCAAAATTCTTTTACCTCTCCCACATTCATGAAGAATGCAAGTAAAATAGCATTAATTATGCATGTAAAGTCATGTAAAATATAGTTCTGTTAGCTATATTACAAAAGAGCAATAACAAAAAAAGGAAAGAAAGCAAGAGAGAGAATTGTACTTCAATTTGCAATCAGGGTTATCAGCTCTCTTTCTGAAGGTATATAGTTTTTTGTTTTTTTTCATAATGAGTCCTTTGAAACTGTCTGATCATTGTTTTCACAAAAGTAACCAAGTCTTTCAAAGTTGATCATTATAACATTGCTGTTACTTTGCAAATTAATCCTTGATCTTCCACTTCTCATTTCATTTTGCATCCATTCATATAGGTCTTGTCATGTCTTTCTTTCCCCAGAAACTGCCCTTCTCCTTGTCATAGTACTATATCACAATCATATGCCACAACTTGTTCATTCATTCTCTAATTGATAAGCATTCCCTTCAATTTCCAATTCTTTGCCACCACAAAAAGAGATACTATAAATACTGTTGTCCATATAGGTCATTTTTCCTTTGCTTTGATCTCTTCAGGGTACAAACCTAATAGTGGTATTGTCAAGTCAAAAGATATGCCATTTTATAGCTCTTAGGACATAGTTTCAAATTGTTCTCCAGAATAGTTGGACCAGTTCAAAACTGGGAATAAACCACCAATAGTTTCTCCACCAATAGTTTCTAAGTACCTATTTTTCATTATCTCCACCAATATGTCATTTTTTGATAGGTACGAGGTGGTACCTAGAGAGTTATTTTAATTTGGCTTTCTCTAATCAATAGTGATTGAGTATTTTTTCATATTACTACAGATAGCTTTGATTTCTTCCTAAAACTTAATGTTCATATCCTTTGACTATCAATTGGGGAATGGCTTATTTTTATAAATTTGATTTAGTTCCCTATATATTTGAGAAATGAGGCCTTGAGCAAAGAAACTTTCTGTAAAAAAAAAAGTTTTCTTGAATACTTCCTTTAATTAGGTCTATTTGTGCTTTTGCTTTGTCTGAGACCATGATTGTTATTCCTGCCTTTTTTACATTAACTGAAGCAAAATAGATTCTGCTTCAGGCCCTTATTTTGAATGTTATGTGTCTCTCTGTTAAGTCTCTCTCTCTGGTAAACAACATATTGTTGGATTCTGGTTTCTAATTCACTCTGCTATCTGTTTCTAATTTATAGGTAGCTTATCCCATTAGCATTCACAATTACAATGACTAACTCTGTATTTCCCTTCCATCTATTCTGTTTATCCTTCAATCTTTTTTTATTCTGTCCCTCCTCAAAAGTTGATTAGGCTTCTAACCACTGCTTTCCTTAATCTACTCTCCTTTTTATCATTCTATCTCCATCCCTGGACATTTCTCTTATTTACCCTCCTGTTTCCCTATTGATAAAGAAAGAATTCTTTCCTACAAAAGTAAGGCTATGTATATGGGGGTATATACTTAAAGATATACACATACGTGTGTATGCATGTGTGTATATATATATATATATGTATCTACCTATATTTATATCTATGTACTGAAGTATATATACACTTCCTATCACCCAGTTCCAATGAGTGAAACTCAAGCATTGCCCATTACCTTCCCCATCTTATCCTCATTGTAAAAGCTCTTTTGTTCCACTTTTATGTGGAAAAAAGAATTCCTCATTCTACTTCTCCCTTCTCCTTTCTCCCAACACATTCTTCTTTCTCAACTTTTTTTTCTCTTTTGAGATCATCCAAACATAATCAACTCACACCCATATCCTCAGTCTATATAAACTCCTTTTAAGTACCCTGATAAAATTGTTAGGAGTTACATTTATCTTCCCATATAGGAATGTAAATAGTTTAATTTTATTGCATCTCCTTTAATTACTTTCATTTTTACCTTTTTATGCTTCTCTTGAGTATTGTGTTCAAATATGAAATTTTCTATACAGTCTGGTCTTTTCATCAATAATACTTGCAAATTTTCCATTTCATTAAATATTCATTTTTTTCCCATTGAAGGAAGAATAGAGTGAGAACAAAAGAGCAAATCAGAGCAACATCAAGTGAGTACAGTAAAGTTAACACAGATGCTTTTTTGGAATGTGGGTTTCTTTCAGAATTCTTTAAGTAGAATTTATGTGGTACAAATTTCCATGCAGTCAAAACTGTCTATTCAGTTTTGCTGATAGGTAATTGCTGGTTGAAATTTTAGCTTCTTTGCCCTCCACAATATCATATTCCAAACCCTTTGCTTCTTTAACATGAAAGCTTGTGTAACCCTGACTTTGGCTCCAAGACATCTGGATGGTTTGCAATATTTTCTCCTTGATCTGGGACTTCAGAAATTTGGCTATAATAATCCTGGGAATTTTTATTTGGAGATCTTTTTCAGAAGAAGATAGATGGATTCTTTCAATCTCTATGTATGTTATTTATTGGATCTAAGATTTTCTTTATGGTTTCTTGAGACATGCTGTCAAGACTTTTTTTTTTTTTTTTTTTTTTTTTAAAATAAAAGCTTTTGGATAGTCCAATGATTCTTAAATTCTTTCTTGTAGATCTATTTTTTTCCAGGTCAGTTGTTTTTCTATTTCACATTTTTTACTATTTTCCCCCCATTTTTTTGTCTTTGTTTTATTGTTTCTTGATGTCTCACAGAATCATTAGCTTTCACTTGCCCATTCTAATTTTTTAAGAAATTATTTTCTGGGTTTTTCTTGCACACCAATGATAAGTTTGGAAATATGTATACATATATTCGATTTGCCAATATTTTAACATAATTAACATGTAGTGGATATCCTGCCATCTAGGGGAGGGGTGGGGAGTTGGGGGGAAAAATTTGTAACGGAAAGCTATGTAAGGGTTATTGTTGAAGAATTACCCACACATATGTTATGCAAATAAAATAAAAATTTAAAATAAAAAAAAATAAAAAATAAAAAAAAAATTATTTTCTGGGGCAGCTACGTGGCACAGTGGATAGAGCACCAGCCCTGAAGTCAGGAGGACCTGAGTTCAAATCTGGTCTCAGATTTAACACTTAACATTCCCTAGCTGTGTGATCCTGGGCAAGTCACTTAACCCCAATTGCTTAAGCCAAAAAAAGAAAAAAGAAATTATTTTCTTCTGTGAGATTTTGTACCTATTTTCCCATTTGGCCAATTCTATTTTAAGGTATTATTTTCTTCACTATTTTCATGACTCTTTTGCCAAGCTGTTAATTCTCTTTTCATAGTTTTCCTGCATCTCATTTCTTTTATTCTGTCACTCATATCTTTTTTGAATGCTTCCAGGAATTCTTATTTGTCTTGGGTTCAAATAGCATTTTTTTTGAAGCTTTGCTTGTAGCTGTTTTCATACTATTGTCTTCTTCTGAGTTTATACCTTTGTCTTCTCTGTCACCATCGTAGCTTTTTAGGGTAAAGTTCTTTAACTCATCTTTCCAGTCTACTTCTTGAATTTGAACTTTATGTTAAAGTTAGGCTTTATTCACTTAGGGGTGAGGAAGTAGTAAGTATTCACTTAGGGGCTTTGAGATTTTTTGTGCCATTTTCAGAACTACTTCCAGGGGTCTGCAATTTTTTTTTATTAAAGCTTTTTATTTGTATAACATATGTATGGGTAGTTCCCCAACATTGATCTTTACAAAGCTTTCCATTACAAATTTTACCCCCAGTCCCCTCCCCTCCCCTAGATGGCAGGAAGTCCACTACATGTTAATAATGTTGAAATGCTTGAGAAGTTATGCAAGAAAAATCCTATCTACAAGAAAAAAAAAAAGAATCAGAGAAAGGCAACACAATGCAAGCAAATGTCAATAGAGATCATGAAAATGTTACGTTGTGGTCCATATTTCATTTCCCTCTCTCTGGGTGTATATGGTTTTCTTCAGTGAACAATTGGAACTGGTTTGAGACAATTTTTTGTTGCAGAGAGCCATGTCCATCAGAATTGATCATCATGTAATACTGTTGTTGCTGTGTATGATGATCTCCTGATTCTGCTCGTTTCACTCAGCATCAGTTCATGCAAGTCTCTCTGAAATCGTCCTGCTGGTTGTTTCTTACAGAGCAATAATATTCCATAACATTCATATACCATAATTTATTCAGCCACTCTCCAATTGATGGGCATCCCTTCAGTTTCCAGTTTCTAGCCACTACAAAAAGGGCTGCCACAAACATTCTTGCCTTGGTGGATCCCTTTCCCTCCTCTAAGATCTCTTTGGGATATAGGCCCAGTAGAAACACTGCTGGGTCAAAGAGTATGCACAGTTTGACAACTTTTTGAGCATAGCTCCAAATTGCTCTCCAGAATGGTTGGATCCGTTCACAGTTCCACCAACAATGTATTAGTGTAGGGGTCTGCAATTTTTTGATGCTTCCAAGGTGCTGTGATCTGAGGAGAAGAGTAGTTACCACTCCCCTGTTGTGTGCTCTAGTGCTTACCCCAGAGAGTCCCTTACTTCCCTGTAGCCAGAAGCATTTAGTGATTCTTTCTGCCTTGAAACTATGACCAGGACCCCTGCTCTTAATTGCAGCCCAGAACCCCTTATGGCAAATAGAGTTGCCAATTAGTAACAGTTGTACCCAGTACCAGCAAAGGGTCCCCTGTAATCTTTTGTCCAGGAGTCAACCTTATTACCATTTCTAGGCTGAGAGCTCCTAAAGCTGCTGCTTTTGCCAGTTACCTCCAAGACCCACTAATGGTTTTGCTGCGAGGCTCTAGGCCAATTCTCACTTCAGTGTCATATACCTCTTTTGCCAAACTCCAAAGTTATCTTATACTGGAAAAATATCTCATTCTGATCTTTTGTTGGTTCTGTCACTCCAAAATTTGATTTGAAATATTATTTTAAGTTGTTTGGAGGGGACTACTGAGATAGTTCAACTGGGTGGATACCTATACTCAGCCATCTTGGCTCTACTTTCCTTTTTTGTAATTATTATAAAATGTAAATGGACATTGCTTATACAAAAAAAGAATTCCAATTAGGAAAAAGTTTTCCCATTTGCACTTCTCTCTCCAAGCAGTAATGTTCCTTTCCTCTTTTCTTGGTCAGAGTCACCCACTTGATTCAATCAGACATGTCCTAAAGCTTGTACCCTGGGACACTTCCTAGCCTTCTGAAGGAGCTTAACCTCTAGAGCTAGTTTCCTCAGTTGTACAATTAGGCTTCTGAAGTCATCCAGGTGAAAGAAACAAGCAGACCTCAACAAGGGTGATTGTGGTGTAAGAAAAAAGACAGACCAAGAGATGTGGAATAGGGAGAATGAACAAAATGCAACAACTGATTGGCTGGGGTGGAGAAAGGGTAAATGATAGTGAAAAGGTGAGAATGACACTGAAGTTTTTGACCAAGGATGACTAGCGTTATTAGGATAAAAACAGGGAAGTTACTAAAAAAGGTATGTTTAGGGGTTAAGTTTAGGAATTCTGTTTCAGACAGATTTGTTGAGCCAAGTAAGAAATGTCAAAAAGGCAGTTAGGGATTTTGGACTGGAGTTCAGAAGAAATATGGGGAGACTTGTTCTGTAGATTGGGACTTCACAAAAATAATTGGACCCCTGAAAGTTAATGAGATCTCCAAGAAAAAACCTTAGCGTAGAGTATACTCAATTCTATGTAAGGTATGATTTTATTATTTACAACACAGAAATAACAACAATATGATATTCCCACCAGATTCCCTGGAAACAAATATCTTTTATGAAGGAGGTGGCTCACTTTAAAACAACAACAACAACAAAACCCATTTATATGGAGATACAGTGAGGTTCTCTCTCATTAGGTGGCACAGTGGATAGAATGCTGTGTCTGCAGTCAGGAAGACCAGTTCAAATGCTGCTTCAGACATTTACTATTGGTGTGACCCTGGAGACCTTTGCCTCAGTTTTCTGAACTGTAAAATGAAGATAAGCACCTCACAGGATTGTTGTGAGTATAAAATAAAATATTATTTGTAAAAAGTCCTTTAACAGTGCCTGGCACATTCCTTTTATTTTGCAAAGGTTTTGAATAAAAACTGGATGACCAATAAAGTCAAAATTAGAAGAAAAAAAGCATAAAAATGGGGAAAATATTTATAGCAATTTTCTTCAGTAAAGGCCTTATTTCAAATATATAAGTAACTGAGCTAAATTTATAAAAATAAGAGTCACAATTTTCAGAAGAAGAAATCAAAACTACCAACAATCATATGAAAAAATGTCCTAAACCACAGGGTTGTTTTATTTTTAGTTTTGGTTTGGTTTTGTTCTGGGTCCCAAGAGAACCAATGACATCTTAGGGTGTTGTCTTGACTTGCATGTAAGTTGGATTTAAGTGAGGCAGAGGTATACAAAGTCATCAGCCTCATTCTCTCCTTTAGAATCATTTAAGTCCAGTGGCAAGACAGAAGTTGAGATGACTGATAATGGCCTGGGATGCAGTGTATGGCCTTGACATCTTCAATATCTAAGCTGTAAGCAATCCACAGCATCTGCTTCAAGGCCTTTGTGACCATTGGTAAAAATTGTTCTCACCTGCCCATTCCACTGAAGGAAGTCTTCGTATGCTTGGTGCAGGACATCCCCCTTATTCACTGATGTTTTTGAGGCTTGATGACCCTCACTCTGGTTTAGCCTGTCTACTGGGATATGGCTGCTACAGCTTCTTAGAGCCAGAGATGAGAGCTGAATGACAGGGAGCCACCAAAACTGGATGAGCATCCCTGAAAAGAGTTGGGCAAGCTCACAAGCCAGAAAACCTACTCCTCCTTGAACTTTTCAAACACTCCTCTTGATCACTACTGATTAGATGAATATATATTAAAACACTCTGAGGTATTATACCTCCCATATATCTGATAGGCTAATATGACAGAAGGGAAATGACAGATGTCTCAGGGTATACAGAAAAATGGGTATACTAATAAGCTGTTGCTGGACTTATGAGTCATTCTGGAGAACAATTTGGAACTATGCCCAAAAGGTTATTAAAAAAAACTATGCATATCATTTGGTCCAATAATTCTGCTAAGTCTGTATTTTTTTTTTTTTTTTTGCTGAGGCAGTTGAGGTTAAGTGACTTGCCCAGGTCACACAACCAGGATGTGTTAAGTGTCTGAGATCACATTTGAACTCAGGCCCTCCTGACTGGTGCTCTATTCACTTCGACACCTAGCTGCCCCTTAAATACATTTTTTAAGCGTAAAAACTGGATGACCAACTGCTAGTTGTACTGGAAAGGAGTACTTTATTTTTTTTTTTTTACATAGATGCAACAGAAGATTAGACATTGAGAACTCAACCCTTATAAGCATGTTTGGTGCTTAGCCCAATTCAATTTTCCACATGGACTTTGTCACATGCATAGGTATTCTGTGACTGTTTCCAGTCTGCTTACTGTGGTATGGGAAGGCTTTTCAATTGGCTTTTGAACTGTAACTTAAAAAGCATGCAAAAGGTTCTAATGACCCAACCTTGTTCTATCTTTCCTGCCTAATCATGTATCAGTGTCCTGGAGGACTACATTGAGTCTATTCCAGTTTGAGGGGGATGTTCTAATTGATCTTAATTGGTTTAATGATTCAAAGGCACTAATAAATGATATTGGCAATACTAAAGTGATATTAACTATATCTGGTTAGAGGATTTTGAAAAGATAACTTGCCAACTGATAGGACTAACATACCAGAATTGAAAATCCAAACAACTGCATTAGAAACACACCTCAACCTCTCAGAAATACTTCTGGAATCCTGAAAGTTAACCTCTCCTCTGGAATCCAACATCATTTCTAGTAGGAGTAAGGACTCCCCAGGCTGTTAGGGATTTCAGAGAGGTGGGACAAGATTGCTATTGTGACCCCTTTTGATGATAAGCCATCATGATGGCATTGAAATGTATAGAAAGCATCCTCACTGGCCTGTGAATAGGCTCAAGAATCCAGGTCTTGTAATTACCCTCTATGGCACTAGTTCAAGATTCTGTCTAGTCCATTCCCAATTAAGAGAACACTATTTAAGGTTTTGCTTTTCTACTTATAAGAACTTAAAAGCCTAAGAGTTTTGTTATAAGCCACAGTGCAGGTCAAAATCCTGAATTTAGATCAGAGATTTAAGGCAACTCACCTTTGCTTTGAGTTGCCCTAAACATTTAAGTGTCTTTTCCCCAGCAATCAGCTTTCCTCTGCTGTTGATCCTTCCCTAAAGATAAGGCTGGCTCTTGTCATTTCTTCTTAGCTCCTCTCCCCCAAACCCTATTATCCAAAAAGCTCTGACAGCTATCACTCTAAGACAGTGGAAAAAGCTCAATCCAGGTCACTAAGACATTGCTAAATCTTTCCCACTTAGTCTCCCTTTGGGATTAACAACCTTCCCATGAGTGGGACTTCAGCTGTGATTGCACCCCTGTAATTCACAATCTATAGTCCTATACAGCATATGAGTGGTGGGGCTACTGAACAGGAGTCCAATGTCTACAGTCACTAAGGAAGCTCCCTACTAAATTGGTATTTGTTCTTGGATATTGCTAAAATAAGCTTGAATTTACTTTATAATTGCTAGTCAGAAGTATCATAATTTAGAGCTGGGAAGAAAGGAATTCTTTTTTTTAAATCTTACAATCTGGGAAATCTTTTTTTTTAATCTTACAATCGAGGAAACTGAGGCCCAAGGTTACACAGGTAGTGACAGAGCCTGGATTCAAATCCAGATTCCCAGACTTTCAAATTTGTTGTCCTTGCTTGTTACCTCTCAGCAGAAGCACTCTTAATTCAATCCTCATAACTGTAGGTCACTGTCAAGCTAAAACAGCATACATCACAATGGCAAAGGTTTCTTCTAGGTTGTGTATATAAATTGTAGGAAACAACAACAACTCTCATTAACCTTGTCTTCTGGGCTGTGTTCCACACTCCAGAGGTCCCCTTGTAGTTTATGTTCTCTCTTGTAATAAAATGAAACATTCATAAGTTATTTCAGGACTGACAAAAGGAAATTTACTTGGCCATAATAGCAAGGGGATAGCAATAGGAGGATAATAGCAAGTTGATTTAGCTCTTTTGCCTGAATTGGCCATAATTTTCAATTAACTAAGAATCAGCACCTGAAACTCTTTGTGGCTTTGTATTCAGATGGCCAAGAAAGTAATGTGGATAGCATGAGCCTTTAATTCTTTGACAAAATCAAATCTTGAGGAGAGTCTTAACACATTTTAGGGAAATATATTGTTGTTTGTCCTTTATTCTTGAAGAGGACATAGATATCAGGGAGGTGATACCATGACATGAAAATGAATTGGATTTGGATGAAGGAGGGCTGGGCAAAGTCACCAGGCTCACTTTCTCCTCAGAACCATCTGGATCCCAGGGCCAGATATAGATCAGGATAACTGGAGATGGCCCTGGATACAGTGGGAGACCTTGGTCTTTTTAAATTAAAGTCTTTAGCAAGTACCAAAAGAGCTGGCAAAAATAAAGTTGCTGTTGATAAAGTCTACAAGACCTTAGAGAGAAGAGGTATTTTAGGGCTATAGAAGGGCAGATGTTGGCCCAATTTTCAAAAACGGAAGAGGCTGCCTGAGTCTGCAAGTTCTAGATCAAAGAGCTTGACTTAAATGCTTGGGAAAAATCCTACAACACATTACTAATAGTTTATGAGTCCTTAGAAAGGGAAATACAGTAGGGATTATGAAAAGCCAGTATACTGCTTCATCAAAAAATAAGTCATTCCAGACTAACTTCACTTTCTTATTTTCTTCCCAAAGGCCATACAGTGATATGAACAAGGAAGTACTATAGCCATAATATATTTCTATTTCATTGTAGCCCTTTTCCAGAACCAAAGCTCTGGGTTTACAGAGCAAGTGCTGTCTTGGAGGCATCTTCATATAACAACTCAAAAGTGCATGCCTCACTACTTAGGGTTTTCCCTGGGAATATGAGATTCTGATTATGTTTAGGCCTCTGTAAAATAGGTAAAGAACTTTTGGTCCCATGCAAACACTTTGTCTAACAAAATTGGGCAGACTTTATTTAGATCATATGGAGGACTAAGGTATTCTCATTTCTTGAAATAGGGATTAGTTTTCCCTAAAAAGCAACAAAAGCTGTTCCTGATTCCTGAATCCCTTGATGTAGTTTCCACATCATTTAAGAACATAAAATCCTTAGGAAATAAAGATTTGAGGGCCTTTTCAATCTGGGATATGTCTGTAGACCTTGCCAATAATCTTATCTTGACCTGTTGACCAAATCAATGTATTTCCAAGTGAAGACTAGGAGAAACTCATCAAAACAAACTAGATGCTGTTGCATCCTTGTTGCATCATCTTTGCTGTGTCAGGGCAAAAAAATCTTTTTATTAACTGCTCAATGTCTAACAAGTGCTTCACTTTATCCCAAATTAAATTTCAAGTAACAGGGCAACAATGTTATGCTGGCCTCTTAACAGCTCAATGTAAAACACTCAAACATATATATATATATACATGTATATATACATGCATATATATATATATATATATTCAAAAGAACTCTCCTTTCTTCTCAAGAAAGCCTATGTCTTCTGGGAACCAGCATATGCTCTTCCAGACTTAAAATATTATAACCAACCTAAGGTTATGGTTCCCTTGAAGGGGGAAAATAGAGAGCTGCTAAAGTGCACTACAATGCATAGGCACAATGGATAGATTGTTGTGCTTGGAGTCAGGAAGCCCTTTTTTCAAATTCTGCTTTAAACATTAATTATGACTATGGATAAATCACTTAACCTTGCTTGTCTCAATTTCCTCATTTGCAAACTAGGGGTAGTATATATGGAACATGTGAATTACATATGTCTATTTGAACTTTCCAATCTTCTTTTTCTTCCACTTCTTCCTTTTCTCAAGCAGCAATCTACATCCTGGTTTTCCAAATTCTTTCAACAACAACAACAACAACAACAACAACAAAATCAACCAACCAAACAAACAAAAAAAAAAAAACCACTAGTATTGTTTCCTTGATTAATTTAAGGTGAATTTTAATGTGTTCAAGACTCTGTTCTTTCATCTGTAAAATCCCTACCTTATAAGATTGTTGTGAGAATAACCAAAATAATGTATATGAATTGATTTGCAAACTTAAAAAAGGTCATATAAATTTAAGTTAGGATTAGCATTTGGACACAGAACTGAGTTTGAATCCTAACTTATTTATTATATATATATTACCTTGCCATCTTGCTGAATCTCAGTTTGCTCATATATAAAATGATGGGATTGAAAAAGATTATCCCTAAGGACCTTTATGGCTTTAACTTGATGCAATAAGGATCTTTTAATAGTTAGACTTTGTTCTTTCTTAAAGGAATTTCAGCAATCAGCCAGCAGATGGAGAGAAATTTCATTTTACACGATTAGCTGAGAATCACAGTTCATCAGAGAATGTGAAGATTCATTTATTCCTATAGTCATTTCTTCAAAAAAGTTTTAAGTGCCTACTATGTACTAGGAAGTAGGGAAGACAGAAGGTTGAACTAAGGCAAGATCATTGCCTACTTGGATGTTATAAGGTGAGCCACAAACATAAATTATAATAAAGATATCACATGGCAAATATATAATTAAAATTCAAAACAAAGTGATATGTGAACTTTTAAGAGGAAAGGTCTTCTACAGAAGATTTGGGAGGAGGAGGGCATTTGTAAAAACCTTAAGCTGCTTTGTAATCGAAAGTTTTAACTGTCTTTATTCCTCTCTGGGCTTCGTCCTTACTCTCTAGATTTCTTTCTCCACTATGATTCAACAGAAGATCTCTCTGGAAAATTTCTCTACTCTTCTGATCCTTTCCTTTGATTAGTCAGTTTCTCCTAGAATCTGTATTTTAAGCAAAGTGTCTAAGCTGAGCAAATTCACTCTTTCATTCCTCTCTCTGTTCCATTCAATTTCCCTGACTTCCTTTTTCATCTGTCCCCTATTTCCCATTCCTTCTCTGCTCTCATTTTCACCTTCCTTTTATGTGTTATCTTTCCCCCTATTAGAAGGCAAACTCCTTGAAATTATCTGCTATCCCTTGTAAAAGGTAGAAGTGAACTAACAAGAAAGCAATTTCTAGTCGTCTCAGGAATAATGATGTTGATTCTCAAATGCTATCAAAATGTCATCCAAAAATAGTCAGAAGAAGATGAGGTGATTAGTGGAGACTGGTGAATCTTTGCTAGGAGAGACTGAAGCAGTTCTTTGCTGACTTGACATAAATAACAACCTCTCTTTGGTCTATCCAGTATAAGTATCTTTAACAAAAGAGAAGTACATTAAAGACTTATCAAACCTGATTACTTTTATCCCCTTTTTATAATTCATGTGGAAGTAAATGTCATTGCCAGAAGAAATCTAGAAACTTAAAAAAAAAATCCAAGTACAGGGCAATATGCACCATTGTTAAAAGGATGAAAACAATTACAAAGAAAAGTGATTAAAAAAAACCCATAATGATTTCATTAATACTAAGGCATGCATTATATAAAATGATGCAAACTAAAGTAAACAGAACTAGGAAACAAATATATACAATGACTATAACAATATAAACAAACTAACAATAAAGTGAAACTGAATGGAATGTAATTATAATGGGTTAACTTGGTTCCAGATAAGAGATGAGAATATGTAACTATATATTAGAAGTAGGAGATTTGGAATACGTAGTCACACATATAAAATATAGTTGATATATTAGTTGGTTTGGCTAACGTATTTTTTTCCTCCATTAAAAATTTCAATTGTTACAAGAGGCAATAATATATATATATATGTATATATATATATATAAAGTACGATATAAAGACAAAATACATTCATAATTTTTTTAAAAAGACATTCCAAACTAACCTAATTTCCCTTTTGTTAAGATTACATTGGTATACCAGCAGATAACAATTTTAAATAGATATTAGAAAAATATTTGTCCAATTATTTCATATATCCTTTTGGAAAAAATGAAGGAAGGTGGGTTAGATGATAAAGTTGGGTGGATTTGAGATTAGATGAAAAACTAGGACCAAAGACTACTAATTAATGGTGTTAATATTAATCCAGAGTAAGGACCATAAGTGTTCCAGGAAATCGTTCTCAGACATTTTTTTCTTGTCATTGACTTGATAAAGGGCTATAGATGGTCCATTTGTTAGACTGGCAGATGACAAGAAGCTAGGAAGGATAGCTAACACCTTAGGTGATCTAAATCTCAACAGGCTAATGTAGGGAACAAATTTTAATATAAATTCATATTTCTAATATCTGGTGATAATCACCCATATTTGTATGTCACTGTAAAATTGCAAAGTGCTTTCCTCAAAGAGATAAAGGAATATCTATTGGAGGAGAAACTATACAAGTATAAGATGATGATGATAACTAAAATGTACATAGTGCCTTAAAGTATGAAAAGTGCTTTATAAGTATTCTCAGCTGATCTTTATAACAATTTGGGAAGTAGGTGTTATTCTTATCCCCATTTTACAGATGGAGAAACCAAGGGAGACAGAAATTAAGTGGCTTGCCTAAGGTCACCAAGATGGTATGAAGCTATATTTGAAATCCAGTGCTTTATTCACGTTGTCATCTAGACATAGTTCATGTGAGAGAAAAAAAATCTCCAAATTAAAAATGAGTCAATAGTGTGGTATGCCAATCAAAAAAAAAAAAAAAACTAACAAAATTTAATTTGTTCTCAGTCTCTAATAAAGGCAGAATGTCCATAATAAGGCAAATGGCAGCCATGCCAAATTCCTCCCAGCTCATACCACTTCAGGAGTACTGTGTTCAGTTCAGCAGGCCTATTTTAAGAAGGATATCCACAAACTGGAGCACATCCAGAAGAAGGAAACCCAGATGGTTGCGGGAACAGAATCAATGCCATATGAGGATTGGTTGAAGGAACTGGGATGTTCAGTCTGGAGAAGAGATTCAGCCTGCGGCTGTGATAGCTGTCTTCTAGCATTTGAAGGGCTGTCAAGTAAAAGAGGGATCAGACTAGTACTGTTTAGCCCCACAGGGCAGATTGAGAACAATGATTAGAAGTTACAGAGAGGCAGATTTTGTTTGATACAAGGAAAAGCTTCCTAACAATTAAGAACTATGCAGTAGTGGAAAGAACTGCCACAGGATGTAGGGGAGTTTCTAAATAGAGGCTAGATGACCTCTTTTTGGAGATCTTGTTGGGTGTGGGGAAGGAAGTGTCTCTATTTTATTATAGATTTGTCTAGATGTTCTGAGTTCATATCCACTTCTGGGGGCCTGACAGATCTATTTCTAAAAATAAATTTTAAAAAACATTCCCTTAATCCTTCTCTCACCCCATTTTAATTACCCTTCCATCTCCCTGCTAACCTTACACTTTTTACATAACCCACCCTTTTGGAGATCCACCAAAAAACTTGGAATGGAAAATTGATGAATGTGGCTGTCTGCTGGCAGACTTTGATCTTCTGACCTTTGGAGAAGGGTTTGCTCAGATTTGACCTGATGGCAAAGTACTAGATTACAATTGACTTTGACCTTGACCAAGCTGACTCCTCAACTGTGGGGGAGAGGGGAGCATTTATTGATAAATGGGATATTGAAGAGATTGAAGCCAGGAAAGACTGATTCGGGTGGAGGTTGGAACCAAACCTAGCAATCCCAGTTGGAGTCTATACATATGTTCAACTTTGCCATCATAGTTTGAGCCAAGTGGTTCTACTACCCTTAATGGCAAAAAAAAAAAAAAAAGTTTGTTCTAAAAACCTTTTAAGATCTTTTCTTTCTCCTAGTTTCATCCTCAAGTATTCTTGGAAGTAACTGCTTAATTGGGTCTCTTGACAAACTTTCTTTAAGCTTATTTTTCTTCTTTTTTGTTTCTCAGGTTTATGAGATGATTCTCTTACTAATTGTTGCATTAGGCATCACCCCAATCCCCCAGAACCAAAAGCTATGATTCCCTATGTCCTGTATTAAATTTATTTTCCCCCATACTGTTCCCAGCATAAGGTTTCCTTCCAGAACAAAGATAAATTTTAGCGTTCTAGTTCTGACTCTATACTCACCCCCCACCCCCCGCCCCAGGGACCTTCCCCTAGTTCCTTCACCCTGACTGAGCTCAGAAAGCAGAATCCCTTAGATCCAATAGACAATGGCCACACATTCTTGATCTTCCTCTAGTGCCTCCAACTACTTATGGCTCTGTTTGCTACATGTGGCTCTTGCCCTATTCCTTTTTTGAGGGCAATGATGGTTTCACGAGTAACCAGGATGACAACTACAGGTGAAGGGGAGAATATCCTTCATTAGTCTGTTCATATCAATAAAACACCCTTACCTCCTCACCTTCAACATCATGAAATTAAAGTGTAGCAACACAGGCTAGTTTAGAAATCTTTTTCTGGACAAGGTTTGGAGAGCACTTGTTTCATTCATTTACCAAAAATAATTATTAAGAATATATAACATTGGGGCAGCTAGGTGGTACAGTAGATAGAGCACCAGCCCTGAAGTCAGGAGGACCCTAGTTCAAATCTAGTCTCAGATACTTAACACTTCTTAGCTGTGTGACCCTGGGCAAGTCACTTAACCCCAATTGCCTTAGGGGAAAAATTCGAAAGCACATTTAAATGCAAATTTAAGATGTTTTTTCTCAATAGTACTTTATTTTTTCCAATTACATATGCAGTTTTTAAAATTTATTTTCATAAGATTTTGAGTTATGATTTTTTGCCTTCTCATCTTCCAAGAAATCTGATATAGATTATATAAGTTCAATCATTTAAACATATTTACATATTAGTCATGTTGTGAAATAACAATCAGAACAAAAGGGGAAAACCACAAGAAAAAAAAGCAAACAAAAAAGACGAAAATAGTATGTTTGAATCCTCCCAGAATTCTCTATCTGGATGCAGATGGCATTTTGTATCCTAAATCTATTTGGAATTGTCTTGGATCACTGTATTGCTGAAAAGAGTTAAATTTGTCACATCATAGTTGATCATCACAGGATGTTTCTCTTCACTTCACTCAGCATCAGTTCATCTAAGTCTTCCTAGATTTTTCTGAAATAAGCCTGTTCATCATTTCTTATAGAACAGTATTCTGTTACACTCATATACCATAATTTATTCAGCCATTCCCCAAATGATGGACATCCACTCACTTTACAATTCCTTGCCATCACAAAATGCATACATTTCTTTCAAGAAGCTTCCAGTTTAGTAAACTTAAATACTTTTAAACAACCAGGGATTTTACATTAAGGTATATAACAACAACAAAAATTAGTAAAGTAGAAGAGAAAGTATAGTCCTGCTGGTTTCATAGAACCCTTTTGTTCTTTCCCTTATTTGCACGCCAGTCAGAGGGTTTTATGGATATTGAGGGAAGTCTCATTGCTTCCACACAACTAATACAGGAATTTGTTGTTAGTTATGAAAACTAACAAAATGAGGAGGATGACAACACTTAAGACAGTGTCTGGAATATAGTAAATGATGTATAAATTTATTTCTTATTAATAAAATTATAATGATGTGGCATTTATACAGTACTTTTAGGCAAAGCATGCTTTACAAATATGATTTCCTCTTCATAATCATGAATGGCATTATTTTTTTTCTCTTTTTAAGATGGAAACTGAGTTAGGCAGCTCTTAAGTGATTTGCTTAGGGTTGTCCAACTAGTAAGCATCAGAGGATGAATGTGAATTTAGGTGATCCTGACTCCAGGTTCAGTGTTCCGTGCATTGAAACTAGTTGGAATGAAGAACATGAAGGAGGCACCAGGAGGAAAACCAGTCAATAGAACAGACTTAATCTTAGCCTAACTAAGCCTAACTAATTGTGTCAGCATTGCTTACTGCCTAACTATGGATGGTGGCTCACAGAACTTGGCTATTCAATTCAGGAGCTTTTCTTGCTAGGGAATTAATTACTACTTTGCTAGAAAGTTTTCTCCTAGTAGATTTAATCCAGCAGATAGTGGCAGAGAACAGCAGGTAGCTCTAAAAGACAGAATTATAGAAATGGTGACAAAGAATAGTTATGTAACACCAAGACCAGTGGAAATACCCAGTGGAAAGCAAGATAAAACAATGCAATGACATTACTGGAATATCCCAACAGTCATATAGGATTGTACATGAGTTGCCCCAACTTCATGTACATTCTTTTCACATGTATCTGTGTATCCTTCATATGTTTTCTGTTTGTGCTCTCCATGTATTTCACCTGGTCATATTTAAATGTATAGATTTTAGATGCATTCTCTAGTCTCAACTATATCCTTGCTTGTGTCTTCTCTGCCACTGGTAATCTGGAAGAGACTGCATCCTATGAACATATGGGAAGATCTTTCCTTATTTAATTTAACATGTTTTAATTAAACATCTTTTGTTTTGTACTAATATGTCCTCTGGCTGCATAAAAGCAATGACACTGGTTGGGGGTCATGCACTATGTTTCTAAAAGTACCTCAAGCTTAACATCAAAATCTCTAAGAACTTGGCAACTGATCCCATCATTTCCTGAAAAATAGAGGGAGAAGAAATGGAAGCAGTGTTGGCTTTTTAAAATTTTTGGGCTCACAGTTCACTGCAGATAGTGACTGAAGGCATGAAATTGGAAGATGCTTGAATTCTTGGAAGGAAAGCTATGGCAGACCTGGCCAGCCTACTAAAAATAGGTATCACCTGTTACAAAGAACCAGATTCAAAGTTATGATTTTTCTAGTAGTAATGTTTGGCTGTGACAGTTGGACTAATAAGGAAAGCTGAATGCCACTGGATCAACATTTTTAAACTGTGGTGCTGGAGAAGACTTTTTGCTGGATAGCAAGGAAATCAAATTAGTCAATGTTTAAAGAAAGTAATTTATACTATTCACTGGAAGCTCAAGTACTAAAGCTTAAATACTGTATTTCATATGAGAAGACAATACTCATTAGAAAAGACTCTGATGTTGGAGAAAAAATGAAGGCAAAAGAAAAAGGAGGCAGTGCAAAGGATGAAATGGATAAGTGAATGGATAAATGAATATTAAAACTTACTGAAATGAGTATTTATCCATTTCAGAAATAATGAATGAGTTTGGACAGCCATAGTGGAGGATAGAAGGGCGTGGCATGCTATGGTCATTAGGAGCCTGAATAAGTGAAGAACAAGCTAGAGAGACCATGGGTGCTATAATTATTGTGTGGTGAGTGTTTTAAAGTTGTACAAAACAAAGCAGTGAAATCTGAGGAAGATAATGGGTACCAAACAAAGGAAGCTTCTTTATGCATGGGGCTTTAGAGAATGAGGAAAAATTCAAAAGATACAGTGGGAAGAAAGGTTATTCCTATATATAAAGAACTTAGACAAAGAGGTGGCAGAGCACAGGGGACATGCAGGTGATGAGAGTAGTACAGTTTGGCTAGAATATAAAATGTGTGAGAGTAATACAAGAAAACAATGAGTGGGCAAGGAAACTCCAAATTGTGAAGGTTCTTGAATGCCAGGCAAAGGAGGAAGAACTTTATGTAGTAAGCAGGAATCACTGAAGTTTCTGGGCATAGGTGTGGCATGACTAGATCCAAGTACAAATAGTTCTGAGTAGAACAATTCTGTATAAAAAATCAAGGGAATAACTTTAGGGAATAGATTTAAAAACCAATTAGACTGGGAAAGGAAGAGGGAGAAAATCTGGGCTGGGGCCAAAGTACATTGAAATGGCAAGGAAGAAAAAAAAACAACAAACCAAGAACCGACTCCAAAAATAGGTGACCAAGGAGTCAAGATGAAACAAAGGATCCTTAATATTTTAATCTGCATCAGACTAAATAAATAACTTTGTGACTGTTTATAATTTATAGACCAAGATTCTTCTCTATAGTAGTAAAAACAGGTGCAATTTTTAATATTTTATTTATTTGTATTTATTTATTGTAGTGGCCCAGAGTAGAAGGATCCCAAAGGAAACATGGGAGGAAAGGAAGAAAGGCATGAATTTCAAGGGCCATAGAATCTTAAGTTTAAATGTTGAAGTAGCATAGTATTGCATTAGAGTCCTAGACTTACGAATTGAAAAAATATGTACTCTTCTAAGTATGAATTGGATTAGGAGGTTTCAAAGTCTCTTCCAATTTTGATATTATTTTATTATGTGATTTGAAGATGAAATATAGATTCACTGTGTGATCATTATTAAGTCAATTAATCCTTCAAGTTCTCATCTGTAAAATAGTAATACTAACTATAGTACCTACACCTCATAGGATTGATGTGAGGCTAAAATGAGGTGATGCCCAAGAGAAGTCATTGAGGAACACAATTTTTATGAAAAGTACTTTTATCCTTCCCCCTCCCTCACCAATACTCATAAAATGGAACTAATTTTCTTAGAGCATATATAACTCTACTGTGGTTTGGTTTAGGTTTGACCTTCACTTGAGGTCTCTATTGTCTTTTTTCTTCTCTCACCTAGGTATCTAGCTAATCTAGAGATTAGCTCCTAAGGGTTTAGTCTAGGACAAAGGTCCTAGTTCCATGTGCCTTCCTTTTTACTGAAAAACTAGGAGGCCTTTGAAAATACAAATTACAAATAAAATTCATTAAATGCTCTGATCCCACACACAATCGGTTGCTTGCCAAAGAGAGAGAGGGTGGTCTTTTAGCCAGTTAAATTTAATGTGATTAATTATGCACAAGTTTCCCCCTCCATTCATTACACTCAGTAGATCAAGCTAGAGCATGCTTAAAACCATCTTTGATTTTATCTAGTAAAACTTTTTTTTTAAATGCAAGTAACCAATAAGTAAAATAAAAAACAGAGGAACATTAATGAATCATGGTAACCATTATATGTTTCAATAAAACAAAAGAACTAAAGAATGAAATAAATTTATCATATTATAACAATTTCTCCAAGTAGCCATAATTCAGTCACTCCCTGCTGGATTTTCTTAATAAGCTGAGTGGTAAACCAGGCAAAAAGCTCCAGCCGCTGTGAGGTTTAGAGCTGGTGTCCTGGAAAGCATCCTCCATCTGTTGTTGCTCCTGCTGCAATTCTCCCTCTCCCAATCCTTCTCTAGAGAATAAAAATTCTCACCATAATAGAAAACTGCTTCCCAATTACAATTCCCCAACAGTTTCATTTCTTCCCAAGCTGGGAAGGCTGTTTCGGAGAGGAAATATTCAAAGTACTGCATGAATATCTATTTTTTTTAGCTTATTTCATCCCCTTTATTTTATAAATTGGAAAATGGGAGCCCCAGAAATGTTGATACCTTGCCCAGGATAAAAACAAATGATAAAGGAGACTCACATTTGAACCCTAGTCCTTTGAAGACTCACAGAATCACCAAATGTCAGATTAGAAGGGTCTTAGAGGTCTAGTGCAACCAATATCTGGACAAAGGAAATCCTTTACAATACTGCTGACAAATAGTCATCCAGTTGCTATTGGATCTGTGATAGGGAACTTACTTGTAGAAGCAGCTTATTCTACTTTTGTATAGTTTGTTAGCAAGAATTTCTTTACATTTAGACAAAACTTGACTGCAATTTCCAACTGTGCCCCTAGTTCTGCTTTCTAGGGCCAAGAACAGGTCTAATAATTCTGAAGGACATAATACTTGAAAGATCTCTTAAGTTCCACTCAGTCCTTTCTTTTTTTAGTCTAAACATTTCTTTTTCCTTTGAAAGATTCCTAACATACTGTAAGCTCGATTATTCTTTTCATCCTTGCTGCTTTACTTTAGATGAGTTCCAACTGTCATTGTCCAGCCATATGTCTGACTGTGTCAGAGTACTAAGTGGAACTATCACTTTCATTCTGGACATCATGTTCTTCCCATGAAACCATATGGTCTTTGGAATAGAATGGATTCAACATGAGGGCTAGAGTATCTTTCTCATCTCAGAATATGATTCCTATTTTTTCCCCAGGAATGAGTGAACAATCAACTTTTGCATAGCTACCGTTGGTGTCCGATTTTTTTTTTCTACCAAAAAAAAAAATCTCCTATATACTGTCCACAGACAGTTAACTCAAGAATAATGGAGGTAAGAATTTGTTAGCAAATTTCCTTTTGTATATTTTTGGAATTGGTTTTTATTGCATTCAGTTCAAGCACAATGCATGTGGTATTTAGGGTACTTGTGCTACTAAGTGCTAAAGATATAAAAAAAAGTTAAAAAAAATCCCTAAGTGCTAATAATTTAAATCACAGTCTAATTTTTGCTACCTTAGTAGAAAAACTATTAGGCTAAATACAAAAGTGATTCCCTATTGGCAGAAGTTTTCTGTATTTGCCAGCTAGCATTATGGTGATTATAGTTAACCTCAGAAGACTAAAGAGCTCCACTCAAAAAGACTATGTTATCCATAGAAAAACAAAGTAGGTGAAAAACACATATTATATCTAGATTATAAATGCAATTGAACAGTAAACATATTTGTACAGGTGCTATAAAGAAGCAATGACCTAGGCCCTGGATTTAATAGGGGAAAGATTAGACAATCATATCTCCGTGATCCTAAACTGCTAACTGTCCACAAGCCTCTGTCTCCTTAATACCGATATTCTCCTGGAACTTTATAGGCCCTGGGATTGGCTATGTACAGGATCATAAAATGATCAATCTAGAGCTAGAAGAAGACTGCAGAAGTCTAGTCCAATCCCTCCCACCTAATTTTTTTTTCCCCCAGGAAGAAATTGAGTCAAAGTAAATTGGAGAGAATCATCACCAATTTGGTCAGTGTGATTAGCCATCTGAACTCTTAAAATTTGCCTACTTAAAGGATGGTCAGAGGAGCCACACAAACCAAACCATGAATCTTTGGAATACTGATGTAATCTCCTACTGAGTACAGTGACCTAGCTAGATAAATGAATGTTAGGTAGAGATAGATCTTAAGTCACATCTCCCCTGCGCTTCTTTCCCCATTTGTAAAATAAGGGATGAAACATAGATAGTTGTTTTGTTCAATTCACATCCTGGAGTTATCCTGTTCCTGTTGAAATTATTCTAATTATTTTGTATGTATTTCTTACTTGGATAAATATTTACTTGCTTGTATAGGTATATCCTTCTATAGAATATAAATTCCTAGACAACGGGGATTTGTTAATTTATTATTTGGTCTTTTTATTCACAAAGACTAGCAGCACTTTGCAGACATCGGGTGCTTTATATGTAAAATGCTTGGCCCACAAGGATTTTCACTTAAATTCCTCAGTGCCTAGCACTTAGCAGATACTTAATAAATGCGTTTTAACTAATATTTGTTGAACTGATAGTTAAATGATCAAAGAGAAAGTAGTCTTGGGAATGGTTCCAGGATAATCAGGTTTTTGGGAGCCCTAGTTAGTGAAGGATGAACCAAGTGAGAAAGGTATTCGTGGGGAATCTCTCTTCAGCTCAAATTACTTATTAAGGGATATTCAAATGTACAAATCTAGCTCCTTAAGAATAAGAGAATCGCTACCATCACTGAGTGATTACTTTAGGTCCACAGTTCCAGTGAGTTCCCAAACCAAAACACCCCTCCCAGGTCATCAGAGCCTCACATCTTAAGTCTACAGTTACTTGAAAAACTGTGATTGCCCAGCTTTATCTTTAGAGTTTAGCATAGTACTCAACATATAGCTTAATAAGTGTTTTTCATTCAATTTGGAATTGTGGTCCTGATTGGTTTTATAATATTCCTTCCTTTACAGAAACTAAGGCTCTCGGCCAAAAAAAAAAAAAAGCACCCTTCCCCCCCTTCCTTACTCCCCCCCTTCTACTCTAGTGACACCCTTCCCCCAATTAAGCATCAGCCTGATCTTTTAAAAACATTAGAAAAGAGACAGTTTCCTCCACCCTTATTATTCAGCTGAATAAAATCTCAAATAGTCTGCTCTTCCTTGCTTTATATGCAAAGTACTCTTTAGGGAAGCTCTCACTTTCTAGGTTTAGAGTCCGCAGTTTGTTCTTGCCTCTTAATTTTTCTCTTGCATTTTAAAGGTTTCCTTGAGCTGTTTTGTTTCCAATTGTTTCCAATGACTTTCTTCTATTTCTTTGTTCTCTCTGGATTCCAACTTCTATAGCCCTTTGTGTATATGT
>JAJPUD010003375.1:0-112400 GCA_023553655.1 Myrmecobius fasciatus | reverse complement strand
GGGCTGTCCCCAGGCATGTTCTGGCCCCCAATTCGAGGGTTGCTCCTACAGGGTAACAGCACTCGTTCATCTAGATGCTTCACCACCTCGGAGACAGATCGCTTCATGCAAGAAAATGATCCTTCCGCCATCAGGTGGTACAAAGATGGGGCGGGGCTTTTTGTGAATCTCTCTGAGCACGTTCTATGTGCAGTTCATATCAAAAATAATCAATTTAATGTGTGTGATTGCACAAAACAGCGGGGTCCAACGGGAGATGAAAATAGATTTACACACCGAAATCAAAAGGAACTAGTACCGACTTTGCTACATCCCGCTATAAAAATGGTCACGCGATGGAGGCCCGCCAACTAGAGTCCCTGAAACCCTTTTATTCTTTCTGAGAAACTGCTTAGAGTTTGGAAGAAAATTGCTTTCTAAGAACTCTCTCCCTCTCCCGTACAATACAGATTTTCATTTTGGGTTGGGGTAGGAAGCCGCATGTAAACAGGCCACATAAACGAACAGGCGCCTTGGAATTGAGGAGACGTATGCTCAGTGTCATATGGTCTTCCTTAAAATAAAGTGTAATGACGTTTATGAGAATTCCTCAGTGTGTGTTTGAGTTCTCAGAGTGGTCCTGCCCTTCTGAAGTCTACGAGGTATACCTAACACTAAATAGAATAAGGGGTCTGGAGATGGGTGTTTTGGATTGCTAAGTAGAAGGGATTCTCTCTCTCCCCCCTCACACCCATATGGAATTATTGGGATGAAGCAATTGAGGTACAAACCCGACATCTACAATGCAATATGAAAAAAAATTATGCAAAAGTTTCCATAGAGTTGCACATTTGGAAAAATTAGCTAATCCTAAGAAAAGCGTGTATCTGCATACGATGTAATAGAGAAAGTATGAATGTGTCACATTTTGGCTCCTCAGAGTAACGCATCAGGGTTGCTTCACAAAGCAGCTGCTAAACCAACCAATGACCCCGTTTTCATATTCAGAGAATGTCCTTAAAAAAAAAAAGGACAATTCTATAGTTAAAAAGGAACATTTTTCCCCCCATATGAAATGGAATAGCTGGGAATTGAGCGCTTTCCCCCCCCCCCCCAGGCCGGGGTAAAAAAAAAAAAAAAAAAAAAAAAAAACACCAACCCGCTTTCCTCTTGCAATGGTGAATTCATCCTCTCAAAATGAATGGAAATGGCTGTCCCAAAGGAGGGGGGGAGGAGTGGCCTGTGAAAACATGTGTTTTTGTTTATAGAGGAGAGGTACATGTGTGTGAAAAATCAAGAGTTAAAAACGGGTGAAGGAGGTCAAAATGGAGAGGGCTGCTTATTTTTTCCATTCTTGTGTCTTTAGAAAAAATACAAATGGTTTTGTTATTTGTGTGTGTGTGGGGGGGAAGAATCTGACCAAATGTAATGTGATACGAAATAAAAAAAAGCTCAGATAGGTGAAGTATTTTCTTTAGAACAGGTTCTCCACGTGTTCTAAAAAGTTCCAGAGTAGAGATCAGAGACTCACTGATGAGAGACACAGGAAGCTGTCTGATTGGCTGCATCTCCGGCGCTAGGGAAAACCCCCAATCTATTTACTCCACCCTCTCCGCCAAAATATTTTAGTAGAGAAGTCAATGAGTCTGGACCCGGATTTTACTATCTCTGCTAGGCAGGTTGGCAAATGTTCTGCAATTCTTAACAAGTTGCTTTGGGTCATTAAGAAGTTAAGTGATTTACTCGACTTAGTTCCAGTAGGTCAGTGGCCAGATTTAAAGGTAGGTTTTGTGGATTGTAAGGTCAGGTCTCCAGCCAGGGCACTCAGCTGTAGCTCTCTTCCTGGAATTGCAGGTGATTAAATTTAGCCACCTCATGTAAATTAACCCCCTTGTATCCACAGCACTTAACAGTGCCTGCCAGGCTCCTAGTAAATTTAATAAATGCTTGTTGATTGATCCTTCCCTCTACCCCTCCATGCTTTTCCCCTAGCGTCTCCTTACAGATGGCTCTCCCTGGGTCCATAATTGAGATGGGGAAGAGGTTGTACTGTATAAATTTGCACTTGTGATCTGTTGCCCTGTCAGCCTGTGACAGACCTTCCAGAGCTCCTGCTGTGTAGAGACCATTGTAGTAGGAAGAGAGAAGGAAAGGCAAGTAAGAAGTAAAAGGTATGGGTTTCAGTGCCTTTACTCTCTTCCCCCCCAAGGAGTCATAGAAATATTCTTCAAACATTGAAAAACATTTGGAAGGCTCTGGGGTGGGGAGGGATGGTATGATCCTTTATTTTTCTTCTTTCTCTTTCCCTCCCCCCCCCAAGACCCATAGAGGCAGGAAATTTTTCTGAAGTATAACATCAGGTAGGGGCCGTGCAATCAACAATTCATTGACCTCATAATCCTCACGATGGTCAGCACAACATTTCCAACATTTATTCATGATTATCTGAAATTAATTAAATCACAGGGTCCTTTTATGAAGCTTACTTTTTTAAGGGGGTGGTGGTGGTGGTGGTGATGGTGATGGGCAGAGATAAGTGACTTGCCTAGGTTCATACAACTAGTATCTGAGGCTGGATTTGAACTGGGGTTCTCCTTACTGCAGGACTGGTACGCTATCTGCTGGGCCACCTAGTTGCCCCCAAGCTTCCTTTCTAATTATATAAATATGAAATGCTAAAGCATCTATGATTGACTCAATTGTCCGATACTCTCTGCTACCAATAAAAAAAAAATCAACTATCTGAAGGGAGTATTCTGAGTTGAATAAATGTTGAGTTCTTGCCCTAGGACACACATCTATAAATTACAGAGGAAGTGAGCACTGGGTCCACAAGTTTTCTCCCAGTTCAGAAGAATATGGCACACTAATTTTTGGTTGATTTTTGTGATTCTTCATCCCTTACATGTCTTACCTAAAAGCTCTCTTTTGTTTAATACTAGTCTACTGTATATTAGGTACTTCCTTATTATTGTTGTCATAGATGATATAGGGATATAGACAAGAGCTTTTATTTCCTTAGTTCAGGGAACTTCCAGGTGAGGAGCTTCCATTACAAATTTCCACAAACGTAAAGAGGTATCTAGAGTGCAGAGAGGTTGTGTTTTGCCCACGTTCCAAAAACCAATCCTGTCAGATGCAAAATTTGAAGTCAGGATTTGAGGCAAGTATTCTGTACCAAGTGACCTCTCAGCTAGCAGTACCTTGCATTTATATAGCATGTTAAGGGTTAAAAATATTTCCTTTCAATAACCCTGTGATATAGGTAGTAGAATGCTTTGCTCACAGTCCCACTGCTAATAAGTGTTTAGGTCTGAATTTGAATTTGAATTCCTGATCCTAGGTCAACTTTTCCTCCTATTTTGTCACCTCTCTTTGTGCTATGGAATCAATTGACTAAAATTTGTAAGTACCTTTTATGCAAGGTATTATGCTAAGCATGGGGGTGAGGGAATGATTAGGAGATGTGGAGATACAGAGATGTATAAGAATTTGTACTTCTGAAACAATTTTTATTGAGCAACAAAGTGATAATGGATAGGTAAGAGAAGAATTAACAGACTGAGACTTGGATAATTCATTTTTCCCTGGATACTTATAAATTAATTGCCCTACAATAACTATAGCAATTTAGTGTTTGATAAACCCAAAGACCCCAGCTTTTGGGATAAGTACTCACTATTCGACAAAAACTGCTGGGAAAATTGGAAACTAGGGCTTGACCCACACCTAATACCACATACCAAGATAAGATCTAAATGGGTTCATGATTTAGATATAAAGAGTAATATTATAAGCAAGTTAGAGAAACATAGGATAGTTTATCTCTCAGACCTGTGGAGATGGAATAAATTTATGTCCAAAGAAGAACTGGAACTTTTAACTGAACACCAGATACAAAATTTTGACTATATTAAGTTAAAAAAAATTTGTACAAACAAAACTAATGAAGACAAGATTAGGAGGGAAGCAATAAATTGAGAAGTCATCTTTACATTTAATAGTTCTGATAAAGGCCTCATTTCTAAAATATATAGAGAACTGTCTCATATTTATAAGAATTCAAGGCACTCTCCAATCGATAAATGGTCAAAGGATATGAACAGGCAATTTTCAGATGATGAAATTAAAACCATTTCCAGTCATATGAAAAGGTGCTCCAAATCACTATTGATCAGAGAAATAAAAATTAAGACAACTCTGAGATACTATTACACACCTGTCAGATTGGCTAAAATGACAGGAAAAGATAATGATGAATGTTGGAGGGGATGTGAGAAAACTAGGACACTGATACGTTGTTGGTGGAACTGTGAACAGATCCAACCATTCTGGAGAGCAATCTGGAACTATGCTCAAAAAGTTATCAAACTGTGCATACCCTTTGACCCAGCAGTGTTTCTACTGGGCTTATATCCCAAAGAGATCTTAGAGGAGGGAAAGGGACCCACATGTGCAAGAATGTTTGTGGCAGCCCTTTTTGTAGTGGCTAGAAACTGGAAACTGAATGGATGCCCATCAATTGGAGAATGGCTGAATAAATTATGGTATATGAATGTTATGGAATATTATTGTTCTGTAAGAAACGACCAGCAGGACGATTTCAGAGAGGCCTGGAGAGACTTGCATGAACTGATGCTGAGCGAAATGAGCAGAACCAGGAGATCATTATACATGGCAACAACAAGACTATATGATGATTAATCCTGATGGACATAGCTCTCTTCAACAACGAAATGCTTCAAACCAGCTCCAATTGGTCAGTGAAGAAAGCCATATACACCCAGAGAGAGGGATATGAAATGTCAATTACTGGACAATTTATCTTTATAAATGAATAAAAATGAAGGGGAAGAATTTGAGACAGAGAAAAAAATCAAATGGTCCTATTTCCTAGGCTTCCCCAGTTGAACCCTGCTCCCTTCCCACAACCTATGAGCAATTCAAAGCAGAAGAGGAAAAAAGAGGTGTTACCAAATAACTAATCCATAGTTATTTGGTACACTAAAGTTAATACTCCCAAATCCAATCTTCTCTGTGATTGCTTCACTACATATGAGTGCCTCAGGCCTCAGAAGTCGTGGAGCACTCAGTTAGTGTTCTGTCCAACTCAGGTGGACTTTCTTTTGTGCTCCCTTTAATTTTCTTTCCCAATGTGTGTTGTTTCTTCAGCTAGACAGGGATGTACCTTGAGGGAAGGCATCATATTTTTATCTTTATTTTTCCCATGGCACTTAGAACATAGTAGACGTTGTGTTTGTCGTTGCTAGGAAAAATGAAGATGAGAAGGAACAAAAGAACAAGGCTGTCCCCAAAGGACTGAGGTTTGTTTCTCTTCTCTAGCTTTCAACCTAGGCTGACAGAGGAAGGCAGGAAGGGAAAGTAGAGGGAGAGACGACTAATGGCAAGGATGAGTTTCAAACTGGATTATAAAGTCCTAAAGGACTATGTAGTTTCTTCATCTTTTCTCTTCTTTGATCCCAACATAGTATACCACAAAGCAGGTGTTTAATAAATACTTATTAAATTGATAATCTTTGACTCATTTCAATAGAATTTAAACACTAGAAGGGCTTAAGATCTCTCGTTCAATTTTTCTCCCATATTCCCATTTTACAGATGAGAAAATGAAAAAAAGGGTGGCTAATTGGGGTTCAGGTCCAGGTTCCTAAATGCAGAGCCAGAATTTGAATTTTGAATCTTGTGCCTTTCCCACCTTTAACCAGGTAGCTTTCAGTGCTATTTATTGTTTTGCAAATGAATGCATATGCAATGGGAGTTTATTCCTTTCTGATTCTGTTTCCCAATGAAGGCTAAGGTAAGAAAATTCCGGAGTGAGCTGCTGGCTGCTGGGGACTCCTAGTCTTTTAGCTGGGGTAGGTGGGAAGAAGAGAGGAAGGAGATTTCCAGATATAATCTCAATCCACTATCCAGGCTGATTCTTCTAGTACTAGATTGCTATTATTTATTTAGGATAGTCAGCATATGTTCAATGAAGCCAAATTCAAATTGTAATTTTTATGTAGATAGTTTCAGTTTCTCACAGAGAAAAGCCTCTTCTAAAGACCACAAATTATATTCCTAATTCCAGCCGTTGTTCACCATTGAAAATTGCATACAAGAGAGCTTAATAGGAGAAGGTACACACATCAGTATGTTAGAAAATATAGCCATGATGCCAGTGCATACTGAGATCAGTCTGTCAGTCAATAAACATTTATAGGTACTACTGTGTGCCAGGTACTATGTTAAGTCCTGGGAATAAAAAGAAAGGTAAAAGGCAGTCCTTGCTCTCAAGGAGTTTAATAGTCTAATGATTAGAATATGTCATTAAAATGTAGCAGCTTTGCCTCCATCATAAAATTTAGCTAACAGGAAGATTTTCTAGTTCCAAACCTCATTTTTATGAACTTGAGGGTTATAAAGGTTAAATAACTTGCCCAGGACAAGTTGGAGCCAGAACTAAAATTCATTTCTCTTGTCTCTCAGGATAGTGCCTGATAGGCAATAATTTTTTAAAAAGACTTTGTATTCCTACGGTGCCATTCCATTTAATTATTGCATTTTTTCTGAGCATGAAGTCATTCTGTCAATAGCCATTATCTGTAGGTATATGTACCAGAGGACTCTGTTCTTGATTCTTTTTTTTCCCAGGTTCATAGCCTTTCACAAGTTTGCAAAGTTTTCATCCAGTGCAGAGTTTGGACCATTCTGTTGTTGTCTTTTGCTTGTAGCATCACAAGCAGTTCCAAGAGTAAGTAATAGAAGAAGGTGAATACAGATACCTCACATCATCCCTTCTTCCTAAATTCCCTCCAACCTCTTCTCCACCCCCCACACCTAGATGTCATCCTCTATTCTTAACTCTCCTCCCCCATCCAATTGATTACCAAATCCTATGATTTCTGCCTTTGTAGCTTCTCTTGTGTATGCCCCCTTCTATCTTTGGATACTGCTGAGATCCTGCTCCAGGCTCTCCTCATCTCATGCCTGGACTATTGCAATGACTTTTTGGTTCATCTCCCTGCTCCAGGTTCCTTCCCACTCCAATCCATCCTTCACTCAGCTGCCAAACTGATCTTAAGGTATAGTTCTGGCCTTGTCATCCCCATCTTACCCCTTCCCCTAGCCCCATTCAATCAATTCCAGTGTCTTCCTATGACCTCAAAGATAAAATTATGATATCCTTTATCCCCAATTGAGAGCTGGGACTATCTTCTTCATTTTCTTTGTGTCCCTAGCATTTAGCATAGTAGCTGGGATATAGTTGACTAATGCTAATTGACTGCCTAACTCTGACTTTTAAAATGCTTCTTATCCAGGACTTTTCCTATTTTTTCAATCATCTTATACTTTACTGCCCTCCACAGAGTAATTGATCTATGACATTAGCTTTTTTTATTTTTATTTTTTTCATTTTTAAGAGATACTCCATCTTCTGGCAATTGTATTGACTGTCCCCCATCTATGCCTAGAAGTCTCTTCCTTCTCTTCCTTACCTCCTGGACTTCTGGATTCCTTCAAATCTCAACTAAAAACTCACTTTCTGTAAGAAGCCTTTTCTATTTCTCCTTAATATTAGTGCCTTCCTTCTAATGACTCTCTAATTTGTATGTATCCATCTTGTTTGTAGATAGCTTTTTGTATGTTATCTCCCTGGTTATATTGATACACACCTAAAGAAAATATCACTATATACATATATGTATGTGTATATATACATGTATATATGTATGTATATAACACACACAAACACCTCTACCTAAAGAAGCTGTCAATCTAACCAGGGAGACAACATGCAAATAATATGCAAAATTATTCCATACATACTTCTATTTTTCAGTTCTTTTTCTGGATGTAGTTTACATATCTTTTCATATGTCTTCTGTAGTTAATTTGGGTATTTGTAATAGTTAAAAGAACTTATTTGCTCAAAATTATTCTTAAAGCAATATTGTTATCATATACAATGTTCTTTTGAACATTGTATCTCCAGCATTTGTGTGCCATACCTGGCACACAATAGTAACTTAAAATGTGCTGGTTGCTTTTGTTTGCTGTTCTTTCATAAGAACTTTTAAAAATTATCTTAATTTCATGGAAACAAAACAAACTAAACTGGCAAATATAGATTATATGCCTTAAGAGACACCTCAATGGATCAATACTGGAATCATCTGCTGTCATTATTCACCCCCCCCTTTTTTTAAACAAATTGCCAAATTGGAAGGATATGCCAAGTTGTTCGAGGAAAGTTTCTGGAGAAGGAAGTGCCTCAGAAACTCACCTGAAAGTCCTAGCTTTGATCTCAAATCCCATTTCCAGGTTGCATTTAAAGGTTGCTGGGAACATTTAAATGTGTCTAATCCTGGGAAATATCAATATGAGAGCCCATGGAATAGAAAAAAATTCTTTCCAGTACCTTTACTCCAGGAAAGAATATAACCATTAGGTGATGTTATGAGAATAGTTTGTTTGAGTAGTTGTAAAGGAAGTAATTTTTGTTGTTTGGAAATGTTAATTACCAAGGAATGCTCATGGCTTTATGCTGATTTTTGAGAAGAGCCATAGATCTTTAATGGAGAGGCTAAAATAGTGCCCTTGATGAAGCTGTTGTTTAAATCTAGGTCAGGGCACCACAGAGCTTGGACTGGGATTGACTTGGGGCTGAATGTACTTCTTGATACCCCTTTCCTCTTTGAAGGCTTGTGGGAAATCCCTTCCCACTATTGTATGGCATTAAGGGACAACATGGTAGTACAGTCTGAGAGTCCTGGTCTCTGTCCCCTTGTCAAGTAGGACTCCTGCTAGCCACTTGCAAAAGCATCTAAGTACTAAGTAAAAAGAACTCAGTACAGATGACTTCTGTTTTGACTCTTCATTTTCTCACTTTTTTTTTCTGCTTTTAAAAGTTGCCTGTCTTATATCTCTCTTTCTTATTTTTGTGTCTTTCCCCCCATTCTGTTCCTCTTCAACATAATTTTAAAGTGAAAACACATGGCTGCAATCCTGCCCCTCTCCATTTACTCAGCTGCACCTACTTATTCAATTTTAACTGGAGGACCAGTTTACAAACTTTCAAAAATAAATCCAGGGCCAGTGCAGAGAACTGTATAAACAAAGGTCTGATTTCATTTTTACTTGTTTCATAAAGTTTGGGTTTTCCTGCCCCTACCCTCTTTCACAAATGACCTTTCTAGTACTTAAAAGACCTATCCTATCCCCTCCCCCCTTTTCTAGAAGTTTCCCCTTGACTTCTAAAGCAGTGACAAAATTAATAGGCCTTAGGAAGAAATGGAGAGTTTAAAATTGATGGCTTCTGGCAAACTGTCAACTGATATTAGTGATATCATTCAACAGAGTGTCAATTTGAGAAGCTTCAGCACAGGGCATTAGAATGTTAGAAACCTGATTATAGGATTAAATGAATTCTACTTTATCTCTCAGCAAAGGACTTGTAAAACTAGTTCACTTGACCGGCTAATCCTTGCCAACTTTTGGACAGAACTGGAAGGGGGCCTTTAGAAAAAACTGCCCAGGGAGGGAGAAAGTCATTTCCCCATAGGTGAGCTACCCACATTCCAGATCAAGAGAACCAGTAGAGGAAAATTAACCTCTTGTGTATCATAAAGGAAATAATAAAGTGAAATCTTTTGGAAATAAGGTAGCTGTTCTATCTTAAAATGATGAGGATCATCTCCTTTAGGAGTGGAACTTAGACTTGTGATTTTTACTTTTCTAAGAAACTCTACCAGTGTAGATAGATTGCCTCTCTTTATAGTCCCAGAGAATGGCCCTGGGGATATTGAGAAGTTTAAGTGATTGCCAGTTTGTGTCAAAAGATGAACTTGGACCCAAGTGTTCTCAAACCCAAGGTGGGCCCTTTATTCATTAAATACTACTGCCTCTCTTTTGGCTCTGATAAATAAGGCCACTGTGATTAAATGGCAGACATACAATTGGAGATTGTATCTCCAAAATAAGAACTCTTAAGATGGTCTTCCCTTAACATGGACAAATTGTCTTCGATTTATTTGATGATAACGCCGATGATAATAATAATAGTAGTAGGTAGAATTTATGTGACTTTTAAGGTTTACAAAGTACATTACAAATATCTTATTTTATCCTGACAAAAACCCTGAGAGGTAGGTGTTATTGTTACTCTCATTTTACAAATGAGGGAACTGAGGTAGAGATTATGTGACTTGCTTAAAGTCACACAGTAAGTGTCTTGAATGCATATTTGAACTCAGATCTTCCTGACTTCAGGTTCAGAATTCTATTCAATGCATCATCTAGATGCCTAATTTAATGTTCATGAATACCCTGAAAATAGGAGTCTTACTGTTTATGATTGTATATCTAGCTATTTTCCAACTATGGGACAAATAATTGTGAGCTTATGCTTAGCTTTTTAGTATATTTTTTTCTCCCAACAGATTTGACCCTTTTCTACCCAGGCAAAGGACAAAAAGCAATATGATTTTCAGTCTTGTGGTTTCTTTTTTCCTCTTCCTACACCTCTCCCTTTTGAATTGGTTGTGATCCTTCATTTAGTTGTGCTTTTTTTCTTTCTTTTTTTTTTTAAACCATATTTCTCAAGATATGTATCCTCCTGCTCAAAAGCTCAAATAGTAGCCCATTGCCTATGGGATAATTTTAAATTCCCTAGATGTGAAAACAAGTGTAGGGAGATAACTTTTTGTTGTCCTTTGATTTTTTTTCTTTTATTGATGTTTTAAGCTCTGTTAAAGAAAAGAAATTGAAAGAGGAATAAAAATAAAGAATAACCATAGTGGCTGGGAAATTGAGAAAAAGCAAAACTTCTCAATTCAGACTTTACTTTTGTTTTCTTTGCCTATAGAATATTTTTAATAGTGGAATATTGAGATATTGAGTTGAAGCCACGGTGTCCAGATGACTGATGTCTCAGTAGAATGTAATGACTTGTGGACATGATTGTTAAACCATGGTAGTGATCTTTGGAAAATTTTGAAAAATAGGAAAGCAAATATTCTGAAGAGAAATATGTAATCTTCAGGATATAAACGTGTGAATTTTACTTTCATTCATGGAATTCTGGGATATTTGCTTTCCTATTTTCCATTTTTTCGTAGGCTATTATTTTGCTATTTTAACCATCTTACTGCCTTGAAATCCTGTAGTGTTGGCAGGTGATAAAGTAGCAGGTATGGATAGACTAGTAACTGCCGCCACAACCCTGAATACCTGTCTCAGGACACTGCTTGCCTCTTACTCAGAGGAAAAAGCTAGAAAAGGTGCCCCAAAATTGTCTGCTTTATGATTTTTGTGGTGGCAAGGAATTGGAATTTGAGTGAATGCCCATCAATTAGGGAATGACTAAATAAGTTGTGGTATATGAATGTGATGGAATACTCTTCTTAAAAAAAAAAAAGATGAGCAAACTCATTTCAGAAAATCCTGGAAAGACTTATATGAACTGATGCTGAGTGAAGTGAGCAGAACCAAAATTACATTATTCACAGTAATAGCAAGATTGTTGATGATCAACTATGATAGACTTAGCTCTACTTTAGCAAGGAAGTGATTCAAGAGGATTCCCATAGACTTGTGGATGCCATCCACATGCAGAGAGAAAAATATGGAGACTGAATGCAGATGAAAGCATACTATCTCCATCTTTTTGTTGTTGTTTTTTCTTTCTCATGGTTTTTTGTTTTGATTTTCCTTTTACAACATAACTTGTGTGGAAATATATTTAAATATTGTACACGTATAACCCATATCAGATTGCTTGCTGCCTTAGGAAGGAGAGAATAAAGTTGGGAGAGAGAAAAAACAGTTGGTACTCGATATCTTACAAAAATAAATATTGAAAACTTTCTTTACATATAATTGGAAAAAATAAAATACTGTTAAGTGGGGAGGGGAAAATTAATCTATTTAAAATTGTCTTTTTCACCCCATCCTAGTCCACTCTGGTTGAAACACCAAAAAAGTACAAACTTTTTTTATGATCCCACTTAACACCAGCATATGGAATGTGTGCAAACTCACAGACAATAAGCAGCTCTTGTTATGAGAGAATTCGGAAGGGGCAGTAGAGCAGAGTACAGATGGGATAGCTGGAAAATGAAGGAAATGTGGGGGTAAAGATTTTTTTTCTTGGATGTATTTGGTTTTGCTATACAACATATTTTTGTGGGTGATTTGGACCAAGGGATGTTGGAGGAAGCTGCACTTTGTTCAGGTTTCCTTTTGGTAGAAAATGAGAAATTAGCAGGTTAACAGAAGGATTACATAGTAATTCTTACAAAGTAAGGATATGCAATAGGGATACAGTGGTATTTAGGTTCTTAGGTCCCTTCACATAACCAGGACTTTCTATGTTTTGTGGTGACCAGGAAGCTGTGTCAGAGAAAACTGGAACCTAGTAAACTCTATAGTTTCTCTACTTTTAGAGAAAGTTAATTCCTGTTGGAGGAGGAACCGTGGGGGTGAGGTTAATCAAGATAAACTTTGGCCAATTAGGTCTCTGTACAGCCTTGCCTCCTTTTAAGGGAAACTAATCCCAAAGGATTAAGAAATGAGGAGGGCCTGGGCCACTTTTATTGTATAGAGAGGGAAAAGTGCAGCATCAGGATAACCCTGGGAAATATTAGTTCTGTCACACCTGGAGGAAGCAGGTTTACCTTGTTTGTAGGTGCTACAAAACTAGGAGCCTGGAAAGCTAATTTGAGTAATAAAGTTAGAGAATCTCGATAAGACCAGCAAGACTGGGTTTATTCTAATAATTTATTTTTTAATTGATTTATTTTTTAACCAGATCTGTGATTTCATTGTCTTAGGGACCTTCTGAGAAGGAAGTGCAGATGTGCCTTAGTTAGGGAATTTATAGTTTTACAAAATTGCCTGGAGGAACCAGGAGGTTAAGTGATCCTGTCTGGATATGTAAGATGCAGGACCAAAACCTCAGTGTTCCTGAGTCTCTCTCTCTGTCTCACACACACACATCCACTATTAGCACTGATAATCTGTGCCTTTCACTTTGGTATTTTCAGGCAAGGAAGCAGGAAAGTCAAAGGTCAATTGGGTTTTTTTTAATACATACATATACACAGACATGTGTGCATATAGATATACATATGTAACATGTATGTATTTAATTCTAGGAAGGATCTTAAAGGCCATCTAGCTAAGCTTCCTCATTTCAAAGATGAGGAAACTGAAATACAGAGTGTTTAAATGTCATGCCTAAGATGACAAAAAAGGCAAGTGATACAGGCAGGATATGAAGCTTTCTAATACCAAATTCAAGGTGACTTGGAGAATGCTAGTACCATAAATAGAAATATGTAAGTTAGGGAAAAATAGGGTAAATTTTTTTCTGTTGTTTTGTTTTTAAGGAACAACGAATTACTTTTAAAGGGGGAAATATCCTCATGACAGTTTTTTTTTGGGGGGAATTAGACAGAAAAGTTTCATTTCCATTTTGTGACAAAAAAGCTAGTGTTTAAAGAATTTAAATGTTAATTCACACAGGTGGTGAGGATTATTTCAGTATGGAAGATACTGAATTTGAGGTGTTGCTGGTAGGATATTCAGATATAGGCAGTGATGAATATGGGACTGAATCTCAGAAATTTGAGGGGTAGAGACAATTTGAAAATCATGGATTGTAGAATGGGACAAGATAGGGGAAATAACCTTAAATGATGCTATAATAACTAAGTAGGTTTATAGGCAAAGCAGTAGAAACTATAGTGAGAAAATCATTGGTTTCAGAATATTAGGATGTGTTTGAATCTTAGCTCTACTGTTTACTCTACCTAACAATGTGAGCTGCCTGCATCCCTGTCCTGGGTCCTCTTTTTTTTGTCTATAATTTCTCCCTTTGTAATCTCATTAACTTCTGTGGATAGGCTTAGTTTCTCTCCCCAGTCAAGTTCTACTTCACCAACTTCTTGGTGGATGAGATTTCTCAATCAGATGTCCTATAGATGTTTTAAATGTAACACATATAAAGGAAAACTCATTCAAACACTTCAAATCTTCCAAACTCATTTTTATTTATTTATGGTACCATTATCATCCTAGTTGACTAAATTGTAACCTTGGAGTCATCCTTGATATTTTCTTCTCTTTTCCTCTCCCATATCTAATCCATTGTTAAATCTTGTTATTTATATCTCCATAATGTCTCTAGCATTTTTTTTTTCCTTTGCTCATATCCAATTTAGGCTCTCATTACCTCTCTCCTGGATGATTATTGTGCTAGGGTGCTAATCAATCTTCCTGGATCCTGTTTCTCTATTCATTCTTGGCACTACTGGCAAAATACATTTTTGCTAAAGTAGGAATTATTAATCCATCTCTACATCTTTGTTCCTATGACTTAAGACTTCTTTTGGAATGAAAGATACTCTGGGAGCTGCTGCCCAAGCAATCTCCTTCCCGTTAGGCTTGCACAGTCTGAATTCTCCACTGGCCTTATTCTCCCAATAGGATGTTTGACAGGAAGTATGTGGCTTATTATCTTTTCTCCAGGAAGCATGCTGAATCAGGAAATTCCCTGGCCAAAAATTCTTAATCTTTGTGATGTGAACCTGAATGGCAGCTTGGTGGAGCCTACAGATCCATTCTCAGAATAATGTATAACACAATATATGTGAACATAGGTAAGGAAACCAATTATATTGAAATATAGTTATCAAAATATTTTTCTAAAATTTGTGGACCCTCCAAAATCTTCTCACAGATGCCTTGGGACCCCAGGTGAAAAACTACAACTATTGACAGACAGATTCAGGAACTCTCCAACTCAAGGTCTGTTCCATCCATAGACTTATATAAGCAATCTCTCTATGCCCCTGAACACTATAAGCTCTTGAAGTGGGGGAATGTCACCTTTCAGATCTAGTCTCTGGCTTGTGCCAGATAGATAGAAGATAGCCAAGAACTTGAGGTCCAGGAACACTTTTTTTTTCACGCAAGAACATGTGGCTTGCTTCCATTGCAAGTTGCCATTAACTAGGGCAGAGGAAGAGGTAAACAATACTACATATAGGCACAAGTTTTCCTCTTCCCTAAGTAGTGGTCCATGCTACTGTATTCTAGTCTGTCTTCTTAAAAGAAAACGAGGTGATGAAGATTGAGAATGTGAGACAATCATCAGGAAGCTCTTAACAGTATTTTAAAAATCTCATAAAGATGATTATATAAGCACGATCATCTCAAAATGAGAAACAGTAGAAGAAAAACAATAAATTTAAGGATAAAAAATTCAAAAAGAGGAAAAAAAAAGGTTGGTCATAAATCCAGTTATGTGAAATCATCTCAAAGGCATTTAAGGATGATGCTAGGAAGGACTGGGCTCAGAATTGAATAGGAAGAGGGGAATGGGCTAGGTGGCAAATCAGAGCTTGTGTAACACTTTCATTCACCTCCAGTTTCTCTCTGAAACAAAATCCATCCTTTTATTATCAGTATTACACTTTACACATAGTGCTTTGAACCCAATAGATCTTTAATAATCTATTAAATAGAATCAAATATTATTAATAACTGACGAGCTTGAGAAGGAGATGTGTTTGGAAAAATAAATGCACTGTTCATAGGGGAAGATTGAAAGATAATGGATAAACTTTGAGGTACCACTTCACTCCTCTCAGATTGGTGATAATGATAAATATTGGAGGGGATTTGGGAAAACTAGGACTTTAATACATGTTTTTGTGGAACTGTGAAGTGATCCAATCATTCTGGAAAACAATTTGGAACTACGTATGCCCAAAGAGCTACCCTTTGTTCCAGCAGTGTCTCTACTAGGTCTGTATCCCAAAGAGATTATAACAAAGAGAAAAGGACCCTCATGTGCAAAAATGTTTTTAGTGGTCTTTTGTATAGTGGCCAGGGTGGATGCCCATCAATTGGGGAATGGCTGAATATATTATGGTCTGTGAATGTTATGTAATATTATTCTATAAGAAACATCAGCAGGAAGATTTCAGAAAGACCTGGAGAGAGAGAGAGAGAGAGCCATCTGCATCCACACAGAGAGAATTATGGGCACTGAATCTGTATTACAACATAGTATATTCACCTTTGTTATTGCATGCTTGCTTGTTTTTTTTCTTTCTCATTTTTTCCCCTTTTTGATTTGGTTTTTCTTATACAGCAGGATAAATATGGAAACATATTTAGAAATATTGCTATATGTTTAACCTATATTTAATTACTTGCTGTCTAGGGGAGGGAGGGAGAAAAATTTGGAACAAGGTTTTGCAAGGGTGAATGTCAAAAACTTTCTTTGCATGTATTTTGAAAAATAAAAAGCTATTATAAAAAAGAAAAGTAATGGATAGAAAACTTGAGAATTGTACTAGTCTTTGCAGAATGTTAGAAGAACAAGGCTTCAGGGTCTTAGGGGAATCTTTTATGAAAAATTTAAGAAATAATATGAATCAGAATGAATTCTGAATAAGAAAATACAAAAGGGCATAGGATGACTAAGTAGATGGATATTCTCAGTGATGTATTCAAGTATTAAGGGAGGAGAGTAACTTACATTTATACAGCATGCTAAGATTTACAAAGAACTTCATTTGACTATATGCTCCCTGAAAGTAGGGACCATTTTTGCTTTTTCTTTATATGCTTTGTGCTTTCTTAATATAGTGCCAGGCATGCAGTACATGTTTGTTGATTGGTTGAAGATGACATCACTTTTCTTTTTGTCCAATCCCAAAGCAAATCCTCCCTTTGTAAATTCTTTTTTTTTTTTTAATCCTCCTTTATATTTACTTCAAAATCCCTGAGTAAATTTTTTATTCTGTATCTTCTAAATTCCTTATAATCTGGTTTCTGGTTAATCTATTAGAAATGTTTTCATTAATTGTAATGTGAAAATTCCATAATACTTATTTTCTACTAAAAAGCATTGAACAGTCCTTCTAGATTCTTGTTCTAGGATTTTTAGTCTTATTATTCTGTCTGTGTAGCAAAAGATCATGTACTGAATCATGGGGACAAGATAAGGCAGGAAATCTTCTCATTTCTTTTCAGGAGGGCTTGAGTCTGGTTAGTTAGTTTTTATTGGTTGGTGCATATACACATTCCTATTTCTACTTTCTCTCCTTTTCCCACTTCACAGGCCATTGCTATTTTATGTCACAGTTTTCTTTTTTTTTTTTTTTTTTTGCTTTTTGCTTAGGCAATTGGGGTTAAGTGACTTGCCCAGGGTCACACAGCTAGGAAGTGTCTGAGACCAGATTTGAACTCAGGTCCTCCTGACTTCAGGGCTGGTGCTCTAACCACTGCGCCACCTAGCTGCCCCTATGTCACAGTTTTCTAGAATTCTAAGGTTTCCACTTCTCATGAACTCAGGGTTCTTTTCCCCTCTTCTCCCCTATGGTAGGGATTTTTGTCCTGGGATCCATGTATGACATACTCATGGTCTCTGTGGATACATTTTAGAGGGTTCATGAACTTGGATGGGGAAAAAATTACATCTTTATTCCAGTATAATAAGTTTCCTATTTTACTTCATGAATTTTAAAACAATTGAAGATGGGTCTATAGATGTTGGCTGGACTACCAAAAGGGTCTACTGACTAGTAGACTAATTTCTGATCCATAGGGAGTCTCATTTTCTTGGTTGTGAATGTTTTCTCTCCCTTCTCCTCTAGAATTGTTAGTCATTCTTTTTCCCTTTCACTCTTTTTTTAACAGCATGGCTGATGTTCTTCTTTAGGTTTCAAATCCCATACCTAATGGTTTAATAATTTTTGAATTTCTTGTTGAAATTTTGATGGTGGCAGCTCTCTTACCAAGACATCTCTTTTTGCTCTAGCCTGGTGGCACCATAGTGCACAGAGCCCTGGGTCTAGAGTGAGGAAAATTGAGTTCAAATGTGATGATACTTATGAGCTCTCGTGTCCCTTAACCTCTGCATAACTCGGTTTCCTCCTCTGTAAAATGAGGATAATAATAAAAAAAAACTATATATCAAAAACGAGAAGACATTTGTAACATGTACAGTACAGGACCTGGCACACGACAGACATTATTTACCCTCTTCTTAGTCTTACAATCTTAGTTTCTTGGAAGACAGGTCCCTTTAAACAAATCAAATGAATAAATATGAAAGTATTTTTCATCTAATTATTCATCTAATCATAGGAATCAGAATGAGACAGAACCTTAAAGATCATAATCCAAGCTTCTTTGGCCTCTTGGATCTTTTCTGTTCCTCAATAGTCCCCTTTTTTTTCTTCCCTCCCCTCAATAGACTTTTTAACTTAAAAATTAAAAAAAATAATAACTTCTAAAGATGTGATGATTATTGACATTATTGTTCTTTTTTTTTTTTTTTTGCTGAGGCAGTTGGGGTTAAGTGATTTGCCCAGGGTCACCCAGCTAGGAAATGTTAAGTGTCTGAGACCAGATTTGAACTCAGGTCCTCCTGACTTCAGAGCTGGTGCTCTATCCACTGCACCACCTAGCTGCCCCTACTTGTTCATTTCTTGATAATTTTATTTACCTTTCTCTTTTCTTTGGGAGGGGGCCCAGTTTTTTATGTACTATCCCTTATTCTGTAATTGTCTGACCCTACCATCTGGATAGCTACTTTGGGCTGGAAACCAAGAAAATGGGCATAAGAAGTGAAATGATGTAGCAGAGAGGGTGATGGCTGAAGGTTAGGGAAGGATACCAGGATATGATGACAATGTCTTGATTCCCCTTGCTGGAGCCGATTGTTGGGGCCCCTGCTCTCCTTCACCATGAGGATGGTCAAGGTGAGAAGTACTTGAAGGCCTAGACATGATAGTATAAATGGGAATGAAAACTTGTTGGTTCTGGGATGATCTCTCTTCCTTTAGGTTTATGCCCATATGCCAGAGGAGAAGCCATGAGATCCTAAATCCAGAGTGCTTTTTTTTTTAAACTTTTGATTATTCAGGGAGCACAGGTTGAATACTGAATTCTGAACTGTTTTTAACTGCCCCCAGTACTTTGCCTTCTTACTGAAGAATACATGTGGAGAAAAATAACTCAACTCTGTACATTATAGAACTCCTCGGTTTGAAGTGGCTTTTTATATACTACTTCAGCTTTTTGGGGCTTGAATCTGTGAGCACACAGCTGGCAGTAAAGGTTTGATTATACATTGTTTTATTGGTATTATGTATTACTCTATTGTTCTACCTGATTCCAGGCCAAGACTAAATACTTTTATGCAGTTAAGCATGTTGGCTTCTGTGGGGAATGAATTCAGGCCACACACTGCAATGACTTTAATGAGGGCTATTTCTAGGAGTTTTTAAAATGAGGAGATTTGATCTCTTTCTTCCATCCATTTCTATTCCTATATTTGGTGACAAGGATCTCTGTAAATGAACAGTGGTGCTGTAAATTAGCATCTGCACTAGGGAAGGAAAAAGGAGAAAACTCATGCACATGACTTAAGGGTTCAAATAAAATTTATTGAAAGATATTCTATATAACTGGCAGGAGATGTGAGGGAGACTATACCTACAATTCGGCATCCAGATAGATGGAAAAACAGTTCCAAAGATGGCTTCCCAGCTTTCCCCTTTTGTTTTAGAAGTCCCATATCTGGCATGTGTTAGGGATGCTCCTTCATTTTTGAAGGGCTCCCTATGGTGATGATTGCTGGGGAACAAGATATTAACCTTTTACCTCTATTTCTAGATCTACATTTTGGTATTTTTTTTTAGCATTGTAATCAGTTGAGAAGTCTATGAAACTTAAAATTTGATTGCTATTTCCATTCCCATTTCCTAATATACTTGAGGTCTGATGTCAAGAGATATGTAAAAAATATCCTGCATGAGCCCCAGGTATGAAGGGTTGTTTATATCTGGGTGGATACTTCTCTATAAATTTATAATTGAGTAGATGGGAAGATCTTGGCTAATTTTAGGAATAAAAGCAAAAAAGAGTAAGAATAAATCAAAAGAGTGTGAAGTACATATGTTAATAAATTAATATGGGGATGTCTTCACAAGGAGTTCTTTTTTTAAATTGCCTTATCATTAATGAGAAGAATAAGGCTGACCTTCAGCAAAACTATTCCCATATACCTCATTACCTCACATAAAAAATAGAATTTTTTTTCTCATGGCCTGAATTTTTTATTTTATTCTCCTGAGCTAGTCTCTAAGCAGATAATCCAAAAAGCACTTATATTTATTGCAAAACACAATCTAGTCCCATACTCTGCATTAGCTTTAATTTATCTCAAAATTCCCTCTAAAATTGGATTTGTATTTTTAGGGAAGTGGAGTATTACAATGGAAAGAACCTTCATTTGGAGACAGAGGACCTACCTTCAATTCTCATCTCGCTTTATACTAGCTGTATGATCTTGGCAAGTCAGTTGACATTCCTAGGCCTCATATTTTCCTCATATTTAGAAAGAAGGGGCTGGGTTAGTTGACCTTCATAGTCTATTCCTGTTCTAAATCTATGCTTCTATGACACTGAGTACTTCAACATATATGATGTTGGGATAAGCTTTGTATATGTTCAGTTTTTCATAGCCAGGTAAATGTTAGCTTCTCAGGCAAGAGCAATTTAATTATTATTATTATTTTTAGCAATCTAGTTATTAATAATTAATTAGAATATTTTGATAATTCATACTATTACCAGTAATAATAGCTGAAACCTACATTCTTCTGGAATATTCCCTTCATTCTGCAATTTGACATAGTATACACACATGTACACACATATTTACACACAGCATCACTATTTCATCTGTCTTGCCAACTCTAAGTGTTCAGTGTCTTACCTTACTCAAATGTTGTCTGAAGAGATCTTCATTTGGCAATTTGTACTTTGTAAAGTTGGGATGGAATAGGAGGACTTCTCCCCCCTGCCATTCCCAATTGGGATTTCTGTGAAACAATGAATCCATTAGGTGTCAACAACAGAAGAACAGAAAAAAACTGATGAGTTTTCTCTTCCAATTCACCAGTGATGATTGTCTGTAATAGAACTATTAGAATTCTGTGTTCCTCTTTATGCAGAGATTAAAATTCTGGAGAATGAAAGTATAAGGGGCAACATGTGCTGGAGCAGTGGACTTGGAGTCAGAGGATCTGGATACTCTTTTTAATTTACTTGTGTGACTATCTAAATATAGAGTCAAGAGTTAGAGAAACTAAGTTTGAATTATGGCTCTGTTCCTTATTATGTGACGTCCGAGAATGTTGTCTAATAATTTCATTGGTTCTTTATTTCATCATCTGTAAATTGAGAAGTATGTATGTGTGAAGGGAACCCCTTCAACTCTTAATTATAAAATTGCTTCAATTTTCTTAGTCTCAGTTTCACTGGGAAATGGGGTATGTTTACAAAATTGAAATTAATATATGAATGTTAGCTATTAATTTTTTAATTGGACTCAGTGATCTCTAAGGTCCTTTCCAGCTTTAGCAATGCTATTTTTCTTTCTTTAGCACCTACTCTGGCTATTTGAAAGGATTGTTGTTTTAGTCCAAACAAAGCGAGTATGGAAAAAGTCTCTCAAATTTTAAACACTTGAGGCATGTAAATAAGGGGCAGGAGGATGAATGAGATTTCTCCCCACATCTCCTGCTATGAACCTTTAGTATGTAAATCACTTCTGATTGATGTTGCCTTATTTTCTCTGACACGTAAGGAAATCCCATCAGTGCTCTCAAAACTGAGTTTACATCTTAGTTCTGGGTACCTGGGATTGCCCCAGATGCTCTTCATCTCTGACAGTGGGGTATCTTTTGCTGAAAAGTTCTTACTCTCTTGTCATTGAAGCCCAACGTATGTGCCACAAACAGCTAAGTTTGGAAGAATTGGGTAGATTGTAAGGCTGAGCCATTACTTGGAAAAGAGGGTAGCCTGAGAAACTGGCTGTGTTTGTTAGACTTTTAAGTTAAGTCATTTGATAAGGTTTCTTGAATCCTACTTGCTATTTTCAGAATTCAAGCAATAACGCTTTAAAAAGCTAAGGCTCTATTATTGTCACTCCTCAGGCCCTATTAGTGCTATATCCATTGACAATTACCAATCATTTAATTAGTTTTTACAAAAAAGAATTTACTAAGAAAACATAACAAAATCTATAACTACTAAAAAAAATTCCCCTCAAATCAGTGATGTATTTTCCAGATGAAAGGATCCTGAGCAAACTAGTTACTCCTTCCACATCTTGGGGTTAGCACCCCAAGGTAGTGTGCAGCAACATCTACAATCTGGAAAAATTTGCATAATAATTTTTGACCCTCCTTTCATACCAGAGAAGAAACCTACAGATTATGGTATGAAAAGATGAAATATGTTAATATTACACAATATATTTTATGCATTTCTAAACTTTTTCTATCATCTGCTGCCCTTCATATATTGTCTGTGGCTCCTGTGAAACAATTAAACTATAATAGGGAAAATTTTAATGTAGACTGAAATGTGAACTATATAGTATTTTTGTCAGGAAAACTACAAATAAGGTCATGAATAGTCAGACATGATTGAAATGAATGAACAACAACAAGAAATACTTTCTGGAGGATCTAACCTGCTAGTCTAAGTTTGGGACACTGGGTCTGGAAGAGGAGTGGTTTACACAGTTGATTTGCTAAAAATTTCCTCCACTATTTAAAGTACCCTGTTGTGGTTCACATACTTGACTAGTTAATAATGCTGTTCCCTTTTGATTCAATTAAAGAGTTCACACATGATAAAGGAATCATAAGATGATACATTTTTAAAAAAAAAACTTAATTACATCTGATGATTGAATTAGTGCTGTTTTATCCCTTTCCTTAAAATTAGTTGCTTAAGGAATTTAGTCAATTTCTTTTTCTAACTTAGGCTGGTTTAAGTGACTTGAGAAACTGGCTGACATTATGAAGTGATAATGACACCATGGAGATCATTAAAGAACTGTAGAACCTTTGTTACTTGGCCACTATGCCTGAAGATTCACTTCTGTGATAAAATTGAGTTGAGACTGAGTTTTAAGTTGTTGATCTCTGGATTATTGTGTATCCCAGGAGTTCTTTTCTCTTGGAGTAAAAAAATCTTCCTCTAACAGACTGAACTGATGCTTGTAGTTTTGCTGCTTTGTTCTCCCTAGCAGTTCAATGGCATGGTGCTGAATGGGCCTCTTTTGTACTTGTTCTGTATGCCCCTTTATGGGAGAAGTCTTTCTCATCGATGGGAGACTGTGGTGTAGCTGCTTGAGTATATTCTGAGTAATGTTCCTGTCCATTGGGCTCTTGATGACTCACTACTCAACTACTCTGTAAGCTACAAATGACATGATTTCAAACCAGTAGTAATACTTAATGATACTCGGCATATATGACCTTATATATATTTCCCTCCCTCTTCCCTCCCCCCTGCCTCTTCCTTTCCCCTCTCCTTCTCCCCTTCCCTCTCCTCTCCTCTTTCTCCCTCTCCCCTCTCTCTCTCCTCCCAAAGAGTCAGCAGGAGAGAGCAAGAAATTACACTGGGAGAGTATCACTCTATTCACTCTTGGTTCAAACTTCTGCCATATGGCCCAGGAGAACAATTTATATTTCTTTTTTTTTATATTTCTAAAACCTAGTATTCTTTTTTTATTAAAGCTTTTTATTTGCAAAACATATGCATAGGTAATTTGTCGTCATTGACCCTTGCAAAGCTTTCTGTTACAAATTTTCCCCTCCTTCCCCTTCCCTAGATGGCAGGAAGTCTAATACATGTTAATTATGTTAAAATACTTGACAAATCTAATACATAACAAGTTATATTTCATCGAATTTCTAAATCCCATTAGGATTTTGGTTTGTGTTTTAGATATTGTAGATCTTGCAGAGAAAGGGGTATTTAATTTCTTAAGACTATATGACATTATCAATGCATGTTAGTGAAATTTTTAATGAAATATAAAACAATCAGTGAATTCTTTGCATATTTTATTTTTCTTTTTTTTTTATTTCCAACTCACACACATCTGGCATATTTTACATCTTTGCAATAAAACATGGTTACAATAGCTTAAGGAATTTATATATCCAAAATATTTCACCATGGTCTCAAGATGAAATGGACTTTTCTTCCAGATGTTCAGTATTCTCCCAATTCTAAGCTACAAAACTCAAATATTGCTTACAGACTGGTGATGAATAACTTAATCATTACTTTGATTCCTCATGATTTCAGAATCTTATAAATACAAACAACAGTGAAGAAGGAATCAGTGCTAAAACTTACTAATACAAGGTGGGGAACAAATAAGTAATCACAGCAATAAATAATGATATGTTTCTGGTGCAAAGTGCCAATACAAAGAATCCATTATCTTGTTTTATCTTTTAAATAAATGACTGCAAGTGAGTGTAAATTCTGAGAAAATTACATTCCTGTTACATGCCTCATAGCCCTACTGACACAATATGTACATCTATGACAATACAGTCACCAAATATACAAAGAAGAAACATGAAATAAGGTGTATGTTCCCCTGGATGTAAAACTTGATCAGTATAATGTATGGAAAATAAATTGATAGCCATTGTTTAATATCATAAAAGATGAAATGCCTTGGGCTAAGAATGTGGATTTGGATCAAGATTTCTCAAGAACTTAAAAAAAAATTTTCAATCATTACAATGAAGTTCAACTTGTTTTTAAAGAAATCAAGTTATTTGAAGAAATAAAGAGAAAAATGTGAATATCTGATCACCAACTAAGCCATTGGGTTGACTCCAGAAGCATAGCACTCTTGACACAATATGATGGGGAGTTATTTAAATACTAGGGAACTGAACAAGCATGACTTATACAATGAAAACCAGAACCATATCCTTAAGCCCCCGTTTTGCTTGGTCTTCAAATTAAGAAGGAAAGGTTTTAATTTTCATTGTATAAGATGGCAAATAATGACTCAATATCCAAATGCTTTATGAGTAAAACTTCACTTAGAAGGGATGAATTTAGAGTTAAAAGTGTGAACCATGTTTTTGTGAGAATGTCAAAAATTACTGATTGAGTCCAAATTCAACCCTTTAACACAAGCTGTGCCCTTGGACAAATCTCCAGTTTAATTTGTGTGAACACATCTGTTCTATCAAGACATTGGATTTAAAGTACATGCAAGTTGTAACTCCACAATAAAATTAAGAAACGTTTTGTTCTTTATACAAGGTTTTACTTTTACAAAAGTATCCCTTTAAAGTTAAGATGCATCTGATGTACAAAGTATCAAACGTATTTTTTTTTCCTCAGCTTGAAAAAAGGCTGGAAATGGGATGTAGATTAGGTTCCTAGCATAAGCATTGTAACAACTGGACACAAGGTTCCTCAGAATTTTCAAAAGTTTCTTGTGACGATCCTACAACCTTTTCTCAATAAACAACAATATATGAAATAATTACCAAAACATCTCCTAATTCATATAATTTACATGATACAAGCTTGCTTGGTAGCAGCTGGTGTTTGGTTGTGAAAAAACACACAAAGAAAAATGGTTGCTTACTACAATGTACAGCTATTGCTGGGTGTAATGGAATGTACAACGGAGGCCAATGGAGACGTGTTTTTCCACCAGAGATAAATGTCCTTCATTATAGCACTTGTGCTCTCAGCTTTCATTAGATTTCAGTTCTCCATCCATCTTCAGTATCTGTTTTGATGCTCATAATGCCATCGATTAAAATCTATATTAAAAGCTACAATGCTACCAGAAGCCATGCCAGTTATCAGTGTCCTGGAAAAGTAGAGATATTTGTTAAGTATTTGTTTGCATCAATATTCAGACACATTGGGGATTTGTCACTTTATACAGCAAAATCTCATTCATTCAGGATTCCACTAACTTGAAATATGCAACAGTTTAGATGGGGTTAAGCATAATATGATAGAGAAAAAGGAATAGCCTTTTAAAAAAATCCTATGAGCTATTAAAGTTGAAGAAAATAGGGAATACAACACAGAGAGGAATCATAGGAATCATCATACTATAGCTGGAATTGACTTTAAAGATTATTCTAGTTTAGCTTCTTTTATGAGAATACCAAAAGCTACCCAGAGAGATCAGGTGACCTATCCAAAGTCAGACCACTAGCTTGAAACTTTACTGTCTCTCCTATTGGACAGTGATGTCCTTGAGAGCAGGAACTTTTTTAAAGTGCTTATTAGCATACAGTAAGCTTAATAAATGCTTACTGATTGACTAAAAGAGACTATTAACCTCTCTTTTTTAAGGGACAGGAAGCTTTGTCTTCTTCAGGAAGAGGGGCTAAAAGCAGATTAAAATATAGGAGAATTAAGATATAGAGATATCTTTTTCCCTCCTCAATAGTGTTCCCCAATCAGCATACAGCACAATACTTAACCCCATGCAAACCTCTCATCTCTCCCATACACACATGCACTCATATCCCCAACCTCTCAACCTAGGAGATGATCATTATTCTTGATCTCCCTCATTCAGCTAATCAGTTTCTTATTTCAGCAACTGACATATTATATCTAAAAGCACAATAATTAGTGTGGAATTACATGCCACATGAAGCCTGTTAAGAGTTTATTTTATTGGGAGCAGCTAGGTGGTATAGTGGATAGAGCACCAGCCCTGAAGTCAGAAGGACCTGAATTCAAATCTGACCTCAGACACTTAATATTTCCTAGCTGTGTGACCCTGGACAATTCACTTAACCCTAAGTGCCTCAACAAAAAAGAAAAAAAAAAGTTTATTTTATTTCTTAGAAAAAGCAATGAATTTGGACTCAAGACCTGGCTATAAATCCTTACTCCTGTGTTCTCTGAGGACCTCTATTTTCTCATATTTAAAATGAGGTGTTTGGGCCTTAATGATCTCTAGGATTCTTTCTCAGTCTATGATTTGATCAACCAACAAGCTACAAAATCTAGCTGCGTTTTTTAAGATCTCTAATATTCTATGCAAAAAATACAATTGAAAGTAAGAATAATCTAATCCCCCAACTAAATAGTAATCACAAATAACTTGAAGAAAAGATTATATCCAATAACAAATAAAATCTAAGTATCCATTAAGTCTCTGATGGTAATTTGATAGCAGAGCCTAGACATTTTATCCATACATTTTTCTGGGATATTAGTGGGCTGGGGACCATGTCCCAAGCTAAAACTAATCTTTGTTTACTGTAAATTCATCTTTTACTTAACATAAATACTGAGTAATGCCCATTGGAATCACTGAATTTAGGAAGCCAGATTAGATTCTAAGAGGTAGTTATTTAAAAAAAAATATTATGAACTTAATTATCTTTGTACAACCGAACTTATTTTTTTTTAAATTTTATTTGCATAACATATGTGTGGGTAATTCTTCAATATTAACCCTTCCATAGCTTTCTGTTACAAATTTTCCCCCCCAACTCCCCACCCCTCCCCTAGATGGCAGGATATCCACTACATGTTAATTATGTTAAAATACTTGGAAAACCGAATATATGTATACATATTTCCAAACTTATCATTGTTGTGCAAGAAAAATCATATCTACACAAAAGACATATCAGATAAAGGAAACACAATGTATGCAAACATCAGTCAAGAGTATGGGAATGTTATGTTGTGGTCCACATTTCACATCCCTCTCTCTCAACCGAACTTATTACATTTAAAACAATTTATAAAGTAACACATACATATCAATAACTTATCTATAATACTTTAAATGTAAACAATAGGAGAAGAGGGAAACAAGTATAACTGTGAATCTGTTAGTTCTGGGGGTTAGCTCTCCAAACTATTTCCCATTTTTCTGCTTGATCTCATCGATTCTATTTCTCTTGCTTTTTAGCAGTACTGTTCCTATATCTATTTTCTCACCACTTAATTTTTCTTATTAAAGTATGTCTTCATTCTCTTTGAATCCTGGTTCTTTCTTAGGGCATAAATTGCAGGAGAGCAAACTAACAGCAGTGCTATGGAACTTGCATTTTACCAGTTCATGTATGAAGGAACTTTTGTTACAATTCTCAATAAATAATTTCTTTTTTTTTGCTGTAACTCACCTTTGATCATGGGACAAATCCATTGCCCTAATGCCAGCATCACAGCCAGGATAAATATAAAGCTGTTTGAAGTCACAAGCCTGCCATACTTCTACAACTCCATTGTCTCCTCCAGTGACCAGGTTTTGTCCATCGCTGCTCAGGAGGATGGCCTTCAAAAGAAAAAAAAATCAAACATCATTTTCTCAAATAATGATGTATGAAATATCTGACATTCTTACAAATGAGAAAAACTTATTACAGCAAAGAGCTCAATGAAATTTTACTTTTTCTTTATATGTAATACATCTTATGTGTATGAAGTACTTTTACATTTTCCAAAGTGCTTTCATAAACATTTATTTTATGTGAAGTTATGTGGACAATATTATCATTTTAGATGAAATAAGCAATGCTAAGTGAATTTCCTAAGACTAGCAAAATTTGACTCTAAAGATTTTTATAATATGTTCATTAAAGTTCCCCTTAATTAATAGAATTTATTAAAAAAACAACTGTTACAAAGTGATTAAATTTACCTTCACCTGAAAGTTAAGGGTTAATAAATAAATTATTAACTGCTAAGATCCCATCTTTTAATTATAAATCCTATCATTAATCATGGAGTTCCTAATGAATTGAATATATATATTTTTTGAAGTTCTAGTGTAAAATTTTGAGATTTACCCTGGTTGAATCATTGATCTCCATTTGAGCTAAAAGTTTTCCGTTAATGCTGAAATTACTGAATCGTCCTCGTTCATAGTATATGATACAGTGGCCTTCACTGGACACAGATATCAGTCTAGGAAATAAGCAGTTTTCTGGTCCCTCCAGTGCTCTCAGCAAATCTCCTGTGATTGTGTGGACAAGGCAAGGGCCTTCTGAAAAGGAAAAGATCAGCAATATTCAGATATCAATGGTAATATAACAAACTATATAGCTACTTATACAGAATCTAAATACTATACCTGTGCTCTGATTTATTAATGTAAAACATGTGAAAATGGAATATTAACTAAAACTAAGTACTTAAGTTATAAAAGTAGTTCACAATAGTTTGAAACATTTTCATATTTTAAATCTTTTTTGGAATGTGAGTTCTGAGAAGGTGATCATATTTTGCCTTTCTTTATAACCTTAATACTCAGCACAATGCTTAATAAATGCTTGCTGATGATGTACAATGGGGAAGGGAAGATCAAGAAATCATATATACTCCTCAACACTCAGACATAAATATGCAAGCCTGATTCTAGTCAACCAACACCAAAGTTTGATACTGTGGGATGGAATTATGTTTTGATAATAAAAAGTACCACACAGAATTTATTAAAATACATTTTATACTGGCCTAGTATAAATGTTGGCACTGACCAGTTATAGAATTGATAGTGATTATAATTGTTTATTATGAGTATATAATTAAATAGAAAAATACTCATCAAAAGAAAATTCTACATTTTGAAAGATTTAAAATAACTTCTAACCTTTAGCACCACTAATAACTAGTCCCAGTTCTGCACAGACTGATACACAGACAACTTCATGGTCATGCCCTGTAAGGACAGCTCGTGGAGCAGGATAATCACCTGTAAAAATCAGAAACAGCTTGTCAAAAATCAATGCTCAGAAACAAAAAGTGTGACTTTTGTGAAATTTACATCTCCAGTAGTAAGGTAAAATGCAGAATTCAGATAATAAACAAGATTATTCATGTGAAATGTTTTAAATTGAAAATGGAAAACAATTTTTCTTTATTATTGTAAACCTAGTGTAGAGCTAGAACTCAATTTATCATTACATCAACATGGGAAAAAAGAAACATTATCACTGACAAACAATACCAAGTCCTTTAGTGAATTGCTGTTACAATGCTAAGTTTTAGGGTACAAAGAAGTAATTAAGAAACAGAGAATGAGGCATATTTGGTTCATGACCTGCTAAAGTTTATACCCAGAGAAAACAACGATTTGGACAAACTTGGAAAAAAATTATGTGGACAATGTGCAACAGTGATCAACTGATTATTAAACAAAATACTATATGATTTGATATTTAACATTATACTTGTTTGTGACTAAATGAATAAGAAAATGTCAGCTCAACAAAATGCTGCTGAATAGAATCAAAGTATAAGTGTATGGTGAGTGCTAAGGGGATTACTGAACAGTTTGAAATAATGACATGGTCTGAGGTGGCTAAGTAAGAAAATAGTGTCAGACAATGAAAGGCTTTGGTTAAAAAAAAAAGATTGATTGTTGGGAGCACTGCTGAAAGAAGAGAGATCAGAAAGAAATCTTGAAAAGTCTAGGAATGTAATTTGAATCTAGATCTAGGAAGAAACTGTTGGAAGAGAGAGGGTAGATACAAACATTAATGCGTAAGCTCAAATTCTTTTTTTTCCCTTTTTTTTTTTTTTTTTTTGCTGAGGCAATTGGAGTTAAGTAACTTGCCCAGGGTCATACAGCCAGAAAGTGTTAAGTGTCTGAGACCAGATTTTGAACTCAGGTCCTCCTGACTTCAGGGCTGGTGCTCTACCCACTGCTCCACTTAGCTGCCCTGTAAGCTCAAATTCTTTATGAAAGCAGGTAAGATTGCCACACAGACTAGTGTATAACCATGTAGTATCATCAACAGGTGTGAGGAATTATCAGATGTGGGGATAGAGAAAATTAGAGGTGGTTCTAAAATATTATTTAGGGTTCTTGGAGTTAGTAAACCACCAGCATTGAAAGGAACTTTTCCTATATTTCATTTCACTGACAGGGACAGATGCTACACACCCCAGCAATCATTTCAGATCTTAAGAAGTATTCCATCACTATCCCATCACAACTGATAGAAGTAACTGGAGGTAAAAAGTTATACGTGGAGGGAGCTGCAGATAATATCACCCTATGAAGAACAGAAATACTGTCACTTTCACTCCAGAATCAGTTCTCCCAAGGTGAGGATCTTCATCTGTGATGAAATTATAAGGAGGGATTAAAGGGCTAAGGGAGAAGTCCATCTCCAAATTTGAGATCCCTTGTATTTTAGTACCTAAAGTTATGAAGTAATACTGACATTGCACATATACCATTATCCAGAATGAGAATAACTTTTTTTTATGAGCGCTTAGAAAATCAGTGCCTCAAAATGACTTCGTAGAAAAATGTGAAAGTATCAAATACTGCTATCCAAAAAAATAAGGTTTTATAGTAAGAATGAATGTTGAAATTTCTAAAGTTGTTCACAGTTCCTACTGTAGTAATTTTGGTTAGTGGGTCTAGATTTTATATCTAACAAAATATTTAGTCCTTTCATACTAAAGACAAGGAGAAGTGCTATGTCAAATCCTGTCTGGTCACTGGTGCTATTGTCCTGGATAAGGAGACTTGGCCCCTTGATGATCCTCAGTGTTAGGTTAAACTTGTGGTCTCTGTTTGCTATGAGGGAAAATAGCTCACCATCTCAAAAGATCACATTCCTGCTTGCTTTTATATTTATATAAAATGCCCCTACATTTTGTTAAGCTGTTTGATACCCGTCTGAGAGACTCAAAGAACTTTCATCTTTTTAGATTATTAGGCACGAATCAAGCATGATAGTGAATCAAAGCAATATGAATGTAATCATGACTTCATAAAGGACAGCTTCAAAAGTATCAAAGGTAGTAATGATGAATGGGACCAGAATTATTTATGTAGCATAACTTTAAGTAAAAATTCACTTAGGTAGAAAAAAATCAAAGTATGTATTTGGTGCCATTTCATATTTATTGCACATAAACTGTAATCTGAACTCTCTAAATCTCTCATGCTTTTTTCTTTGACTTTCCCTTTTCATTCTTTAAATTAACTGAGTGTAAGTCAAACACCTAACTTTATGTTTTGCACAGTAAGCATCTAATATCTATTATTTGAAATAAATTGAATAGATGGCATATAGGCCTTAGAAATAAATCCATAATTGAAAAGTCAAAAAAACAAATAATTTGAAAAATAAGAAAAATTGTTTTCCTTCTCAAGAGTAATTATTAAGTACCATCATCTTCTCTGAATTCCTCTTTTGCCAAAGCAATCCCTAATCCCAGAGTCTAAAGTCACAGTACTCTCTCAGGACCATTCCATTCAGAACATTCTCAAATTAAGCCATAGATGGAAAGGTAGTACTGCATAGCATAAAGGTGTCATCCATCTTGACAACTATAAGTCCAATTCATTTCAGATCCCTGGAGAGATGATCTCTAAGTGATACCAACTTTTGTACTAGACCTTGCCCCTTGTTCTGCCTCTTTATCAGAACCTAACCTCCATTCTCAGCCTTAGTTATATGGGAGCAGAGGAGTAGAACCAAATGGGGGAGAAGCTGTACTTCAATCACCACTACCTGATAGGTGTACAATGAGACAAGGAGAACTGGGTGTAGAAAGAACTCAAGGAACATCAGGAAATAACCTTTAGAGAGAAAAGAAACATTTATGCTGAGAGGACAGGGGAATCTTTTCCCAGAAGTAGAAGGAACATCAATGAGTTAATAACAAATGTTTATTAAATGATTACTCCATGCCAGGGCTCAGTGCTAAGTATTAGCCATACAAAGAAAAGAAAAGTTCTAATAGGATCTTTATTCTTTGTACATCAGTGACTTTGGGACTGAAACAATGGTATATGTAAACAAAAATACTTTCTGTGTGAAAATATCTTTTGACATGATTAAGCCCTATGAGGCCTATTGAAATTAGAACATATATGATATTGTAAATGACCCTTTTCTCAGAAGCTTAAGTATTCTAGGAAAAACCAGATTTGTAGACTACTTTTTAAACATTTAAAAATATTCAGTGGTCAGCAGAGAAAATGGGCTTAGGCATTAGGACATGTTTCATTAGAGAAGGTAGAATGGAAAGAAAGAAAAACAAGGCTTGCAAATGTTTAGTGTTGAGTGATGTGTTTGAGGGTCTGGCTAGTATTAAAAAGTAAAAAACTGGAGTAGAGAAAGTATAGACTAAAGTTTTCTAGTTTCAAAAGCAAAGGAATGAAAATACTTCTTTGAATAAGAATAGAAAGAGGAAAGTACCTAGTAGAGTATAGATACTTGAACATTAATTCTTCTCCATTTGAAAAGGACGAATTTTTTTTCCCTCAAAAATCTGTTTCTGCTATAATTTAAAAATCATTTATATTCTGAATATCTTGTGAATTTTATTCTAAATACTTTAAATAAAACTTTGTAGTACTTTAAAAGTTTATCATACTTTAGGATGTTAATGCAGATTGAATTTTGGTTTTCAATTATAAGTGTTTTTTCAAGTATCCAAACTTAAAGCAATGTTAACCTACCATCTTTTGTGACTATCCTCTTGGAAGCTACAGCATATAATGAGAAATGTCAAGTCCCAAGATCAATAAGATTTCAGACTCCAGGGATACAACAGGAATAGCATTGATCCTCTTAAAGAACACCAGTCAGAGGCATAATATAATATATTGCAGAGAGAGAGACTCAAGAGGATAAACGGCCAATTCCAACATACCTGCCTGACAAAAAATTCAATCAGCTTTTCATAGAAGCTGCCTACTTTTCTCTCCCTTCTTTCATGCAGGAGACTGCTTCCAATTAAAGTGTGCAAATTAATTTTTATCACTTCCAAATTAGTTTCTGATTTTGTGTAAAAGTCTGTTTCAGATGAAAGCATTTGTCCCTCACTTTTCATCAATTCTATCATCTACTCAGGTATGTATTCCAAGACTCCGAGATAATTTTCTGTGTTTAAAATCACAGATTTTAAAGAGTGACACTTAATAAAGAGATCATAAAATATATAAATAAAAGTTACAATCAAAGTATAATATATTTGAGGTAATCTTTGGCTGTTATTTTTATGATATAAAACTATTATATATGCATTATTTTGTTTTTAAATTATCTCAATGGGTAAATATGGTAAATTCTTAAAAATCATTTAAAGAAAGATTAGCAGAACTGGTAATAATTTAAAAGTCTCTGAGTTGAAATGACTGAATTATTCACCAGAGGATTTAAGATATAATGGCAGACTTTCTCCACCTACAAGATAGATATGCTAAAATAACTTTTTCTTCTAGGATATAGGAAGGACTACCAATCTTTTAAAAATATATAGGATAAAGGAATGCAAACATTTTTATGTTTCCATACCATGTAAGCTTTCTTTTTAGAAATCTTCTGGTTTGTGCACATGGGGTTAAGGAATAAATAATATAATTTCACAATGATAATAAAAGAAAATACACGAAGGGGAATATGCAAGGAAGGGAATTAGCATTTGTATAGGGCCTATAAGGTACCAAGCTCCATGCTAAGCACTTTATAAATATTATTTCATTTGATTTTCACAACAACCCTGTGAGGTAGATGCTATTCTTAGCTTTATTTTGCAGTTGAAGAAACTGAGGCAGACAGAGGTTAAGTGACTCGCTTAGAGTTACACAGCTAAGTGTCTGAGGCTGGATTTGAATTAAAGTCTTCTGACTCCTGGCCCAAGTGCTCTAGCCATTACAACACCTAGCTGCCTAAGAGGCATAGGATAAAATGTTCAGTCTCTCCATTAAGACCTTAAATTAGGTCAACTAATATAAATCAGAAGCAGCCTAACAGATCCTGTTAAAATGAAAGATATTAATGTAGGTATAGTTAAGTTTTTCTCCCCTTTTCATAATAACTTGTTATATTCAAATCTCTGATTTGTTAATCTGACAAAGAGGGTATAAGTTTTAAATCTGCCCAGAAGTAGTTAATATGGCTAAGGGGGAAAGTAAATTTGCCCAGAATTTTGCCTTAAAACCTAAAATTGTAAGCTTTCTGTGTTCAATAACTGTGTTTATGCTGACGCCTGACTAGATCATTGTAAAGGCAGTTAATTTATACTAATGTGACTTTATAAAAAAAATGATGTTTTACTGATACAGAAATTGTATACAATTTGTCATATAATTTAACATATTTAGCATGTATTAGATTACCTGTCATCTAGGGGTGGGGGGTGGGGGGAAGGAGGGGAAAAGCTTGGAACAAAAAAAAAAGTTTTGCAAAGGTCAATGTAGAAAAATCACTCATATGTTTTGTAAATAAAAAAACTTTTAATTAAAAAAAAAAGAAATTGTATACAGTTGATCTGGTCCTTTGTGCATTTGAATTTACAATCACAGACTCTTAGTACTATGGAGCTAGGACTGGAAGGAACCTCAGAGGCCATCTAGTTGATTTTTTCCTTTTCGCCACTGTTCCCATTTTATAGATAAGTAAATTGAAGCCCTGGGAAGTTAATGTCTTGCCTATGATCAGACAAGCAATAATTCTCAGGGGTGAGAGTTGAAGCCATGTCCTCTGATTCTAAAGTCAGTGATTTTCCACTGTACTACACAGCTTGCCAAGGAGGTAATCTAGTGTCTCTTTTTCTTCCCTTGACTTTTCCTTCTGGGCAGAGGGGAAAGCTATTTACATTTCTTTGTTTTAAACATTTACTTTGTCTTTCTAAATACTGTTAATTTCAGGACTTTGCTAGTCCAGGTGGAAATGCAGTTTAGAGGAGGCAATGGGAATGAGAAGTGGAGGGAACATGTTCAGAGAAGGAGAGACAGATTAACACCAGGAGGCTTGCTAGAATGCTATCTCTGTCTAAGGATTCATACCTAGAGAAAGAGAGAATTACAGTTCGTGACAACTTTTCATAGCAAAGCATTTATACTAGAAAGCCCATCTAAATAATGAATCAGTGATAGATGAGAGGCAAATTGAAGAGTTAAAACACTTGAAAACTAACATCTCAATTTAATCCATATTTTAGTTTGATTTAATTGTTCTAATGGCTAAAATGGTTTTTCATGAAAATACAAATTTTAAAAAAATCTTCAATATAGATCTGATGTGTGGCTGTGTATGCTGTTTATGCTCTTTAAATATTTGTTGCCTATCAGATAGCAACAATTTATGATTCAAGGCCATATATATTCAAATGAATAGATACTTTGTTTCACAACAGGAAAAGCAGCTTCATAAGTGGCTATTTTTCCTTAAATTACAAATTTGTTCAAATCTGATTATTCTGTAAAATGGTTTCTTACATTATAGACCATAAAATACAAATCACTAGGTAAATATGATGATAACATTAAAGTTCAGCTGAGATTTCTGTTTGAGCAAAATGGGACAGATGTAAGTTACATGATACAGATCCATAAACAGCTGAAGAATTTAAATAGGAAAAGCTATAATTTATGATATATAGATATAAAAGTACCTGAATTATCTGACATAATGAAAGATACCTATATGTTATATACTACTATGAGAATGATTTATTAAAACTGTGACACTTTTAGTAAATATCCTTTAAACTTCATTTAAAGATATTTACATATATTCATTAAAAAACTTACTGGCATTTGCATATTTTCTCTTTGGAATTTGCAGATCTTTATGAACATTACTAATTTAAGTGGAATAAATATCTTTTAAAACTTTTCTTGATAATTGGCTACACAGGAGCTAAAGCCAATAATTAACTATCTTTTGGTTAAAAGATCATCATAAAATAAAGTAGTAGCTAACCCAGATAATTACTATAATCTGACATTTTTCTTTGAATTCTTCATCTCCTTGGAGTTTATTATATACAATATCTTATCTCTGCTACCAGATGACAGCTTTTAATAAACTAATCCTTTTTTGAAATATCATTTGCATCATTTTTTTAGCTTAATTCCAAAGACCAACCTAATTGGATTTAACCTATGTTCCATACTTTTGTTTTTTAAAAAACTAATAACTCCTAGTCATTAGTTATATCTATATATACACATGTAAAAATATATATACATAATAGTGCATGCTACATGTAACAGAGATAGTAACATACACTATATATATGATGTAGTGATTTAATTTTCATTATATTTTAAGTCTAATTAATATATAATTTTAATTAATAAATTAAGATTTAATACTAGTATTATTTGAAGCAAATTTCTGAAAATCAATGTATAGAGATAAATTGAAGTTACAAATATATCAGTACTTGGCAATGATAAATTTGTCACATGTAAAAAAAATGCCAAATCTAGAAGTTTGCCTAGGTTAAAATGAAGGATTGAAAATGAAATTAGAAAAAAAATACAAATTTGTTAAGATGTTAGCATTTATGATCTTCATAATAATATTGTATATACCTAAATCAATAGTAACATTGTGATTCACATTTCTAGGTAGGGAACCAATACATTATTTTTTTCTCTATCTTCACAAACATTCCTCTAATTCATTATTTTTTTCTCTCATTATCTTCACACACATTTCACTTTTAGTTTGCTTAGCTATATTGTTCACATAGGCATATCTGTGTCACTCTAGTCTCTTTTTGGGTCTGTATACATACACACACAACACATGCAAACATTGTCCCAAAACTGCATTAAGACTTGTGTGTGTCATGTGCTTTGTGGCAGCCCTTTTTGTAGTGGCTACAAACTGGAAGCTGAATGGATGCCCATCAATTGGAGAATGGCTGAATAAATTATTGTATATTAATGTCATGGAATATTATTGTTCTATAAGAAACAATCAGGAGGATGATTTCAGAGAGGACTGGAGAGACTTGAATGGACTGATGCTGAGCAAAATGAGCAGAACTAGGAGATCATTATACACAGCAACAACAACACTATATGATGATCAATTCTGATGGACATGGCTCTCTTCAACAATGAAATGTTTCAAACCAGCTCCAATTGTTCAGTGAAGAAAGCCATATACACCCAGAGAAAGATATGAAATGTGGACCACAACATATCATTTTCATACTCTCGATTGATGTTTGCTTGCATTGTGTTTCCTTTCTCAGATTTTTTTTATAGATACGATTTTTCTTGCACAACAGTAAGTGTGTAAATATGTATACATATATTGGATTTGTCAAGTATTTTAACATAATTAACATGTAGTGGATTTCCTGCCATCTAGGGGAGGAGTGGGGACTAGGGGGAAAATTTGTAACAGAAAGCTTTGTAAGGGTTAATGTTGAAGAATTACCCATACATATGTTTTGCAAATAAAAAGTTTTAATTAAAAAAAAAGACTTTTGTGTATGTATATATGTATGTATTACATATAAACACATATAAAACCATAGTTTTCATAAACTACGTAAATAGAACCTCAGAAATCATACATAACCTCCAACTACATCTGACAATGACCATTCACTCATAGATAATGAGAGAAAAAAATAATGAATTAGAGGAATGTCTGTGAAGATAGAGAAAAAAATAATGTATTGGTTCCCTACCTAGAAATGCATAATGTGTGTGTGATTTTCAGAAACAATAGTGTTAAATCTTGAAAATGTTATTTAGCAAAATATTTTTATATTGCAACTTCCTCAAATATCTGTCTTTTGCTTTGGCTTTCTCTCTCCTGTATTTTCTTCTTTTTCTGTTTCACTATTACTCCTAAAAGGCTATTGCTTATCCATTCTGTTTTTCATAAATTAGGGGAGCTTTTAAGGGATTATGAGGTTGTATCCCAACTACTTTCAAAGGCTAACTATGCTGGTGGCAGGGCAGCAGCTATGCTTAATCAAGCCATCTCATGAGGACTTTCAAGTACTCCTCCACTGGCTATCCACCCAGTCTCATGCATCATTCTATACCTATATTTTGTCTGAGAGTTGGGCAGGAGGTACACATTTGTATTCCTTTAGGATTCACTCTGTGTCACAAATATTCAAATAAATTTGTGTTTGGTAGTTGTTGGGACTTAGGAAAGAACATCTTTGAAATTGTGTATGGAGGACAAAAGTGAAATAGTCTTTATTATATGTGTTTTTTACATGTCAAAATTTTTAAAAATTTGTTTTTAAAATATTTGAGTTCTAAATTCTGTCTCTTTCTCTCCCTTACTCCTTCATTAAGAAGGCAAGCAATTTGATGTATTATTACTTAATAAAGTAATCTTTATTATTTATTAACAACTATATGTATATTTGAAATCTGACTTGCCTGCATAGTTGAAAGGTATTCTTGATTAAAAATAGAAGCTTGATAATAAAATCATTAACTGCTTTAAATTAATTGTACCAATTAGTTGTTCATTTACAAAGAAATATTTATTATAGCTAGCTAGAAAATTGGGGCAGGATATATGAAAATTAATTCTCTGATAAGAAAATTTATATACAAGTACTTACTGCTATTGGGGTTATCTCCTATGATATGATGTCTTCCGCTCCAATACCAGAGCAGGAGAGTAGCATCTCGAGATCCAGACACAATATAGCAATCTCCTCCTATGTAGGATTCAGATCTGGCCAGACAAGTGACTACATCCCAATGGCCAAATACAATCTGAGTTAATTTCCCTGTAATCAAAACATAAGTTCATTTGTATTTGCTACTTTTAAAAAATAAAATCACACATATTTCGATTCTACTGCAACCAGGGGAAAGAAGACTAGAGATCAATAAATATATATATCAGTCCAACTCAGGATGTATGCTTATTTCTGAAAAGTGATAATAAAAGATCAATTTCCAGATTTCAGGAAGTAGATGTTAAAGTAATATAATACTATATATAAGTACTTTTCCCCCTGAAACTTGGAACTGGTGAGCCTCAGGGAATCCTGTGGTTTATTAAGTTTGTTTTAAGAAAATGGACTAGGCCTCAGTACAGTGGATTATGAACTCTTTAATCAGTGCTCAGTATAGGATTCACGGTGGATGAAGTAACATAATTAAGAAATTTAACTTTATCTTTTCTTTTTTTCACTTAATAATATTTTATTCTTTTACTATTACATGTAAAGATAATTTTCAACATTCACTTCTGTAAGATTTTGAGTTCCCATTTTTTTTTTCTCCCTCTCTTCCTTCCCTCTTCCTCTCTAAGACAGCAAGCAATCTGGTATAGGTTATATATGTACAGTAATTTTAAACATTTCCATATTAGCCATGTTGGGAAAGAAAAATTAAAATAAAAAGGAAGCAGCACAAGAAAGAAAAAACAATAAAAGGTGAAAATAGTATACTTTGATCTGTATTAAGTCTCCATAGTTCCTTCTCTGGATACAGATGGCATTTTCCATTCCAAGTCTATTAGAATTGTCTTGGATCACTGTATTGTTGAGAAGAGCTAAGTCTATCATATCAACTCTATCTTTTCTAAAATAAATTATAGGTTGTTTCCAATTAGGAAAAATCTTCCCAAACCAACCCTCTTCCCCAACAAAACCTTTGTTATAAACATGTATGGTCAAGCAAAGCAAATTTCTACATTGGGTAATGCCCCTCTCCCTCAAAAAAAGGTTTCATTTTGTACTTCTCTGTCAGGAAGGGGTAGCATGTTTCATTATTAATCTTTTGGAATTGTGGTTTAGCAATTGCATTGATCAAAATTTCTCATTCTTTCAAAGTTATTTATCTTTACCATATTGTTCTTATTGTATATTCTCCTCGTTCTGTTCACTTCACTGTGCATCAGTTCATAAAAGACTTTCCAGATTTCTCTGAAACCATTCCCTTCATCATTTCTTTTTAAAAAACTTACTTATTTTAAACTTAAATAGAAAATAGGAAAAGAAAAAAAACATTTCCACATGCACAGAATATAAGAGGATTCAAAATGTAAAGCAATAAATGTCCATTTCAAGAAAGAATATAATAAACCTTGTGTTCAGAGCTATCCATCTACATCTCCATGTATAAAAGTTTGTCCTTATTGAGTCCCTTGTAATTAGTCTTTGATATTTACTTGTAGACATTTCTCTTGAATCTTGTATGTCAAATTTTCTCTTAAGCTCAGGGTTTTGTTTTTTTTTTGTTTGTTTGTTTGTTTGGTTTTTTTTTTTTTTTTTTGGCAACAAAATCCTGAAAGTCTAAGTGTCCACTAGATGTCCTTTTTTTGGTTGTTGTTATTCATGATTATACTTATAGGAATATTTCAGTCCAACCTCAATTATTCTGCTCTTCAATATATAGTAATCTAAAACCCGTGACCTTTCAATGGAGCTGCTGTTTAGGTCTTGTGTGACTCAAACTATGATTTTGCTATATTAGAATTTTTTATTTATTTATTTTTTTGCTGGTTGTAATATTTTCTCCTTGACTTGGGGGTTTTGGAATTTGGTTATTTTGTTCCTAAAGATTTTCCTTGTAGGATCTCTTTCAGATATTAGTGTATTTTTTTTTCCTCTTTCTACTTTCTCCCCTTATTTTAACATTTAGGGACAATTAAAAAAATTTTCTTGTCCTACTGTATTGAAATTCTTTTAATTGTAGCTTTCAGGAAATCCTATTATTCTTTTTTTTTTTGCTTTTTGCTGAGGCAATTTAGGTTAAGTGACTTGCCCAGGGTCACACACCTAGGGTATGTTAAGTGTCTGAGACCACATTTGAACTCAGGTCTTCCTGACTTCAGGGATGGTGCTCTATTCACTGCACCACCTAGCTGCCCCCAAATCCTATTATTCTTGTTTTCTTTCTTTGATCTGTTCTTCAGATCAAGTGTTTTTCTTATGTCTCACTTTCTCCTATTTTTTGCATTATATATGTTTTGTTTTATTAGTTCTTGGTATCTTATAACTTTGCTGGCTTCCTCTTGCCCAATTCTAGCTTTCTTTTTTCTTTTTTAGTTTGAATATTTATTTTTGGAAGATTTTGAATTTCAAATCTTTTTTTTTCCTTTGCTATCTTGCCTTCCCTCTCCACAAGATAGCAAGCAATATGATATAGATTATACATATACAATCATTTTAAGCATATTTCTTTATCTTTTCCTATTCTCTTAGTCAATCTGAAAAATGTAAGGTGGTACCTCAGAGTTATCTTACTTTTGCATTTCTCTAATCAATAATGATTTAGAGCATTTTTTTCACATGACTACAGATGATTTTAATTTCTTCAAATGAAAATTGTTTATATCTTTTACTATTTATCAATTGTAAGAATGACTTGCATTCTTATAAATTTGACTCCATTTTTGTATTCAACTTTTGTATTCAAATGTTTTAGAAATGAAGCTTTTATCAGAAACACTGGCTGTAAAAATTGTTTCCCAATTTTCTCCTTCCCTTCTAATCTTGGCTGCATTGGTTTTGTTTTGTGCAAAACCTTTTTAATTTTAATGCAATCAAAATTATCCATTTTACATTTCATAATGTTCTTTAGTTCTTGTTTGGTCATAAATTCCTTCATTCTCCAAAGATAAACTATCCTTTGCTCTCCTAATTTGCTTATATTATTATCCTAATGACTAAATCATGTACCTATTTTAACCTTATTTTGGTATAGAAAGTAAGATATAGTTGTGAGACCAATATATAGTTGGTTTTTTTTTTTTTTTGGTCAAATAAGTGAGTTCTTATCCTAGAAGCTTGAGTTTAATCAAATAGTAGATTACTATAGTCCATTGACTGTTGTGTCTTATCTAACCTATTCCATTGATTTACCACTCTTTCTTAGCCAGTACCAAACAGTTTTGATAAGTGTCATTTTAAAATATAGTTTTGGATTTGGTATAGCTAGGCCATCTTTCTTTGTAATTCTACCCCCCTCCTATCCCACCTTTGATAATTTTGACCTTTTGTTCTTCCAGAAGAATTTTGTTATTTTTTTCTAGCTCTACAAAATAATTTTTTGGCAGTTTAATCAGTATGGTACCAAATAGATTAATTTAGGCAGAATTGTCATTTTTATTATATTAGCTAGCCTTCCCATGAATAACTGATAAGTTTTCCTATTTTTTATATCTGATTTTATTTGTGTGAAAAGTGTTTTGCAATTTTGTTTATATAGTTCTTGGGTTTGTCTTGGCAGGCAGACTCCCAAATATTTTTTATTCGCTACAATTATTTTAAATGAAATTTCTCTTTTTATTTCTTGCTACTAGGCTTTGTTAGTAATATAGAAATGCTGATGGTTCTGCTACAGTTGTTGTTTTAAGTAGTTATTTAGTTGACTGTCTAGGATTCTCTAAAGATACCATCATATCATCTGCAAAGAGTTATAGTTTTGTTTCCTCACTGCCTATGTAATTCCTTCAATTTCTTTTTTTCTCTTATTGCTAACGATAACATTTCTAGTGCAACACTGAATAACAGTGATGATGATGGGCATCCTAGATTCACCCAGATCTTTCTGGGAATGCTTCCACAGCTTATCCTCATATTCTGTTTGTTGAAGGTTTCAGATAAATGCCACTTAATATTTTAAGGAAAATTTCATTTATTTCCATGCTCTCTAATATTTTATTAGAAATGGGTGCTATAATATTTGTCAATTTTTGCATTTATTGAGATAATCATATGATTTCTGTTAGTTTTGCTATTGATATAGCCAATTATGCTGATAATTTTTCTGGATACTGAATCAGTGCTGCATTTCTGGTAAAAATTCCACTTGGTCACAGTGTATTATCCTGGTGAAAAGTGGCTATAATCTCTTTGTTAATGTTGTGCTTAAGATTTTTGCATGGATATTAATTAGGGATATTTGGTCTTATTATTTTCTTTCCCTGTATTTGTTCTTCTTGGGTTAGGTAACAGCCCTATATTAGTGTCATAAAAGGAATATGGGCAGACTCCTTCCCTCTTAGCCTATTTTCTCAAATAATTAATATAGTATTGGAATTAATTGGTCTTTAAATGTTTGGTAGAATTTACTTGTAAGTCCATCTGGTTCTGGAGATTTTTTCTTAAGGAATTCATTGATGACTTCAATTTCTTTTTCTAAACTAGGATTACTTAAATATTTTATTTCTTCTGCTAATTTGGGCCATTTATATTTTTGTAAATATTCATCCATTTTACTCAGATTATATTGGCATACAGTTGGGCAAAATAGCTCCTAATTATTGCTTTAATTTCTTCTTTACTGATGGCTAGTTCACCCTTTTCATTTTTGATAATGGTAATTTGACTTTCTTATTAACTTTTTCTAATCAAACTAACCAAAAATTTATATATTGTGTTGCTTTTCCCCCATACAAACTAGCTCTTAGTTTTATTTATTACTTCAATACTTTTCTTACTTTCAATTTTTAGTCTCTCCTTTGATTTTCAGAATTTTTGATTTGACATTTAATTGGGGTTTAATTTTTTTCTCCCTTTTTCTAACATTTTTAGTTGTGTGCACAATTCATTGATCTCTTTATTTTATTCATGTAAGCATATAGAGAAATAAAATTTCCCCAAAGGACTGCTTTGGCTGCATCCCATAAATTTTGGTAGGTGTCTCATTATTGAAATTTTCTTGGATGAAATGACTGTTTCTATGAGTTGTTGTATGACCCACCCATTCTTTAGGGATTTATTTATCTAGTTTCCAATTAATCTTTGGTATATTTTTCCATAGCCCTTTATCATACATAATTTTTATTGCATCATGATCTGAAAATGATGCAATTAATATTTCTTTTGCCTTTTTGTATTTAACTGTAAAGTTTTTATCCCATAATATATGATTAGTTTTTGTGTAGATGCCATGTACCACTGATAAAACAATATATTCCTTCCTATCCCTATTCAGTTTTCCCCAGTGGTCTATCATACATAACTTTTCTAAAATTCTTTGCACCTCCTTAACTTCTTTCATGATTATTTTGTGGTTAGATTTATCTAACTGAGAGAGAGGGAGGTTGAAATCCCTAACAATTTGAATGCCATACCTCTTGTGCACATATGGTTAGTACTGATATTCTTTCATTATCTATGGTAGCCTTTAGCAAGATGTAGTTTTCTTCCTTATCTCTTAATTAGATTTTTTGATTTTCATTTTCCTGAAATCAGGATCGTTTCCTCTGTTTTTTTTTTTTTAATTTGTTTATTTTACTTCAGTTGAAGTATAATACATTCTGCTCCAGTCTTTTATTTTTATTCTGGGTGTATCTCTCTGCTTCAAATGTGTTTCTTGTAAACAATATATTGTGGGATTCTGGATTTTAATCCACTCTTCTATCCACTTCTGTTTTATGGGAGAGCTCATCCCATTCCCAGTTATGATTACTAACTATATTTCCCTCCATCCTGTTTTTCCCTGTTTATACTTTTGTATCTCTTTTGCTGTTTCTGTCACCAGTAGTATTTTGCTTCTGATCTCTTCTCTCAATCTGCCTTCCCTTCTATAACTCCCTCCTTTTCTCACCCCCCTTCCCTTTCTATTTTGCCGCCTTCTATCACTTTCCCTCCTAATTTTTTCTCTCCCCTTTCCTCTCCCACTTCCCTTTAGGGTAAGAAAAATACCTTTATCTGACAAGGTATGTGAGTTATATCCTCTTTGGGCCAAATCAGAGATTAAGGTTCAAACAAGACTTATCTCCTTTCGTTCTTTTCCTTTATTGTAACAGATCTTTTGTGCCTCTTCATGTGATGTAATTTACCCCATTTTGTCTCCCCTTTCCTCTTCTCCCAATACAATTATTTTTGCATTCCTTAATGTCTTTTTTACATTTTCACATCAGTCAACTTATACTCACACCTTCTATGTATACGCTTTCTAACTTCCCTAATTGCAAAGATACGATTCTCAAGAGTTACAAGGATCGTCTTCCCATGCAGAGATGTAAATATTTAATCTTTAAATAACATTTTTTTCTTTCTTTACCTTTTTATGTTTCTCTTTAGTCTTCTATTTGAAAATCAATTTTTCTGTTCAGCTTTGGTATTTTTCATCAGGTAATTTTCATTGTTTGTCCATCTTTTCCTTTAAACGATAATGTTCAATTTTGCTGGGAAGTTGATTCTTGGTTGTAGTCCAATCTCCTTTACCTTTTGGAATATCATATTCAAGAACTTCTGATTCTTTAATGTGGAAACTGCTAAGTCTTGGGGAATTCTGACTAGCTCCTTGATATTTTCATTCTTTCTTTCTTGCAGTATTTTCTCCTTACCTGACAATTCTGGAATTTAACTAGAATATTCCTTGGAGTTTTCATTTGAAGTTCTTGAGGTAATCAGTGGAGTCTTTCAATGACTATTTTATCCTCTGGTTCTAAGACATCAGAACAGTTTTCCTTGGTGATGATTTCTTTCCTTTTTCTTTTCTTTTCTTTCTTTCTTTCTTTCTTCTTTTTTTTTTTTTTGCTGAGGCAACTGGGGTTAAGTGACTTGCCCAGGGTCACACAGCTAGGAAGTGTTAAGTATCTGAGACCAGATTTGAACTTAGGTCCTCCTAATTTCAGGGCTGGTGCTTTATCCACTGCATTACCTAGCTGTCCCTCCTTGATGATTTCTTGAAGGATGCTGTCTAGGCTCCTTTTTTGATCATGATTTTCAGGTAATTAATTTTTTGGGATTATTAATATTATTATGTTTATATATTATATAATTAATAATTAATTAATAAATTATTTCTACTGGATCTGTTTTCTAGATCAATTGCTTTCCCAATGAATTATTATACATTTTCTTCTATTTGTATTATCTTTTTTACATTTACATTTTCTTCTTTTTTATTTTTTTTGATTTTGTATGAATGATTCTTGATGTCTCGTTGAGTCATTCACTTCCACTTGTTCAATTTTAATTTTTAATGAATTATTTTCTTTGGTTGTCTTTTTTACCTTTCTTTCTACTTCAGAAATTCTACTTTTAAAGGATATCCCTTTTCTCCCATTTTTGCCAAATCTTTTTTTTCAGTATATATTTCTTTCCATTTTACCAAATTATTATTATTTTTTTAAATGTTTTTTTTTTGCTTTTTGCTGAGGCAAATGGGGTTAAGTGACTTGCCCAGGGTCACACAGCTAGGGAATGTTAAGTGTCTGAGACCAGATTTGAACCCAGGTCCTCCTGACTTCAGGGCTGGTGCTCTATCTACTGCGCCACCTAGCTGCCCCTACCAAATTATTTTTAAGGAGTTGTTTTCTTCAGTATTACTTTTCTTCCCTGTTTCACCAAATCTATCTTTTAAGTATCTTATTTTCTTCAGTCAATTTTTGTGTTTTCTTTCCCAGCTGTTGACTTTCCCCCCGTAATTCTCCTGTATAGCCTTCATTTCTTTTCCCAATTTTCTTCTACCTCTTTTAATTGAGTTTTTTTCCCTGAGGCAATTGGGGTTAAGTGACTTGCCCAGAGTTACACAGCCAGGAAGTGTTAAGTGTCTGAGGCCAGATTTGAACTCAGGTCTTCCTGACTTCACGGCTAGTGCTCTATCCATTGTGCCACCTAGCTGCCCCTTAATTAATTTTTAAAATCCTTTTTGAACTCTTCCAAGAGAAACTTTTGAGCTTGAGTCCAACTGGGGCTGGAGGTGCTGCCAGTTTTCTCCTTGTGCTTGGTTGGCCTGGACTAATCCTGCCTGTTGTGCTGGGGTTTAGGGTCTCACAATTTGCCTTCTGCATTTTGGTTGGAGGTGTCACAGCTGACCTGCTGAGTCATTGACCCTCTGAGCGAGGACTATGAGGGCCTCTGCTGCTGGTTTGTACTATGCCTAGGAGCCTTCTGCTCGATTTACTACACCATGCCTGAGCTGGGCCATGCTCCTCTTTTACCCAAGTAGGACAAACCTTTCTTGAAGTTACTCCAAGAAACCTAAAGCTAAAAAATTGTTTCACTTCAAATTTTTGGGGTTTGGTAACTCCAGATTTTGTTTAGAGGTTTGATTTAACCTTGTTTCAGAGGGAAACTGGGGAGAACTCAGGCAACTTCCTCACTTGTCTCTGCCATCTTGGCTCTGCTTTAATTCTATTTTTAAGGAGTCAATTTCTTTCTTTCTTTCTTTCTTTTTTTAATTAAAACTTTTTATTTGCAAAACATACGTAATGGGTAATTTTTCAACATTTACCCTTGTAAAGCTTTCCGTTACAAATTTTTTCCCCCAGTCCCTACCCCTCCCCTAGATGGCAGGAAGTCTACTACATGTTAATTATGTTAAAATACTTGACAAATTGAATATGTGTATACATATTTTTACAGTTATCTTGCTGTGCAAGAAAAATCAGATCTACAAGAAAAAAAATCTTAGAAGGGTAACATAATGCAAGCAAACATCAATAGAGAGCATGAAAATGTTATATTGTGGTCCACATTTCATATCCCTCTCTCTGGGTGTATATGGCTTTCTTCACTGAACAATTGGAACTGGTTTAAAACATTTCATTGTTGAAGAGAGCCATGTCTGTCAGAATTGATCATCATATAGTATTATTGTTGCTGTGTATAATGATCTCCTGGTTCTGCTCATTTCACTCAGCATCAGTTCATGCAAGTCTCTCCAGGACTCTCTGAAATCAGCTTGCTGGTCATTTCTCACAGAACAATAATATTCCATAACATTCATATACCATAATTTGTTCAGCCACTTTCCAATTGATGGGCATCCATTCAGTTTCCAGTTTCTAGCCACTACAAAAAGAGCTGCCACAAACATTCTTGCACATATGGGTCCCTTTCCTTCCTTTAAGATTTCTTTGGGATATAAACCAATAGAAACACTGCTGGGTCAAAGGGTATACACAGTTTGATAACTTTTTGAGCATAGTTCCAAATTGCTCTCCAGAATGGTTGGATCCGTTCACAGTTCCACCAACAATGTATCAGTGTCCCAGTTTTCCCACATCCCCTCCAACATTCGTCCTTATCTTTAGCCAATCTGTCATTGTAGCCAATCTGACAGGTGTGTTATGGTTGAGTCAATTTCTTAAGATTCTGGATCTCCTTTTCTAGTTGGTTAACTTTTTTTCCATAATCTTGTTCTTCCTGGATTGTTCTTATTTACTTATTTTTAGTTTTTCCTCAATCCCTCTCATTTGATTTTTAAGGTCTTTTAAAAATTCTGTGAATTCTTTTTTGGGCAGGTTATCACTGGATATCACTCTTTAGGGGTAGGATGGACTTTTTCTTTCCTACTTCAGTATCTGCCTTTGAAGATGAACTTATCTTCTCTATATTCCCACAGTAGCATTATATGGTTAAGTTCTTTCTCCTTTGTCTGCTTTTTTTTTTAAATCGGTTTAAATAAATCACCTCTAGTTTCACTTTCTATTCTTCTCTTAGGCCTTGCCTAATTAGACTTCATCTTTCTTTGACTTCTGATGATGTTAGGGTCCAGAGAAGACACGTACATCAGCCCCCATATTAAAATGTAAGTAGCTTATCCTTGTTTAGTCTCTTATGATTAGTCATTTTACCTTAACTCATGTGATTGAATTTCAAAATTTTCATGCAGAAATGTTTAAAAGACTCGTATTTTATGAAAATTCCATTCACCTTCCTATAGCATTATACTCAGTATTTCTAGCTAATTTATTTTTGGCTCTAAGTCTATATTCTTTGCCTCTTGGAATATCATGTTCCAAGCTTTCTGCTTTTTAATGGTGGCTGCTAAATCATGTGTGAACCTGACTGTATCTCCTTGGTATTTGAATTCTTTCTGGTTGCTTGCAATGTTTTTCTTTGCCTTGGAATCTCTGGATTTTGGCTATCATGTTCCTGGAATTTTTTCATTTTGGGATTTCTTTGAGGAGATCAGTGGATTTTTTGCTGTTTATACTTTGCCTTCTGGTTCTAAGATAAACTATGGCTTCCAGGCTGAATTGGCCTGCTGCCTCTTTTTTGTTTTTTTTGGGGGGGGCAAGCTCATGAACTAAGAACAATTTTTATGATTTTAAATGGTTTAAAAAATCTAAAGAAAATCAATTTTTTTTGGTGATGTAAAAATCCAAATTTCAGCATCCATAAATAAAATTTTATTCCCCAATGATAATTCATTTATTTATTGTTTATTGCTATTGTTGCATAAGAAAAGCTGGGTTGGGTATGACAAAGATCTTTGATATGGCACTCTTCACACTGCTGCTTGGCGCACTACAAATTGCAGAGATGCAGTTTTACTTTGACAGCACTTCAATTGCCATGTTGTTTCTCTGTACCAAACATAGTTTTTATTATCAGTGTATACCATTATGAGTTTTTGAGCTTAGGGTTGAAGCTGATTTGTTCTGAATGAGAAGAATCTTATTCAACCATTATTACTGAAAATTGAATGGCTTTGGGTATTAGGTTCAGCCATAGACTTTGATAATGTTCCTTAATCAACATAAAATTATAAGGCAAAATAGTGCTTATATGTAAAATTTATACTGTAGTAAAGTCAATTCAATAACAACCTGTATTTTTTTAATCACAAATAATATCTATTTACTTTATATATAATCTTCCCATGCTGACAAAAGTTAAAACAAGTAGCAAGATTCTCATATCCCTTACACATTTATAGTAGACTTATTTTCTGAGATTAAACTACATTCAGACCTCAGTAAAAGTGAAAAAAATTTCTGTATTTCAAAATTCATTTAACTATGAAATCAAGGAGCTTCTATCTAATCCTCAATTGGAAGGACTAATGTGCAATAAAATAACGTACTAAAAGACAAATATCAAGAATCTAAATGAATTCTGAAAATGTCTTCCAGGTGATCACTATGCTTAATGGAAGCATAAGCTCCTGGATTGATAATAGTATTAAGACAGACTTATCTGTGTTAAAATTTTTTTTAATCAAAGATAAAATATGTAAAATCTTATAGATCAGCAACATTTGCAATAATTTTGAATAAAAAAGGAACCCTAAATTTGAACCCTTAAAACCTTCCTCCCTTTCCTATTGCTGTGGAGGGCTAGATGATCCTTCTGGTCCTTTAGGCACACAACCCAGGAGTCACTGTATTTTTTCCTTTCTCTCATCCTCGATATCCAAGCTGTGGTCAAGGCCTGGCAATTTCATCTTTGTAACATCTCATGTATGTGCCTTCTTCTCTCTGGGGTCTCACTCTAAGGCAAATCCTCATCATCTTATACCTGGACCACTGCAATAGCAAGCTGGTGGGTCTGTATGTCTTAAGTTTCTCCCCATTCCAGTCCATACTCCATTCAGCAACTACGTTATTTTCCTAAAATACAGGACTGATCACGTCAGCCCTCTACTCAATAAACTCCAGTGGCTCCTTATTGCCTCAAGGAACAAATACAAAGTACTCTTTTTGGCATTCAAAGCCCTTCATAATTTAGATCCTACTTTCTTCTTGTACCTTGCTTCCTACTCTTCAATCTAGTGACAGTGGTCTTGTGGTTATCCCACAAACAAGACACTTCATTTCTGTGCTCCAGAAATTTTTTTTCTGGTTGTTTTCCATGACTGGAATGTTCTCCCTCTTCTACTCTGACTACTAACCTCTTTAGCTTTCTTTCAAGTTCCACCTAATATCCCCTCTTTTACTAGAAGCCTCCACCAATCCTTCCTTATTCCAATGCTTTCCGTCAGTTAATTTATCTCTTATTTATATTTGTATATATTTGTTTGCAAGTTATCTTCTCCCATTCAATTGTAAGCTCTTTGAAGACAGGGAATGGTTTTTCCCCCCCTCCTTTTGTATTTCCAGAGCTTAGTATAGGGTTTGGTACATAATAGATGCTCAATAAATGTTTATTGATTGATGGATTGAAAGACAGACTGGAGTCAGATGATAAGGATTTTACCTGTTTCTGTAGAATAAACTCTAAAACTCTTATCCCAGAATCCACAAATAAGAATGTAGCGATTATCTGCTGTGACAACAAAACAATGTGCATTGATCTGTATACTCTGATCCACAAGGTCTGTGATCTGTCGTTTGTTCACACCAGAATTATTTGCTGTAAATGAATGCAAACAAAGGTAATAAGTAAATTACTCTTATAATTCCACTGTGAAATTATGAAAGAAAATGCCTGTTTAAAATTTAATGAACTGGGGCAGCTAGGTGGCGCAGTGGTTAGAGCACCAGCCCTGAAGTCAGGAGGACCTGAGTTCAAATCTGATCTCAGACACTTCCTAGCTGTGTGACCCTGGGCAAGTCACTTAACCCCAATTGCCTCAGAAAAAAAAAAAAAAAAAAAAAAAAAAAAAAATTAATGAACTGTGAATTTGTTGTATATTTAAAATATGAACATTTAAAAGTATTGATACTTTCAGAAATGTAAGATTGCTGGGATCTTGAGGTTTCTCTTTAAAGAAAATAAATTCTTTTCTAGGGGTGGCAATTATTATAAAACTATTTTACATATATTAAAAAGTGATAAGAAATTAAAGAAATGTTTAAAGCACAATAAAAAAGTCGGCTACCTCTTTTGAATATGTACAAATTCAAAAGTATCCAGTAAAAAAATAAAACTATTATCAGGTAATTATTAATCAGTAAATGCTATATCTGGTCATATTTGTAAAATGAAAATACATTTAAATATTCCAGAATGTTACTTTCTGACTGCACTTGAAAATCTTTGTATGAAATGGAGATCTGTACAAAAAATTTGTTTTCTGGGCAATCCCATAGGGAGCTTTAGGTCAGTAGCTTTAAAAACCTTGATTGGGAACCAACAGAAAATCTTTCCAGAATAGGCTTGAGTGAGAAATTTAAAAAAATAAAAAGGGGGAGGAAGAATAGAGAGTATTAATGTACAGCATTGGGATTAAATCTGAATAAAAATAAATCTGGAACCCAGAGAAAATGTTATTTCCCTATTACCTGTCTTTTTGCTTGTCTGTCCCCTATATTTCTTTTTATCAGGATACATCACTCTACCGAATCCTTAAACAGAAACTAGAGCCTTCTGTATGCACATGTTTAAAAGATTACCATTCTGTCTTAGCACCCATTAAATCGAAATGCTCTTCTAAGATACTCAACTTAAAAAAAAATTAAAAATAATGAATAGTGAAATAATCCAAGGATAGACAATAGTAGAAAATAGTTAATGCCTGAATAATTGATATTTAATGGAAATTTAATTTTTCTATCACATTCTACTGTGATTGTTTGATAATCACAATGGCAATGACTTTTAGTTCCCAAACTATGCCAGAGTATCCTAAAATTTCCTTAGTGTTAACATGGATGCTTTCTAAAAAAGCATTTGAGTAGGATTTTATGAAAAGGTCTCATGTAACTGGTGAAATGCTTACATCCTTCTCATTTTTAGCCTTAAGACCAGAGCAGATCTAATAATGAGACAATAATAATTTGCATTTAGATATGCTTCATAGTTTACACAAAGCATTTTATTGATTTTCAATATCAATGGTCAGTAAAGTAGTCCAGGAGAAATAATATTAGCATTATTAAATACTACAAATTGTGGATAAATGGAGACTCACAGAGATTAAATGACTTCTTTCAGGTCACAAAGTTAGTAAGTGGCAAAGAGGATATAATTTGAGATCTCTGCCTCCTTGCAGTTTCTCTTTCAACTCCTAGCCTTTAGGCTGGGATACAAATGGGTATTCTGGAGGTGATAAAAAGGAACAACTAACCATACTAGATGGGTCACTCAGGTCTTTTTGTGGGTCAGTAAGATCTAATTAGTTCTGAGACCACATACTGACCCCTTAAGATTGACTGATTATCTTGTAAATACATGACATTTGGATTCAGTGAAAGAATGTTAATACAAATCCATCATAACTATTAGAAAATACTAAGTGCGGCCAGCTAGGTGGCGCAGTGGATAGAGTACCAGCCCTGAAGTCAGGAGGACCTGAGTTCAAATCTGGTCTCAGACACTTAACACTTCCTAGCTGTGTGACCCTGGGTAAGTCACTTAACCTCAATTGCCTCAGCAAAAAAAAAAAAAAAATACTAAGTGCATACCTTATTAATGGTGGCCTAGTAGTACTATTTTCTTATATAAAGGTCTGAACTAATACTTGCTAAGTGTACCACAAAAGCATCAGTGTATAAAACTTACATAATTTTAAGTTCCCCCCCATTTCATTTAATATGTTTACACAATGAGATTAATTGAAAGCTCATTTTTATCTTTATTAAAATCCTCTCTTCAATTTATAGGAGAGGAAGTGTGGAGTAGAAGATAGTGGTCAGAGTGATCTAGGTGCTTATACATGCTGGCTGTGATTCTAGGCAATGCTTCAGACACCTAAGACAGTAAGCTGTAGAGCTTCCACTGATTAAAAAGAACTTCTTCATTGAAGATAGAATGCCTTATATAGATGAAGTGGAAAAAAAAGAAATAACTTACTCTTTTCCCCCACAACTCAAATCAGTTTATATTGGGAATAATCTAATATTAATCTAACATCATATATTATATTAATATTATATAGCATATATCATATATAATATTAATATAATATAATAATATAATAATCTAATTCTCACAACCAAAGTTGTGAGAAACAATGTCTACCTAATATGGAAACCTTTGGTATCTTCATTTTAAAAACTTTGTGGTAGCCCCAGAGTATTTTCAAGACAACCTATCATCCTATATTTTTTCTATTCAGTCAAACTTCTAAAAAGTCTTCTAGATTCACTGGCTCCACTTCTTGCCTCTCATTCACTTCTCAACACCCTGAAATATTAGCTTTACACTTCACCTCTTTAATGAAATTGCTCTGTTCAGAATCACAAATAGTTTCAATTGCTACATTCCAAAATCTTTTCTGTACCTTCTCTCTCTCTCTCTGTTTCTCTCTCTTTCTGTCTCTCTCTCTCTCTGTTTCTCTCTCCCTCTCTCTCTGTGTCTGTCTGTCTCTGTGTCTCTCTCTCTGCTGGGGCAATTGGGGTTAAGTGACTTGCCTAGCGTCACACAACCAGGAAAGTGTTAAGTGTCTGAGGCGAGATTTGAACTCAAGTCCTCCTGACATAAGGGTTGACATTATATCCATTGTACTCTCTTGATGTCTTATCAGTCTTTTATATTATTGATTACCCACCACTGGACTTTATTCTCCCCTGGTTTTCTTGTCTTTTCTTACTTTTTCAGGCTTTTTCCTGCTTCACTCTTTGTTCACTCTTCAATTTCCCTTGTTGGATCACTATCCATATTCTTTTTCCTTAGCATGGATGTTTACTGAGGGCTCCGAACTGAGCTTTCTTTTTCTATTCACATTCTTTTCTAGAGATTTCAAAAGCTTTCAAGGATTCAAGTATGATCCTTGTCACGATGACTTCCAAATCTCTATTTAACCTTAATTCCTCCCTTGAACTCAAGTTATATCTTACCAGCTCATGCTGGATAGCTTCTCCTAGATGTCTTATAGACATCTTAATCACAAATGTTAAGGAGCTCAATATTTCCAATTCTTTTCACCAAACCTTTCCCTCTTCCTAACTTCTCTATTTCTACTTGGGACACTCCCTACATTAGGGTACCTTCTAGTTACCCAGATTCTTTCTAGATCATAGAGCACAGATTTAGAGCTAGAAGGGACTTCAGATGTCAGTGCATCCCACTGCTCCATTTTATAGATGAGAAGAATGAGGCCCAGATGGGTTTAATGCCTTATCCATTTGTACAGATATATACTGAGTTGTAATTTAATCTTGTTACAATAAATATGTGGTTTTATGCAAAATATGACCATACAAAAAACATGGAGGCTTAATGTCCTAGGAAATGTTTTTAACTTTTACCATATGTTCAAGTTTTACATACCAATTAAAGGATCCATTTCAATGGGAAGATGATGGGCTTGATCCAAGGAATATCCTGGAGCTCCCCTGAGGCCTAAAGATGAAAGAATAAATAAAATTATTATATACTATCATGTAAAAATGATTTTTACCTATTAAAAGTTTTTTAAGATTGTGTACTATGTACATAATGCATACACACATATTTATATATATGCACATATATAGTCACTTTGGATAAAATTATTTTATCACCTCTAAGGATAAGAGTAATAAAATTTAAGTAGTGTTTTCCAAAGTATTTTATGTATAACATTTGAGTAGTACACTATATTGTTTTTATAGATAACCTTTGAGGGTTATCATTAAATGCTGTTAAAAATATTTCATAACACAAATACTAAGAAAACAAGTTATAATTTTCATACTTAGGTAGTGAAAAGACATGGTTCCATGCTTTAAAAAAGTGTGGCTGTACATGTGAAATGATATGAAAAACTAAGATATTTACCATTTTGACTCAATTTAGATCAGTTTTTTGGGTCTCTATCAATCAGGGATTTTCTTTAAAATTTCCTCTTTTACTTTGGATGTTCAGATATCCTTAACTTTCTCATTCTCTCCATACTAAAATAATTCCATTCTTTTAGTTGGGAGTTGCTCAAATTCTAAGAAATTTGACAGTGAGAATTCAGAAGCATACTGAGTGGAATCTAAGAATAGCTAATGGATCTATAATTTCACTGGTATTTATAACTCCTGAATGAGAAATTCCCTCTACCAATGCAGTTTGGCATCTTTTATTTACAGTATTACTTAGATGTTGAGAACACTGAGAGATAAAGTAATTTGTCACACAACCAGGATGTGTCAGAAGGGTAAATGAACCAAGGTCCTCCTGGTTCTGTTCTGAATTCTCCTGGATGGCAGCAATGGTTTAGATGAAGCTTTTTATGTAGAATATAACAGTGAGGAGGGATAGTAATTTAAACTCTTCTCCTATTTATTAATTGCATATAGATTCCACCCATAAAAATCTGGAAAGAGTGTATACATTGAACCTGACTTTAATGCCATATAGCATGATATATGGCTTACAGTGTTTCCTGGACTGGGCTGCCTAAAAGTTCCCTCCTATAATTGGGCATTCTAAGAGCATCTTTCATACTTCTGTCATTTCTCTCCTGCTTCCAATACCTATTAATAGGTTAAAGTTTTTATCATTTCCTTTTTGGTTGTCAATAGTTTGTTCATTTTGTAGACTGACAAACTAATGAACAGAAAATTAAAAATGACCAATTCCAAAGCACATACTGAATTAATGAATATTGAGATAATCTAATAATCAGTAGGTTATAACAACAGGAAGAACTGGACAGGACTGAAACAACAATAACAATAGGAACAACTGACAAATAGGACTCCAAGGTATATAATGTTCTTTATGCAAATTACCTATAAGCTGTAATACTTTCAACTTTTATTCCTGTTTCTGTTCCTAAATGGGATAGATGAATGTTTATCCCCTTGTTATCTGAATGTTTTCTCCATTATTAGAATGTAAACTCCTTGAGGGTAAAGACTTTGTTTTTGTTTTTGTCTTTTTTTTTTTTTTAAATCCTTGATGTTAGGCATAGTGCCTAGCAAATAATAAGTACTAAATAAATTCTTGTTGACTGACTATTCATTGACTCAATCCTAGGTGAAATCAGGTAAAAATATTCTTCTTGGCCTCTCATGGGATCCTGAAATAGATCATATCTTGGCTTAGCTAAAATCATAATATGAAAGGATTATTTTTTATCTTCTTTATAGATTCCTGTGCACTAATGTGAGGGACACATAGTTAAAAACAATCAAATGTTTTTTGTGAAATTTTTACTATAATTTCAAAATGGATTAGAGAAGCTTTGCCTCCTTATATAATGACAGAAATATCAATCTAAGAAACATTTTAAGGAATTTCCATGAGACAAGCTGAAAAAGATGGTTGTCTAGTTTTAAATTAAAAGCTGGATATATTAGATATTATTATAGATATATTAGATATATATAATATATTGGATATATTAGAAAAATTCACTTGTATCATCCTTGGTTAGAACTGGTAGAGATTGTTTTAATAAACATTAGTGAATTTGACAAATCAAATTGTTTGGTCATATCCAGTTCTGCCTGCAATATAAATTCTTAATGTTACATTTTTCATGTAGTGGATGGAATTTAAAAAGAAAATGACTTCCTAAAGAGTACTGTAAAGTCACAAAACAACTTCCACTATATCTACAAATACCAAAGTGAAGAGGGAAAACTGAGACAACTATCCAGAGGATTCAGGTATAAAAACATATTTATACAAACTCAATGTTTTGTTGTGTTTTTTTTTTTTCCTGATGAAGCAATTGGGGTTATGTCACTTGTCCATGGTCACAGAGCCTAATATGTGTCTGGGGCTGGATTTGAACTCTGGTCCTCCTGACTACAGAGCTGGTGTTCTATCCACAGCACCATCTAGTTGCCCTCTATGTTTCTTAATAACTAAAGTGAAAATGTTTTTAGAGGTCTGAATTATTTTTAAAACTGCTTCAATTGTCTATTTCATTTATCTCTGCTAATGTGTACCTAACACTTTCAAGAGCTTTCAGATAATGTTCTTCTAATTACTTGGTCACTTTCACCTTAACAATTATTGCTACTCAAGAAATGTTTAACAAATCATTTGCTTTGGAGCACATACCTACTGTGTTGTGCCATCTATTTACTGCAAAAAGTCTGCTGCAAGTCACAGTTACCACTGCAGGAATGGTAAGGTGTGGAAGAGTATTGGCTGCCACATGTGTGACTGGAGAATTTGATGGAAATTTCAGCACCATTATAACATCCTGTTGCATCTGATCTTTAAACATGAGTGGACTCTGTGGAAGGAAACACTGTTGAATAGAAAGGAGAGGAAAGCAGAAGGAAACAGAAGGGATAACAGTTAGTGAGGAGGCCCAGGAAAAATGAGGTTAAATAGAGTATGGGTACAAACAGACAAAATGGAACAATTGGAATATGAGAGAAAGAGAAGAGCTTTGACATAAGGACAAAGCCTGCAGATTCATATTCAGAAAGAATCATTAGGGTTTACACAGTCAATATCATGGGTTACAAAATAAAATAATCAGTACAATTTCAAATGCAGCAATCAAACAAATGAAAAGTCAAGTTATCAGTATCATCCATTGTCCTGATGAAAATAAATGAGTTAATAAATCATTAGTATAGCATGGACCCCATCCTTCTATAAAAAAATCCACTACCTGTTTTTTTTTAAACTTAGAATTGGTTGTTTTGGTGTCATATGAACAACTGTGTTTCTGATGTTTACAGATATAAACTTTCAGTAAAATATGTCAAGATAAACATTTTATATCTGAAAATATATGAATCAACAAATAATTGCTGAGTGACTGTTATGTGTAAAGGATATGGAAAATACAACGTTCAAAATTACTATTATTTGATGTCTGCAAAACTTTCATTTTGTGGTGCTTTGCAATCACTTATGTTAGCTAATAATTCACCATTACAGGAAATGAGAAAATTTAAATGTTCTAGCTAAACAATTCCATACAAATTTAGGTTCTGATAATGTCCCCCAGGAAATCAATGATTGTGACTAGGCATTTCTCCAGGATAAACATTTTTTAAATTTGAGAAGACTAACCTGGGAATAAAATTCCTTTGCCAAACTTTTTCAAAAAATGAAGTGTTCGTGGTGATTCCCGGAACAATTCATTGAAAATACTTTACACTGTGTATTCTGAGGTTCTTCAGTAATTTCTACACAATATTCAAATACTTTATTAGAAGGAATTAACTAATCTCTATCTGGAAGGAGCTTGTTAACAGTGAAACTTGATTCATCTAAGTTTAAATTTTTTAGCAAAATGTTTAACTAAAAGTTAATCAGGTCTGTCTCAACAAAGAAAAAATTTACCTAGTGAATGGTTTATCATACAGCTATAATGATACAACCATCTAACCTGGTGTCCTTGACTTTTCATTGCAAAGTATGAAGAAAATTGAAACAGAAGGCAATCCCCCCCTCCAAGATCACTGAATCTGTTATTAAGATTATGATTAAATATGTATCACTGGTGCATGTATGGCCATAATCACCAAATAAATAATTGAATAGAAGATGGCCTACATGTGTGCTATGGACCTTAATTTGAAATTCTTTTTTTGTTGTTCTTGAAAAAAGTCTAATTTTGACTACAAATGGCCAGATATCTTGCTACAGTGTAAATAGAGTTTTATTAGTTCACTGTTAATATAAAAGTCACTGAAAATTGTAATTGTTAAATATATTAGGTTTCTCAGGAAATTTTGATTTGAAAGGATACTGAAAATAAAGTCTTTACTAAATCAATATATCAAAACTATTTATGAAAAAGATCAATATTTTGTTTTTGGGAATAAATTTTATTGTTTAAGACTGAAGTCAGAAGAATGCCTCTACTGTTTCCCCTGAATAAAGGAAAGAAGTTCATATAACTAGATCACTAATTCTTTGCTTTTATCATGTACACATCATCACAGAATCACTTGTAAATGTTTATTCTTCTTCTTGAAATTCACTGATTATGAATGTAGGTTTATACAACAAGAGGGTAAGACAGAAAATGGAAGAAAGTAAAAGATAAAATGTTTCCATGAATGCAAAAAAGATCAATCCAATAAAGTATATATAAATCCAACTTTTCTTTCTTGGGAGAATCAAGATGTAAATGAATGAAGTAAAAAGCATTTTTTAAAGTGTTGCCTAAACAGGTATTTCATATGACCTATAAAAGGTACTCAGGTAAAAAGGAAATAAAAAGTTTCCTACAGGCTGATGTCTCACCAGGTGCATGGCAGAGCTCCGAGGTGGATGTGGCTCAATAAGCAACTGAGATGGCGTCTGTCCAAAATTCTGTATCTGTGCCTCCATGGCCTGCAGGAAAAGAAGAGTGATTGTCATAATCAATATGCATCAAAGAGGTAGGTCAACACACTTTCTGACAATGCAAGCATATCCCAAGTCAGCCATGAAAAAAATCTAGAAGATTCACGTGGTGCCCTTCTCCCAGGGCGCAGACTTATCCAAGTGTTAGTATTTTGTCGACAAGCTTTGCTTCTCTTTTCAAGCATGCTGCAGTTATCCAGATAATCATTCATATTTCCAGTAGCTAAGGGTACATGTGAGAATGTTAACCTGTGATGACATGCAGCTAAGGATTGGGGAAATTTCTTAACACTAAACTGCAACACATATACCTTGATAAAATCCTTTGTAAGAAGAAAAGTATGAGGATCTCTAATAAAAAAAGCCTCTGGAATCTTAATAGGAAGAAATGGAAAAGTAAAGCAAATAAATAACAAAATAAAATCCTCCCCCAAATCACACATTCTCATCAACCATGTCTGAGCATATCAAAGCAGAATATCAAATGCATATGGGTAATCTTGGTAAATATTTTTTTAAAAAAAGATATTATACTATTTTAACTTATTGTGCCTATGTCTTTTAGAATTTTTGTTGCTATTTTTGAGAATGCTAATTCACATCTATTATAATTTTTAATCACATCGCAGATTGAACTCCCCAATAGGGAAAAGGGGAAATATTTAAAGCACCCTGAGTGATTATTTCTTAAAAGTGTAGGGAGACAGAAACAGTAACAATATTTTATTACAATCAGTGGAAAAATATTTTTTAGATTTTAACTCTCAATAAACATTTGAATTCTATGTTTCACACAATAGGCTCTTGTGCAACTTTCCAAAGGATTATTAAATGAAATTTCCTCTACACTTTAAAATTTGAAGAGAAAAATACTTCAGTGTATTAGCTAGACTCACAGAGAAATATTTTATCTTGAAATATAAGCATGTAATTTAAGTCAACAAGCAGAAACTTAGTATTTATTACGATCATTACTGTGTTACCACCCTTATTTTCTCCTGAAAATTGTGTGCAATTTGGTTGCTCGTAAAAGTGAAATACGAAAACCACTGATTAGGGCTTTAAAAAGTCAGGTAAGTTGGTAAGGTCTCTTATAATATAGTGTTGTTACTAACTAATTGTATCAGCTTCTGCAATTCTCATTTATAAAGTGCTAAAATTTAACAATTTGTCTGCCTGGACTACATTTCAAGAAAATGTTTATCAATAAAAATGTGAATTGTTAAATTTATTAGCAATATTAAACATGAATGCATCATTAGCCACCATATTTTTAATGGGTGCATAAATGGAACTTTGGTTCTTTTTCTTGTGTAGGCTCTGAAGTGAATTATTCTATTTCTAAATGCTGTCCAATTTTAATGTACACATTTGTTTGCATGGTGTCCAGTCATAAGCAAAGTCTAAATCAACTAAATTCTCCTTATATAAATATCATTTGACTTTGCATCCTAGTGGGAGATTTATGATAATGAAAGGGATTGGGGGAAGAGAGTGTATCTGTTTAAGTTCATTTGTATTACAAACATTTAAAGATTATTTGGAAAAAGGAAATGGTAATTTTATGGTTAGCAATGTCCTATAAAGAGCAAATGCCCATTACCTAGTTTAATGTATTGGTAATAGCAAAATGCTCTGTAATAATAAATACTGATTGAAGTCTATGTTTATACTCATTAAAAATATGCAGCAGCAGGCATATTTCACTTTTTCTAGTTCAAGTGTGCTTTAATTTTATTTATGAAAAAGAAGAATTAAAATTACACTAGTGATTGCTATGGCAGTATGAACTTGAGAACAAGAAGTGTTGTTATTCTCCATTTAACTCTTAACAACTAACTCCTCCTGTGCTTGTGGATCTGGGGGCTTTACCCTCTCTTTCACCATGACTGCATGATGCCCCGGATCTATCTGTGCAATGACCAGGTTCAGTGTGAGAAGCATCTGAAGATCAGACTCCTTTGATCACTTTCTTTGGCTTACTATAACTTTTACTCTGGTACCCCTGGAATAATTACTGATAGTAATAGTATAGCTCACACCTAGGATTCCCAAAAGAACAGAGCTGAAAGATACTCATTGTACAATATAAATCAAACACACTATTTCCCCTCAGAAAAGAAATGCTAACACCCATAAATCCCTCTTCATTGTATTAATATTTATAAGACCCCAAAATGTATATTGACAAAAATGATTTAAAAAAGAATATCGTAACATTAATGTAGCTACTGTTTGGATCTCCTCTGACAACATCTGATTTCATCACTGTTATCAAATAATATTTACTAAAAAAAAGTCTTAGGTAGTACTTCGTTATATGTACTTCCAAGCACATGATAAAATTAATTTTTGAAGCATTATATATGTAATAAATTTGAAATATTTTAAAAGCAAAACATTAAATGATATTTTTCTCTGAAGCATCATCCTTATTATTACTATTAATAATAATAGCTAGTATTTATACAGTATCTAAATGCTAGGCCCTGTGATACTATTTTACAAATGTTATCCTACTTGATCCTTACATGAATCCTGGGAGATAGGTGTTATTATTATTATCTCCATATTATAGTTGAGGAAACTAAAGCAAATAGAGGTTAAGTGATTTTCTCAAAGTTATGCAGCTAATACATGTCTGAGGCTAGATCTGAACTTTCCCTGAAGGCACAAACTATTTTATTCCTGTCTTTGTATCTTCAGTATTTGTATAATACCTGACACTGCTTAATATGTGTCCATTGAACCAATAAGTCATTTACTATATTAAGTTAAGATCTATACAAAATCTTTTCTGTAGCCAAAAAAAGCACATTTTAAATTGTTTGGAAATGTATTCAAAATCACTAGTTAAAAATTTTGAAATCTTTGTTATGTTAATTCAAAACATTGTTGTATTAAAGTACAATTGTTAGAGAGATACTTATGTAGAATAATGATAATGTTTTCTCAAGTAACAATTCATAGAATTGTTAGAAAAGATTCATATATTTAACATCTAAAGATGGATGGAAACAACTTCATTCATTCATTAAACAATTCAATTAATACTTAGCTATTTTCAGTTAAATTGGCAATGTAAAAGGATAAAGAGGTGAAGTTCTCTAACATGGATTCTAGGAAGTATCTGAAAAGACAACAGAAAAATCACTGATTGAAAAGACCAAAGGGAGTCCTGGCCTGTAAGGGTAGCTTTAGGGTGAGATGTAGCACCCACAAATCACTGCATAAGGAAAAAGGATTGAGCAATGCACGTCTGGGAGCAACTCAGAGCCACGGCAAGAAAAAAATGTCAGAACTGTATCGGGAGATAGAAGCAAGGAATAAGAGAGATAAAATATCTAACAACTTCATTAGACCACAGAATGTAAAGACAAAAACCAGGGATTTCAGGAAGATGGTAGGGTCTAATCCCAACAAACCCATCCAAAATTCTAGAGGCAGCATCCAAACTGCTGAAGGGATGAGACTTTATCCAAAATAGTGAGACGCCCTAATCTAGAAACTAAGGCTGACAAAGTAAATAGAAGAAAACACTTCAGTGAACAAATACCTAAGAGGTTAACCCCCCCAAAAGAGTAACTTTACACAGATACAAGTCAAGCCCCAAAAGAATGGTTTGGTCACAAGAAATCCAAGTAGAAGTGGAAGAAAAAATGAAGCGTGGCATAAAATTGAAATTAGAATTATTGAAGAAAAACTGGAGAAATAAGTATCTTACATAATAAGGGACTAGTCACTCAGTCCAGTCCTGAGGGTTCTGTGCTGCATACATCAGCATGTGTGGCTGTGGAAGTCAGGCGAGGTGCAATGCTATGGAATGGAAGGGCTTTGGAAAGACTCTGGAGCATGTGTAGACAGTTTGTCATTATAGTAACCAGATGGAGAACAAACCTCTTTTGATTCATTGTAGTTGCATCACTGGACCTGGGTGGGGGGCACCTGCAAAAGGATTTTGTTGGACTTAGTTTCTCTTGTTTAGACCTCTACTCTTGGTTTGACTCTTTGGTTGATAGCATCTGGTGATAGCATCTGTAAAGGGAGAGGTCCTCTCCCTCCAAGGCTGATATATAGCCTAGTAGAATGCAGGCCTCGGTTCTTTGTTTTGGTGTTTGTTCTTTTTTGTTTAAGATGGAGGAATTTGGGGGTTATAATCTTAGGTTATAATCTTTCATAAGGTCAGAAAAGTGAGCTAAGGCAGATCCAGGAGCCTAGTAGGTGAGCCCAGGCTGAGTCCTGCTGCTAGCCCAGCACTGCTACACTGAGAAATAAAGGGCAACCTTAAGGATCCAGCCTAGTAGAGAAGAGATCAGTGCTTATCTGTCAGTAATGCTGCATCTCGATGTGAACTTTGTAGGATCAAAGATAAGTACTTCCTTTGAGACTAAGGTGGTATAGGGATGGGTGTGATCCAAAGTATTTGTGGGGAAATGTTTACTTCTATTCTTGCTATATCTATGAAGAAAATATCTCTTTGTAAAAGCTAATTGATATTTGTTGGCTCAATGGAATCAGGGTGCTAGTCAGTCACTGACACCAGCAGTGAGTGGAACATATCAAGATATTGCAGAGAGAAAAAATATTCCAAAATTTCAGGAGGATTTGGTGTGGAAAGATGGAGCAGCATGACTCTGGGCAGTAAGCCCAGAATGATACTAGCTGTATTTTGAAGGCAGAAAATAGAAATCAATGATTCTATGAAACAAGAAATATTAGAATATTGTCAAATGACTGGACAAATAATAAGTCATCTGCTACCAAAAGCTGAGAAAACCACTGGAAGAAATTTGTTGTGGAGGTAACATTGGCTTTACAAAGGTTGCTCGGGGGAGCATAAGTACTGACAAGACCTACCAACCTAGAAAGACTTAAAAGTTTGGCTTGAAAGACTACATATCTATTGTCCAAGGAACAACTTAGGTAAGCTGAGAAAGACTCATCACCAGACTGACTAAAAAGTAATGAATTATTTTTTTTTATCCTAACTCATGAAGACCTCTTAATAAGTCACAGAAGAATTGCAATCTATGTCAGGGAAAACGACCCACACTGATAAAATCATAAGTCTGCTAAGTTTTGAAGTGAATGTGAGCATGACCTCAAAGAACTTTGTTCTTTCTGTTCTCAGGTATGTGTTCTTCCATATTAACCTTTAGCTTTTCAGTCTACTATCTTAAATTGCTTACAGGACATATGGGACATATAGGAATCCATTGACAACTGACAAAATTAACACTCTAAAAATAGTTTATAACATCTTCCAAAGGGGAACATAGGTGGTAGAATGAATAGAGTGGACAACCTGGAATCAGGAAGACTCATCTTCCTGAGTTCAAATGTGGCCTCAGGCTTTTATTAGCTGTGTGACCCTGGGCAAGTCACTTCACTCTATCTGCCTTAGTTTTCTCATCTGTAAGATGAGTTGGAAACAGAGATGACTACTCACTCCAGTGTCTCAGCCAAGAAAACTCCTAAAAGGATTGTGACTGAGCCCAACCCAAGGCCATTGGACTTTAAGCTCCCTGAAGGCAGGGACTGTCTTTTGCCTCTCTTTATATTCCCAGAGTTTACAACAGTGCCTGGAATAGAAAAGGTGTTTCACAGATGCTAGCTGACCAACAAAGCTGCTCAAGTGATTTTCCTAAAATATAAAACTGATCATATTACTGTTTAACAATGAACTCGATTTGTACCTTATTTGCGGGAAAACAGACGACATGATAATTAACATGAAGGATCTGAAAAGGGCAAAATAATGATAAGACTTGTTCTGCTTGGCCTCAAAGAGCAGAATTAGGAGCCAAGGATGGAAGCTGGAAAAAGAAACACTCAGGATTGACATATGGGCAAACACAGAAAGCTGTTTAAATGTGGAGTGGATTGGTAAGGGGCAAAGGCATTATGCTTAACAGTGGTTTTCAAGTGTAGTCGGGGGACCACTGTCTTCAGTACTGAAGAAAAAACTTTTAATTCAAGCACAGGTTGGACTAAATGGGATTAGGGTGCCTTCTAAATAAGAGATTTTATGTATGCATAAAATCCTGAAAATCCTCTCACATGCTATGTAAATCCTCCAAAGCAAGGTTTTTTAACCTAAGTAAGACCCATCAACTTATCCACACATAGGCACATACACTCACAACTATACTTCAGTGTTCTTGGTTTCCTCTGTAATTCTCTGTATTTTATTTTATACATTTTAAAACCATTATTCTGAGGAGTTCATAGGCTTTACCTAGTTTAAGACATAAAATTGTTAAGAACTCCTGTTCCAAAGGGAGTTATAGAAGGATATAGACAAATACATATGGAATGCATAAAATAGTAATCTGAATACTTCATGAGGGTGCTTAAATTTCATTTTCATTTTAGTATTAAAGTAAAAAAATTGTTCTGAAAAGTTAGATAAGAAAAAAATTTATAAAATCCCTTTCTGGACATCTTTTTACATAATTTGGGGTAATTTTTTTTTTTATAAAATTTTATTTTATTTGCATAACATATGTGTGGGTAATTCTTCAACAATAACACTTACATAGCTTTCCGTTAGAAATTTTTCCCCCCAACTTCCCCACCCCTCCCCTAGATGGCAGGATATCCACTACATGTTAATTATGTTAAAATATTGGCAAATAGAATATATGTATACATATTTCCAAACTTATCATTGTTGTGCAAGAAAAATCTTATCTACACAAATGATATATCAGATAAAGGAAACACAATGTAAGCAAACATCAATCAAGGAGTATGAGAATGTTATGTTGTGGTCCACATTTCGCCTCCCTCTCTCTGGGTGTATATGGCTTTCTTCAGTGAACAATTGGAGGTGGTTTGAAACATATCATTGTTGAAGAGAGCCATGTCCATCAGAATTAATTGTCATATAGTACTGTTGTTGCCGTGTATAATGATCTCCTGGTTCTGCTCATTTCACTCAGCATCAGTTCATGTAAGTCTCTCCAGGTCTCTCTGAAATCATCTTGCTGGTCATTTCTTACAGAACAATAATATTCCATAATATTCATATACCATAATTTATTCAGCCATTCTCCAATTGAAGGGCATCTATTCAATTTCCAGTTTCTAGCCACTACAAAAAGGGCTGCCACAAACATTCTTGCACATGTGGGGCCTTTTCCTTTCTTTATGATTTCTTTGGGATATAAGTTGGGGTAATTTTTTTGAGACTGGGTTTTCCTATCTTGTTCATTAGGCCCATCTTGTAGGTACCCATGGGACCAATTCCATTACTGACATATACAGGTCGGACTTGTTTCAATTATAACCTGGATCAGTTCACTCCTCCTTAGGCAGCTGAGTAGTATCCTGCTGGGTTGAGTTTTACATAAAAAGAATATGAATTGTTAAAATTCTCAATTTTAACACAATGAACACAAGTGATAGCCCCTAAACATTGTGCTTGTTGTACATGTGATTGGCAACTCTTTGAAAGATATAAAACTTGAAAATATTATTATGTACTAATGATACCAGATTTTGCTTCAAATTTTTTTGCTTACAGCAGAGAACAAAAGAAAACTTACAAGGAAGTAAAGTTGGATAGTTAGGAATACAATGTCTTCTATTATTACATATGCTATATATTTATTATATATTTCTTAAAATGGAAACTTATTTTTTACACATTTTGAATCCTTTCTGATGTTCTCTTCTGGGCACATTAAAATTTTTTGTTGTTTTGTTTTCTTTTTCTGTTTTCTTTTTCTTATTTTGCATTCAAGTGTTAAACATATATATATATATAATATATATATACATATATATGTATACTGAATATAGTGGTAAACCTTTATTACTTTTGATAAAATTGAGCTATAAATCTTTTTTTCTATTGTATAATGCCTATGTGTATCTATTTGCATTCATGTACCATGAAATGTCAGGAGATGTTCAGGAGGATGTCAACTAGTGTGAACGTACAGGGTTGAAGTATTCTCTAATATGCTATTACTTAAAAATTTTATTCAAGGTATTTCAAAAATGCAAATATAAAAGAACATATTTTAAAACATGTATTAAAATGATATCACTTTCCAAAATGTATTTGGATCTTATTTCTTTTTCTAGCTATAACATGTCCAAAAGGGAATTCATCTCTGAAAACTGAGGATATAATCACAGAAAGCAAGAGGATCATAATGAGGTATGAAATTAACATTAAAAAATGTGGCCATATTCAGTATTCCCTTTATGAGCCTTAATGGCCAAACAATAAATGACCATGTTCCCAGATAGTATTAGAATGGTAGTGGTAGCAAAATTGCTAGAAAGCCAGTTTAAATGAATTCAGTGGATTAACCTAGCTCTCAATGAAAGTGTAGATTCTTTGTGGTGGCTGCCTCTATCTGAAATCCCATTCTTCAAGTTCCACCCAGCTTCTTGGGAATCTTCTCTCCATGAAGAGTCATTATTAGGTCTTTGAGAATGAGGCTGTGTGAGCAGAGAAAATTCAAGAAGTTTTTGGAAAGATGCTGTGTCATTAGAAGTATAAGGACAGATTCTTGGTTATTAAACCCTATTGAGTTCCAGTGCCCTAATACATCCTCCTTGACAGTAATTCTTTGTTATTTGTCATTTCTTTTCTTTTATCAGTGTCCTTCATGGAAGTCTAAAGTCTTTTCTCTTGGACATAGAGAAAAATACATTTCTTAAAAGTATGTTTATTTTTCTCTGTTTTAAACATTTACTGTGTCTTTATGGATAGTTAACAACAGACATTTGTTTGTTTAAGTGTGCTTATTGGGACTGCAGTAAGAAAGTGATGATTGAGGTTGAAGGATTTCAGAAGAGAAGGAGAGATTTAGGGAGAGATTTAGACCTGAGGGTATTATGTCAAAGTACTTTCTTTGTACTTTGTAGAAAAAGAATTATAGTTTGTTTTGTTACAACTTCCCAGAGTAAAGAAAGAATATTTATACTGAGGAACCCACCTAGGAAATGAATTATTAGGTACAGAAAGAATAGATGAACAGAATAGGCTGCTCAATACATACCTCCACCAATGGTACATATAGATCTTTAAATTAAAGGAAAATTTCAATGATCGAAACTGTTTCTCTTAGAAAAATTTTAAAACAAATGTTTTCATCTTTAAATTGAGGAATAACTAGATGATCTCTAAAGCCTCTTTCAGACTTAAATCTGATGAGCCTATGAATATTAAAAAAAACCCCAGCAAACACCAAACATTTCTATTAGTGATATTATAGTCTTCCTGAGGTAACACAGTAAGAACTCTGGACTTGGAGTCAGGTAAACCTGAGTTTTGACAATTACAGTTTCTTAAGAATTCCATCAGGCAGCTGGGTGGTGCAGCGGATAAAGCACCAAGCCTGGAGTCAGGAAGCCCTGAGTTCAACTTTGACTTCAAATACCCATATGTAATCCTGGGAAAATCATTTAACTCTGCCTAATTTTCCTCATTTAAAATAAGCTGGCGAAGGAAAGGGTAAACCACTCCAGTATCCTTATCAAGAAAACCCCAAATTGGGTCATGAAGAGTTGGACACCATTAAAAAAGGCTAAACAACAAAGTTCTTTCTATGTTGTGTAAGTCTCTTTACCTCTTTGGTCTCAGTTTCCTAATATGCTGTATCATCACCACCATCACCACCACCATCATCATCATCATCATCATCATCATCATCATCATCATCATCGCAGTAATATCCATCTTACTGGGTTTTTGTGAGACTCAAATTAAATAATTCTTGCAAAGTTCTTTATAAATGCACCTCTTCCTTTCTTTCTTGTATCTTTTTTTCTCCTCTTCTCCCATTAAGTAATGCCTCCAACCCCCAACGAAACCATATTTTCCTCTTGATCAAAATAGTTACAAAACAATATCACATTATTATTCTCCCTAGAGGAAGTGAAATGTGCACAATCCTACTGGTATGACTAAATGTAGGAATTAGAAAAACCTGGAGAGGAAGCATGGTATAGTGAATAGAGAGCTGGCCTTGAAGTTTAGGAGGATATGGTTTTAAGTCCTCCCCTGGCCAGACATATACTACCTATGTAACTGGTCATATCATTTAAGTCTTCGAGTACTCTAGTTAACTCTCTAAGATTATAAGTTGCAGAAAAGGTACCCAGGAATTTACTCATTCATGAATTCTTATCAATGAAACCATACCTTCACGTCTTTATTCTCATATAAAAAGCAAAATATTACAGATTGACTCTATACCTAGATAAGATTTTGTTTCTAGAAAAAAAAAGGTAGGAAAAAATTAGGTATACAAATTCTTATTCTAGAGTCTTTAAAAAATTAGCTATGTACATATGAGTGTCTAATACTATGCTTATTTTCCCTTTGTGTCTAGTGAAGCACTATTGACTTACATTTTCATGAAGGAGGATAGGAAAGTTGTCTTCTACCAAACTCCTAAATGACTCTTTAGCCTTGCTTTTGAACTTAACCTAGAGATACGATTTATTTTTAAAGCTTTTTACTTGCAAAATGTATGCATGAGTAATTTTTCGACATTGACCTTTGCAAAACTTTGTGTTCCAAATTTTTCTCTTCTTTCTTCCACCTTCTCCCCTAGCCTAGATGGCAGGTAGTTCAAAACATGTTAAATATGTTAAAATATGTGACAAATCCAATATATGTATATGAATTTATACATTCTTGTTGCACAAGAAAAATCAGATTTAGAAAGAAAAAAATCTAAAAAGAAAAACAAAATGTAAGCAAACATCAACAGAAAGCATGAAAATGCTATGCTGTGGTCTACATTCAGATCCCATAGGCTTCTCTCTGGGTGTATATGGCTTTCTTCATCACTGCACAATTGGAACTGGTGTGAATCATAGCGATACTTTTCTATGATACCTTTACAACTTGATGCTTGTTCTCCTCCATGCTCGTTTCCAAAACTTTACTTTTCAATCAAGCAGATAATGCTTACCAAGAAAAGGATGGATAAAATCCAAAGCTTAATATAATAATTATAGCCAACAAATGGCTAATTTAATTCCTTCTTTCCTATACTTGAGCCATAAAAGCATTTGAATTTGGTTTCAATATGCCACCCACCTCTTTACAAAGAGATGGAAGGCTTAGTATATAATGAGAAATAATTTTTTTTTTTTTGGGATATGACCAATAAGGAAATGCTTTGCTTGACTGTACATGTTTACAATAGGGTTTTGTTTTTCTTTATTTTTCATTTGAGGAGAGAGTGTTGGGAGAGAAGGTAAATTTTTTTTAATAAACAAAATTAATAAAAAATAAATTTGGTTGAGAAAAATTAGCACACATGAGTGAAACAGGCTATTTCTCTTAATGTAGTATATAATACATTGTGTTGACAAAGTGTGAAAATAATTGATCATGAAAAAACTAGTAAGAAAAAAATCATATTGATTTTCTGTTGGCAAATATTTCATTCTTTTTTCTTTTTGCTGAGGCAATTGGGGTTAAGTGACTTGCCCAGGGTCACACGGCAAAGGAATGTTAAGTGTCTGAGACCAGATTTGAACTCAGATCCTCTGACTTCAGGGCTGGTGCTCTATCCACTGTGCCACTTAGCTGCCCCCAAATATTTCACTGTTAACCTAAGTTTTTGAGTAACATGTTGGTAACTCCATAAGACAAACCACAGAAAACATTTCAGTATCTTTGTTAAATAATATTTGACCAATATTTTTTCTTCCTTATGTTTATTGAAATAGAGAATTCAATTCCTAGAAAATCTTAAATTTCTTTAGGAGAAAAAGGATATGCCACTTACACTGTATTTTATTATATCTTTTAAGACAATACTCAATAGAAAGAAAAACAGATGCAAAAGACTGCCAGATTTTGAAAAGTTTGAAATAATAGTAGGAAGAGTATCTCAGGGTAGAAAATACTTTAAATGATAACACTTTGACTTCTCATTTATTATTATAATAAGGCAAGATCCTATGTGGTATTATTTTTTAATGCTAGAAAAATAAAAGCAAAGTAAATAATGCAAATATCCATATTTTATTTTTTTTGCTCTGTAAACATTAAACTATGTAAAAATTAAAATGTTTTCTCATATTCTACTATATCTAGAGACCCTGTAGAAGAATTAGCAAAATAGCAGAATGAAAGTCTCTACTTTTTCTCTATAATGAAACACAGGAAGGCTAAATCTATGTAGTAGCAGAGAGAAATTGAACATCTAGGCAAAATGCATGCCATTAAAAAAAGTATTGTTTTGCATCATCTTTTAGGATGTTGTATAACTGAATATAAGAATTAGAAAAAACCTGGAGATGAAGCATGGTATAGGGAAGAGAGACCTGGTTTTAAAGTTAGCAAGGCTTCAAGATAGGGCTTCAAGTCTTACTTTGGACAATTATTGCTTGTGTGACTTGCCATGTCACTTAAGCTTCTGCCGCAGTTAAAATTAACTCTTTGAAGGTTATAAATTGCAGAGAAGGTGCCAAGCAGTTTGCTATTCATAAATTACCCATACCAATAAAACCAGTTTTGTTTTGGTCTTAGTCTTCATCATTCCAAAACTGTCATGTTCTTTACTAATTTATTCCTATAATTCTAAATAAATCTAAGTCAATTTTTTCCTTTCATGTCAAAAAGACTCTCTATTCACTATTAAATTATAATACAATTAACTTATTTGGCAAAATGACTCTTCTGTAAATGGAAGCATTATGTATTTCTTTCACTCTTCAAGAATAATTCCCTTTTAAAAATATAATTTAAAAAGAAGTGCCAAGAAATGGAAATGCATCTTTATGTTGGTGACTGCACTTAGTAATATACATCAATTAGAGTTGTTTAATCTGAAGATTATCACTGAGGATAAGGGTGGAAAGAGAAGGATAAACTGATTTCACTGATTATGTGAAGACTCTTAATAAGTTGCTGTTTGTATTTGAAGACTGAATGTGTTGCTGTTCAGTTATTTTTCAGCGATGTCCAAGTCTTAGACCACTTGGGGTTTTCCTGGCAAAGATATTACAGGAGTTAGCCATTTTCTTCTCCAGCTCATTTTATTAGATGAGGAAACTGAGACAAACAGGGTGAAGTGACTTGCCAAGATTCATACAGCTAGTAAGTTTTTGAAGCCATATTTGACCTCAGAAAGATTTGTTTTGACTCCAGGTTCAGTACTATAGAACTTTTAGTTTACCTGGGTGATAAAATAGCATATGTATAGGCAAGTGAAAGAAGCTATAATGTCTCTTACCCATTCATGTTTGTCTTCAAGAATTAAAGCATAAATTTGGTGACTTATACTGAGACTAGAAGCTCTGAATTTACTCATTAGGCCGGGGAGAGTGAATAGCACAAAGGCAAAACAGTTCTGCCCATTCTTTACTTAATAACCTTGTTTTTTAAAATACCAGTTATGTATGCAGCAATATTTTATGTTCTATTTGTGTAACATACAACCCCTGTCCTCGTGTAGCTTACTGTCACAAATGCACGTGTAAAAGCAATCTTCTCTGACACATTCTGGTTGATGTACCAGCTCAAGTTTTAAGTGAGGCCTGTCCTTACTGCTGCAGGATTTGTATAGCTGAGCCTGTTGCAGATATGATTTATGTGTAACAAAGAAGAAAAGGTAACCTTTTTTCTCATATACACATTGAAAAAAATAGTTAATATGAAAGATTTAGTCACTAAAAGGTAAAAAAATCCCCATTAAAAGTAGCTGCGCTTAACTTATATAAACATATGTATTATGGTTTAGAGATAAAGACTTAATCTTTAGGCAGGTGGTATAATTATTCCAAATCAAAATTATGTACTTATATTTAATTGACTTTCCATTTTAAGGAAATAATTAGGTTTGGTTATAGGCAGCAGGACATACTTTAAAATGTTCCTCTCTATTCTAGACATAAATGGAAAAACCATTATTTAGATATACTGTACAGACTTCAAATGGTTTTAAGCAGGCACATTATCAATATGTTTAAAACCTTTAAAAACAAGCCTTGAACATCTTTAACTGAAATGGCTAGATACTTAGATTGAGTAATATCTACTTCAATAAATTAAAGCAACACAATGTGTTTTGAATAATTGTTAATTTATGCTGAGGTAACAACTATGTAATATAACTGAAATGTATGTTAATAGAAGAAAAGGAAATCCCTTCCAGCTATTTCTGTTACAATCAGCAAGCTGTAATTTTCACCCCCTCTTCCCTTGAGTAAAATATGACTTTAAATGCATGTTAAAATGTATGCTGTTAATTTCTGAAAATCAATAATTAGCACATCTCAGCACCACACAATAAAAATAGCATGAGAATAAAGAAAAGTGTATCTCATATAAATGACATATATTATTCTTGGGATATCTGCATTATTTATTTATGCTTTTATACTAAAAGGCAGACAAGTGATGAGCTTGAATTAGCTAAGAACCATTATTACTAGGGGAAAACATAACTAAACTAAATCAACTAATGATTTATTCATTAATCAAAATAAATTTGATGTCATTATTTATTTGATATTAATTTTGTTCTCAGATTGAAGGATGGCATCTTGGTCCTCCAAGTTTTATTATAAATAATAAGAATTATATAGGATTATCAGATCTCTAAGGTCTTTTCCAGTCTAACTTCAAGGGTCATATTCTATTTTTTTTTAATTCTTATGAAATTCAAGAGAATCTCAATTTAATTCCAGAATTTGATCTTTATTATTTTTTTTCATTTCCATTATGTTCTTGCTTTTGAATTTATTGAGGCCTTTATTTCAAGAAAATTTCCATTATTAGAATTATTACAGAAACAAACTCAAAACTTTTGGAAATCTTTATCAACTATTTTGTCACTAAATTTTTTTAAAGTCAATCAAATGAATATTTTAGCTTTATGATTGAACAACTAATGTGGTTCTTTTTAATGGATCAATGTTTTTGACTGTTTATAATCACTTCATGAAATTACTTCCCTAGAGAAGCATATCTACCATCATATATGTGGAGACAAGTAGGCCCCAGTAAATTTGTAAATATGCAGTACTGTGGGTCTGATTTACTCAAGAAGGGTGGTTTTGAAATCTCTTGTCAGATAAAAGAAATCAGAAATGGGAAAAAAAAACTCTATCACCACTAAGCAAGGGGAAAAAAAAGGAAGAAAGCTAGAGTAAGTAACATACACCAAAACAAACAAATGCTAGAAGCTAGCATCAGAAGACACTATGAAAACCAGAATGATAAAATGTATTAACTTTTTTCTCATAAATTTTTGGATTCAACCATCAAGGAAGGCCAAGATTCTAGATCTTGTCCAAAAGACTTATCTGTCTTGTTGTTTCTTGACAGCCATATCATGTCAGTTCTCTGTAGTAGCAAGAAATATTTTAGTAAGAAAATAAAGTGAAAACTGATGTGATCTATTCTATGTCCTGTGGGCATATTTTCACTATAAGAGATCCAAAGGGATGCTTTGTTATTTTTGTCAGATCAAAGAAAGAGATAAAAGAAGAAAATATAATCTAGAAAAATAAAACCCAGAAAATCAGTAACAGAAAAGTAGGATAAAAAAACCACATTTTAAAGACTTTATATAACTTAAATATGATCAACATTGCATCTGAGTTTAAAAAACAGCCCCATACCAGATATTTTTCATCAACCATATACTTCTGTGGCTGCTAGGAAAACTATATTATAGGATTAGCTTTCAGGAATTGTCAAACAGTAGTTACTTTAATCATTTTTCATTTTGGCCACATGGGCTTATAGGTTTGCCTAAGAATTCTGATAATATGACTGTTCAGAACCTAGGCATAATGGAAGTTTTGACAAAAATGTGTGCAAGTATACAACAGAAATGGCTTGGTTAAGCTGATTTTATAGAGTACTACAAAAATGCTTGAAAAAAAATTTTTAAGTCAATCAAATGAATGCTTTAGCTAATATGATTGAATAACCAATGTGGTTATTTTTAATGGATCAATGTTTTTGATTATCATGAAAACAAAGTCATTTTGTAGTCACTTAAAAGTTATGTTTTTAGACACAAACATATAATCTGGCCTTGAAATAATATGAATAATACAATTATTTTTATGATTATCAATGTAAACAATCATTTATTAATCATTTAAAAGTATTTTTTTCACTGTTACAATGAAAGTTTAAAAAGTAAAAACCAGGTTATATAGTATTGTATACCTTCTTTGAAATCTCCATAATCAGCATTTTTATAGCCTGCTATTCAGGGCAAAGCAATGTAAAAAATGATGAAGTACTGAAAAATTTCAAAATGCTTATGATTTCTCAAATAGTTTTTAGATCATATTCACTATAGTATAATTATTTGGTATGATCTGGCAACAAACTGACAATCTCTAATAGGAGATACAATTTGGTTAACTTTAACAAAGTTCATCACATTAACTGTAGGATGCTTACTTTTTAAAAACTATGTTCTCTCTCAAAAGGCAGAAGAGGGACAACCTCCATGGATGAAGTTTGAATGCTGATGCCATCCCAGTTCTTTAAAGGATTAAAGTTCAAATATGTAAAAAGTATTCTAATTTTTAAAATAAAGTATTGTATATAATATAGTACCAAAAAAAATACTGGCTTAGAGATAAGGTGGACTTAGTTTTTGTTCTAGCCTTGCCACTAATTAGGTACACAGGCAAGAATATACTTTAACATGTGAAGCAAAGAATAGAATATAATGAATAAGATGGAACAAAACTGAATATGATATTCTCAATGATTTTTTAAGCATTAATATTCTAAACTCTACTTAAACTAGTTGAGCTCATCCATGGAAAAAGTCTAGATTATTATGTAAATCAAGAGCTAAGACAATTGGAAATATCATCAAATATCCACTATATTTGGTGTTTACATATTGAGGAAAGAGATACTGGCTTTGTACTAGGACTGTTCTGTCATGTTTCTCCACGGGAGAAGGCTGCCATAATAAAGTTCATTATCAATTACTGCTTTACAAGTACAAGATGAGTTAAGCTGTCATAATTTTTTCAGCCAGAGATCCTATGCTGTCAAAGTGTCAATTTTTAATCTGACATAGGAAAGAAAATTATCTGTTATTCTGACCTCTAATTTTTTGACATTTTAATGCCATAATTGCTGTGGTTAGTGCTGTTACCATGATTTCCCTGTCAAAGAAGAATGAATCAATAACCTTAGGCTGTTCTTCAAGTTTTACCAATTATTTCAAAGCTCAAAGTTGTGTGTGTTTTAATAAAAGAAACCAATTGCATAGACACATACTCACAAATTAGAAATATAGAGTCATTTTAGACCTAACCCCTAAACTGCTGTCTCCTTTAAGGTAACTAAAGTTCAAAACCATAGAATTATAAGATCTACCAAAAAAAGCAGACTATTTGATAAAAGATTATAGTAATTATGGTAATTTTGAAAAGGTTATTTAAAAAGATACTATGAATTATTAAAAATATGGGGGAAAATTAATTTATTCTTTTAATAGGAAGTTAGTGAAATCAGATGAATATCTTAAAAGTTCTAATCATGTTTTGGCATTCTAGGAGATAAATTAACTCCTCTCTACCTGCTGGCATAACAATACATATTTTAAGAAACAGGAGCCTCCTGAAAAAAAGTTAATGCAGTATCTAGAGTTCCTATTTATTCCTGGGAGTAACTGATATACTAGGAAGATCTAAATAGACACTAAATTTAAAGTTCACTATTTTCTCCTGAGTTTGTTCTTGAGATGGTACTTCTTTAAAGAGTCTCGAAATGAATTTTGGGAGGGAAATATATATTATTTATTATTTTAACTTTGTAGTAGAAATAAGCAAGGCAGAAAAAATTGAGTAGCTAAAATTCACAAAGAAAACTAGCAGAATGTAACCTTTATAATCTTGAGTGTCTTACTGTACCAAATGCAGAATTACTTTGTGGAAATAAGGAAAAAAGGTGCAGGAAAGACCATTTACTAATTTAGAGCTACAGTGAAGCTCTAGGGGTTTTAGGAGATAGAATTTATTTTTTAAGCAATTTGTTTTTAAATTGTAATTTAGGGTCCAAGTGAACATCTCTGGAGTACATAGTAGGACCTGTATTAGCTTACTTAGGGGAAAAAAACCTACATGTGCATATTCTAAATATGCCTTCCAGATATCTGATATACTTGAACTAAGATAAATGGAATAGTACTACAAGTGATTTAAGTGAGTTATGCCTAATACCTCCTAGAGCTCCCTAGGATACCTATAATCCTATTCTAAATAATCTGATGTTTATGTTTGCACATGAGAAGAAAAAGGGGCAAGCAAAAACACCTCAGAATAAAGCTATATGAAGCATGGGCAACTATGTTTACCACAATCAATACAAAGAACCAGTCTTGTTGTTAAGTCACCTGGAATAATCACCAAACAAGTTAGCAAACTGTTTTGTCTGTCTATATATGATGAGTAAGCATTTTTGGTCAAGAATCACTTATGACAACAGTCTCCTGATCTAAAAAGACTAATTTTGTTGATTTTTTAAATTAGGTATCATGTAGTTCAGATTACTGGTACACAGATTTAGATCTGGACAAGACTTTTGATTTCAATTACTTGAAATTCAATTTCTACATCTTACACTTGAGGAAACAATCCTAGGCTATGGTACTTGCCCAAGGTGAGTGGTGGATGGGCTATTATCCATTCTTATACAAATTGGTTTATTCTTTTTTTTTAAGTTTTATTGATACTTTAGGATTCCTTTTTAAAATCATTGTCATTTCCCATTACTCTGCTACTCCCTAATAACAAAAATGTAAAAGGAACAGATATTTGGTGAATAACAACACATGCCTCATTCTACACCTATAATCCATCACTTCTCTTCTAAAGCCATATTTCATCACCAGTACTTTAGAGTCAAATTTGTCATTGTATTACTCTAAATCAGTTTATTCTTCATCACAGTAATGATCTGCGGCAGTTTTGCAGATTCCATAAATACCAATACAGAATAGAGTATCATGGAGAATAGAGAGCTGGCTTCAGAAGCAGGGAGATCTGGGGTTCTGCCTCTGATATATATGGACACTCTCTGTAGATTTCCACATAAAGCAGTTTTGTAATGTGGATTTGCCCAAGGATGGGGAAGGGAAGGAGTGAGGCAGAAGATAGACCAGAGGCTCACAGGGGGAGGGGGCTAGTACATGGTTCAAGGATATGTGGGGGCTAGAAAAAGAGAAGGGAAAGCAGGAAGAACACCAGAGTTAAAGTCAGAATATGGACACAGGAGAAAATGGGTCAACTAAAGGTAGGGATAGGCATATACTACCCATGCAGAAAGAAAGATGGGAAGACAGTCATATGGGGCCAGACTTGGAAGTGAGTGGGTGGTCTTCTCTTTTGTCTTCAGAGATCTCAAGCCAAGTCCCTGATAGGCAGCAGTCATAAATAGGTCCTTCTTTTACTTGGAGGGTTTTTAGTTTGTCTTTTTTGGGGGGTTGTTTTTATTTTGGATGGGGAGTGGGAGACCAGGGGAGGGGAGGGACAGAAGCAGAGACAGAGACAGAGGAAGATAGAAAAGGGGGAGGGAGAAAAGTAGGCAGGGAAATGGGAAAAGACGAGAAGAGGAAAAGAGAGAGAGAAAGCACGAGAAGGAGGCAGGAGGTATGAATTGCATAGTAAATAATTTTTTTTTGAAGGCAGATTTTTTTTCAGAATTCTTTAGGTAAAACTGAATTTCTGTAATGCAAATTTATGTAAAGCAAGAACTGTCTATATAAGCAATGTGATCTTAAACAAAACTTTCAACCTTTCAGTAGCTCAGTAATATATTAAACTATAAACTCCAGAATAGTTGCTGATCTTCATTGGTAGAGAGTTTGCTTAGTGCAATCTTCCTACATGCCTATGAAATCACATTAAGAGATGAGGATGCCAGAAATATACTTACTATATACTGTTTAGAGAAAGCTTGTTATTTTTCTATTTTATCTGTAATCTTTTTCTTGAGTGATTTTTCTTTTTCTTTTTTTTTTGGGGGGGTGACTTGATCTTGAACAAAAATATGCTTATTTTAAATCAAAGAATACTTTCTCTTCAATGTTAGAACAGAAACATAAATTTTTTTCCCTTTTAGTTTGTTGGAAATCAATTAAATGTCATACACAAGACCACAATAGAACGAAAATTCAAGTATGTAACAAGTACAACTTATGCTATTCAATGCATAACTTATAAACAGGCTTTTGTCTCTGAAAATCTGGTTACAGGTCTATGGACACTATATCAGGTGTGCTGGTAAACAAAGAAATTTCCTAATTTTTACTTGTTTAGTACTTGGCTTCTCATCTTTGCTTCAGGGAAAAATTCTATTTCTTTATGAATGTAATTTTGTACAATATTGCACCTAATTACATACTTAAAATGTGTTCTCTAAATAGTTAGCTTAAGGGTCTGATACTTATGAAGTTCTACTTTTCTCTCTTCTCAGCTATTCAAAATAAATGGATTTTAAAAAGAAAAAAGATAAGAAATAACCTACATGGATATAAATGTTCCTTCAGTAGTGATTCATTTCCAAATCAACAATTTTTTCCAGCCTTGAGATTAAAAAAAAATTCATAGCCTTGCAGTATATAAACATTTTGCATACAGCAGATGGAGGCTATCTCAGGGAATGGAACACTGGGAGTCCAGTTTTGTTACAGCAGCACTTATCTAGCAGCTGTTGCATCTTCACACTTTTCACCCGTTTAAAAAACCTTTTATGTACTGTTGTAGTGATTTCAATAATGTTTTGCATTAATAATTTCCCTAAAATATACTATACATATATACATACATAAATCCATTTTACAAACTATAAACATTTCATAATGAGAACGTATTGAAAAATAAAACATCTGCCAAGGAATTTTTCCATTTTATTCAGTTTTTTTTTGCTATATTATATGTCTAGGATGTTTCAATTTTACTTTTCTATCTTAAAATTGTAGTACCATATTTTCATGTGAAATATTTATATTTAAATTTTCATGTTAAGTTTTATGAATAACATACATAGTAAATGCTTAATTCATCTTCCAGAATACACTGGAAAGTAAAAGAAAATGAATACAATATGCTGAAATGTACCATCTGATGTATGTCAGAAATTCTGAGAGAACAACAACATGCTGACCTCATTGTTTGTTTTTGACATCTAACACATTCATTTTTTCACATTTGCCAAGGAACTGAAATTCAGTGTTTTGTATAAAGTCATGTCACTGGGAAATTTACTCTAAAAAAGAGGCTAAGTCAAATTCATGCTTTAGAAATGACATAAAAATTTAGACTAATATGTTATTTAACACCTACCTCCCTGAGTACCGGATCAGTGATACTATCCAGGTTCACAGAGCCTTCATATGTTAGGTAGTGAAAAACATTCAGGGCACGGACTGCTTCTGGTCCTCGCTGTTTGTAGCCAAAAATAAGGTCAATCCACTGATGGAGCTGGCAGGAGACAAACTCACTTTCTAGGGCCTGAAATGAGGAAACAAAAGAAATAAAAAAACTTCCAGATAATTTTTTCTTATGTGGTACTTAGGAACATTTTAAATGTAAATAACTAGAATGTATTCCTTGTAGTTAACATTTCTGATCAGAACTGGAGCTGGAAAAAGAAAACAGGTATCTTAGTATTAATCATCCATCTATATGAAGATTTTTCTTATAAAATTATCTAGTTTCATTTATTAATATGATTTAAATAAATCCTATTCTGAGAAAATATTTTTTTTCTTTTGGTAAGATACAATATAATCTAAGATATTTTAAAATAAAGATGCTTATGAGAGCCCATTTTTGTTAAGGAGAAAGAGAATTCAAAATACCAATTTTAATGTTATTTTTCATAACATAAATTATTACTAATACTGAAAAAAATAACCAATTAAGTCAAAGTTACATTTTAAAATTTTAGGATGCCTTTTTTCCTATTCATTTCTGAAGAACACAAACAAACCTGAGTGTTGCTTGTATTCTCAAATTATAAAAATGAATGTGTTATTTTTCGGTTAAGAAATGAATAAAATAGTTGCAGAGAAACCTGGGATGACTTGGGAGACCTGTTATAGAATGTGAATAGAATTTGTATAAATTATTTATACAAAGACAACAATGCAGTAAAGACAATAAAAAATAAGATTCCAGGAGATCCTTACTGCCTCCAGAATCAAATACATAATCTGGCATTCAAAGCCTTTCATAACCTACCCTCAACCTACCTTGCTAGTTTCTTTATACTTTACTATCCAACATATAACAGTGGACCCCTGACTGTTTCACTAACAAGACCTTCTATCTCTCAGTTCTAGGTATTTTCTATGGCCACCATCCATGCTAGAAATGCTCTCCCTTCTTCCTACTCCTTATATCCAGGTTTCCCAAACTTCTTTTAAGTGTCAAGTAAAATCTCATATTTTACAGGAAATATTTCAACTCCTCTTAATTCTTGTGTCTTTATCCTGAAATATAGCTTGTCTGTACACATGTTTGTATACTAGATTGTAAGTTTTTTGAGGGCAGGGTCAATATTTTACTTCTTTTTATATCCCCAATGCTTAGGACAGTACCTAGCATGTAGTAGGTGCTTGATAAATGTTTATTTACTAAAGACAAACAACTTTTAAAAAATTAGGAACTCTTATCAGTGTCCTGACCAATTACAACCACAGAGGTCTAATAATGAAAACATGCTATTTACCTCCTGATAGAGAGATGGACTCCAGAGCACAGAAAGAGACATGTATCTATGTATGCATAGATACATGGATATGACCATTGTGGAAGTCTGTTTTGCTTGTTGTAATCAAGATTTTGTTTTTCTTCTGTTCTTGATGGGACAGGGGTGGGGGTGATGATAGTGACAGGACTGGGCCCTAAAGGCATTTGAATAGATTGAAGACCTCTAAGAGGAGCTTTGGCTGCTTTATGCTCAGGAACCTCTTAGTTGAAATCCTTTGTTCTTCATAACCTTCAAGCAAGAGCATTATTGACCTGAGTTTCCTGGTTAGAGCACTTAGAGGCTATAGGAATTGGAAGGCCTCTCAAGTTTTTCAGTTTAGGCTTTCCTTCTTTAGTAAGAATGAAGTATTAAAATTAGTTTCTTTTTATTTCTAAATCATCTTTTGGTATGATGTTTTATCATTTCTGGAATAAATGTGTAGAAATTTTTACTTAGTCTCTAGTTCTTTGCTATAATAAATATTTTGGTTTATATGGATTCCCTTTTTCTTTTTGGTGGGATTTATTTGGGAATATGTACACACACACACACACACACACCCTCCTTCCCCCACATCTTTATGTGATCAAAAATTTCCATTTTATCCCTATCATTCTCTCTATTCCTTATTAGGTCAAGAACTCTTCTTTTAACCAATATTATTTGCCTCTAAGCTCTTATATCTATGATATGCCCTTTTATATTTAAGTCATGCCATCTCATAATGCTCTTAGTGATAGGATTATTATCTGATTACTCAATTTTCACTAGGCTGCTTTTTATTTTTCTCAGCAGTTTTTGGTCCAACAGTGAGTTGTCTGACATTCTGAAACTGTTTTACTTCTAGAACTTATATAACTAATATTTTCCATTGCTTTTTTCCTTATTGGTAGAAAATAGTTTTGCTGTTTAAAACTTTGTAGAATAGTTTGACACTAGGCACTGTTAGGTCTCTTTTATTCTCATTCTCATCTTCCCCCATCCCCAATTATTTCTCAAGATTTTTTGAACATCAAAGTGAGTTCTATTATTTTTTTAATCGTATAAAATAACTATGTAGCAGTTTAACAGGTATGACGCTGAATATGTGAGTTAATTTAGGTATTTGTCATTTCTATTATACCAGCACTGTCCAAGTAATTGCTATCTTTCTATATTATTTAAGTATTTCTGTACAATAAAGATTTCAAGACTGGAATAATTTGCATAACTGGTACATAGAATAATGCTGTGGGTCTATGTGAGAGGCAGAGTTTGTTGGAGAGCTTTGGAGAGGAGAGAATTTTCATTCTTTCTTTTGAGATAGTACACAGGAGATTTCAGACTCTTTGGGACTGACTCCAGGGAACAAAAGATTTTGGAAGGCATTTTAGGGGGAAAACTGATTCCTCAATATGTCTTAGATTTCCAGCTTACCTCCCTAGAGATTGGAGAATTTTCCCTTGGGTGAGATCAATGTTTTTTTCAGTTAAATTGAGATCTTATTCTCATCTAAAGAGCTCATTCAATCTCTGTTTTTGGGTATGGTCTAATCTGTATAATTTTTCTATTTGCTATCTGTGTGGATAAATGTGTTTGCTTACTATTAATTATTTTCAATGGTCTTTCACTTTATTTTTTTATTTTATTTTTTTATTAATACTGTTTATTTGCAAAATATATGTATGGGTAATTCCTAAACATTAACCCTTACAAAGCTTTCTTTTACAAATTTTTCCCCCCTACTCCCCACCCCTCCCCTAGATGGCAGGATATCCACTACATGATAATTATGTTAGAATACTTAAGAAATCGAATATATGTATAATTATTGCATTATTTTTTGTGCAGGAGAAATCATATCTACAAGAAAGAATAATCTGATAAAGGAAATATAATGCAAGCAAACCTCAATAGAGAACATGAAAATGTTATGTTGTGGTCCACATTTCACATCCCTCTCTCTGAGTGTATATGGCTCTCTTCACCAAACAATTGGAACTGGTTTGAAGCATTTCATTGTTGAAGAGAGTGATGTCCATTAGAACTGATCCTAATATAGTATTGTTGTTGCCGTATATAATGATCTCCTGGTTCTGTTCATTTCACTCAGCATCAGTTCATGCAAGTCTCTCCAGGCCTCTCTGAAATCGTTCTGCTGGTCGTTTCTTACAGAACAATAATATTCCATAACATTCATATACCATAATTTATTCAGCCATTCTCCAATTGATGGGCATCCATTCAGTTTCCAGTTTCTAGCCACTACAAAAAGAGCTGCCACAAACATTCTTGCACATGTGGGGCCCTTTCCTTCTCTTATGATTTCTTTGGGATATAGGCCCAATAGAAATACTGCTGGGTCAAAGGGTATGCACAGTTTGATAACTTTTTGAGCATAGTTCCAAATTGCTCTCCAGAATGGTTGGATCCGTTCACAGTTCCACCAACAATGCATCAGGGTCCCAGTCTTCCCACATCCCCTCCAACATTCATCGTTATCTTTTCCTGTCATTTTAGCCAATCTGACAGGTGTGCAGTGGTATCTCAGAGTTGTCTTAATTTGCACTTCTCTGATCAATAGTGATTTGGAGCACAATGGTCTTTCACTTAATCAATATTTGGACAGGAATCAAGTCTATATACTTCATCCTCTTTATGGAATTGGTGACAAAGAAAGCAGCTTGAATATTAAAATAATTCTCTTATACTAGAAATATTTGGGAGGATAGACAGATATAATTATAGTCTGTAACTTTATTAGATGAGGGCAGAAACAGTTTGACCACCTTCATATCATCTTTAGGGAAGTATCAATGTCCCTTGGAAAGGGATTGGCAAGACTTCAGAAATATCTGTTCATACTTTCCCATAAGCCACATTTAGATAATTCATGTGCATATACAAATTACCTACATGGGTACTATGCCATAATCTACATCTGTAAAGAGTGTTTTCACTAAAATGCAATATCTATAATATTTAGTGTCTTTAGTTTTATATTCTTTTTATTATATGTAGAAGAATACAGATACAGTTTTACTTATTAAAATTAACAATGCTTGCTGCAGAATATATACATGCATGCATATATTTATACTTAACTAAATTAGTAATACCTTGTTAGAATTTCTGTGCATTGAGAGTCTATTTTCTATGGAATCTGAGTAAACATTTCACATGTAGAATATCAAGGGAAAAAAACCATAAGTAGCAATGAAATTTTTGAATCTTCATTTGAGAAAACAACCTAAGGAAATTCTCCTGGCACTGCAATGGAGGAAAGGTAAGCATTGCAGAATTGATGGTTTTGAACTGTGGTGCTAGAGAAAACTTTTTTTTTTTTTTTGCTTCTTGCTGAGGCAATTGGGGTTAAATGACTTGCTCAGGGTCACACAGCTAGGGAATGTTAAGTGTCTGAGACCAGATTTGAACTCAGGTCCTCCTGACTTCAGGGCTGGTGCTCTATCCACTGTGCCACCTAGCTGCCCCTAAAGAAAACTTTTGAGAGTCCCTTGAGACAGCAAGGAGATCAAATCAGTTAAATACTTAAATTATTTCAGGTTGTTGAGTGGAAGGTCATACTGAAACTGAAGCTGAAATACTTTGACTACATAATGACAAGAGGGGACTTTGGAAAAGACCCTGATGTTGCAAAATATTGAAGTTAAAAGGAAAAGAGGATGCCAGAGGATGAAATGGATAGACAGAATTATGAAAACAATGAACATGAAATTGGATAGACATTGCAAAAAAGTGGAAGAAAGAAGGGTGTGTATGGTCCATAGGGTTATGAAGAGTTGTATAGTATTGAATACTAAAAATAACATGGCATGTATTCTTTAGTATTAATTATTTCTTTCCCTTTGCTTCCACACTTAAAACTGAGGTATCTCTTTTGCTTAATAATGTTATGGATAAATGTATTCAGGTGATCCTATAAGGTCTATCATCTTAGATAATATTTTCTTAGATAATCTGGGAAGTGGCTCCACAAGGCAGGACTGGGAGTAATGCGTAGAAGCTGAAAAAAGACAAATTTAATAATGATGTATGGAAAATCTTCCTGATAATAAGAACTATGTAAAAGTGGAAAGAAAGACATACAGATGAAGCTCTTTAAGATGAGTATTAAAGGAAGTCAGGAAATCAAGGAATTGGAGATAATAAGGAAAAGCATTTCAAGCAAGGGGTATAGCTAATGACATATACAGTCAGCAGGAGTGTCACTTTAGAGGCATAATTCTGCACATGAAGGGGAGCAGAGTAAGAACACTAGAAAGATAGCAAGAAGCCAGGGTATGAAAGTTTTAAATCCAAACAGAGGATTTTCTATTTGACCTTGAAAGTAACAGGGAATCACTGGAGTTAATTGAGGGAAGGAGATAACATAGTCAGACAGACCTAAATGTGAAGAAAATCATTTTGGCAGCTGAGAAGAAAATGGGGGGGGGCATGGTGTGTTTTGAGGCAGGAAAACCAATAAGGTGGTCAATGCAGTAGTCTAGATGAAAGATATTGAGGGATAATACATTACAGAAATGAGGTACAGCTTATGCAAAGGAAATGCACAGAGAAGGGAGAAAGATAAAATACTGGAGATGAGGTATAGTGAGCTTAGTAGGACTGTACTGTAGATCAGTGAAGGAAAGATGTAAATGTGGAAACAACATACATTGAGAACAAATATTCATTATACAATAGATCTGTCAAAAGACAAACTAGTAAAACCCTTTTTTCTTAAATTTTAAACCTCTTCTGTATTTTCACATATATGAAATTCTCATTTGTTAACACTAAAAATAAATATATAGATTATTTAGCATTAAAATAAAAGTTCAAGCAGAAACCAAAATCTATCTTACCATTCTATTGATTCGTACAAAGTCTTCAGGTTTCTTTGCCCATGGGGGAAGGTCAACATCATTGACAACAACTTCATCTTCTCTGACTCCCAAATTATATCCATTACTGTTGACAAACATCTCAGGTAGGTAGTAAAACTCGGGAATTAATTCCTGTCAATGATAAAAGCACAGCATGTTACACCTGTTGCATAAAACAATTGAAACATTATTGAACATTATACACACACACACATACATGTATATATAAGTAACATAAAACAACCTCTCTGTTTTTTCCCTTTGGATAAAATATTCAAGGAAGATATGATTAAGTTTTTTTTTTGTACTGTGGTCTGAATATTCATTTTACAACATATATTATTCTAAAAGTTCATTTCATATTAAAGAGAGCATACTAATTAAAAATAGGCCACATTAGGATCAAGGAAGAGAATATTTTTATAACAGCAGAAAACTCTTTGATTAATGAAAATACATCTAAATATTTTGTAAACTGTAAAATAATATATAAATATGAGCTAGTTTTATTAAATCCAAGATATTCACTTTATGAAATCAAATTTCACACAATTAAAAAAAGTCATTTGAATTATTATTCAAGACTTCATCACGGAAAACTACATGTAGAATTTAAAAAATAAATTCCTGTTACTTTTTTTTTTGTTTCTTCAGCATTATCAATTATAACATACTTCAATTACAATGGACTTTTAAAAATGGAATTCATAATTTACTCTTTGCATTTGTCAAAGGAAAAGCCCAACTAAAACAATTTTTTATATTCACAAATGGATGTTATGAAAAGAATATTGTCAATAAAGAGTTCAAAAATATTTAATTCAGGCTCTCCACAGAGCTCAGTAGAAGGGGTGGATTACCTCTTGAGTATGAAATTTGGGGGTGGGTGGGTTAAGGAGTACAGGAATAAGAAAAGGAGAATGAAAAATGAAGAATGGAGTTTATATAAATATAACTAAGGGTTCAGGATCACTGAGCTGGAGAGTATTTGAGCAGGTAAGAGTTTGTTAATCACTACTGAATGTGTTCCAAAGGGTTATTAATATCACTAGGGGTTTGGCCTTGGTGTGGTATTTTCTTAAGAGTATTGGGCAATTCAGGTAAGGAGACAAATGAGAGAGCTAGAATGGAATAACATTTCTGTTCAATCCCTTCACATAGGCCAGACCAGGAGATTGGTGGAAGAAGTATGAAGGAGTAAGAAAATAGATATTTGAAAAAACAGATGTTCATTAAGAACAGTATTTTAAATTTGAATTCCAGGTCAGCTGCTTTAAACAAGATAACCACAAATGGAGAAATTTATAGTTTTAAAAATCATTTTATCTATTTTACTGCTCATACTTCCATTCTTTGTCTCCCAGGAATGCTAGTTAAGGGACAAGGGTTATAACAGTCCTTCCTATCGCATCACCCTTTCAGAGTCTCCCTCTACTAGTGCTGGACTGGGTATACTTTCTTTTGTTCTTCATACCTTTACTTTTTTGTAAATTATTTCAGATTTATACTATACTATAAATTTGCTTCATAATCTCAACTGGGCCATTACTGAAGGAAGATAACCCTTTTATACCTCCCTAATCAATTTGTGTCCCATCCTTACAGTTCTAGACATTCTTGCCTTTCCTCAGGTCTCCTAATGGTCTCTGTCTCTGTCTCTCTCCATTATCTCAGCTCAGGACCTTGTTTCATGCTTCAGTGAAAAAATGGAGGCAGTTTATTAAGAGCTCCCTCTTCTAATTTTCTAAAACCAAGTATAGCACTTTAATTCTATTAATATTTGACCCATCACTTTATTATGTTAAGGTCTTTCTAAACTTGGCCCTACAGGGGTGCTAACAGAATACAGTTAAGATATCAGAATAAGTTGACAAATAAAACTATCACAGAGCCACAACTAGTCATTCTGGTACTTTGGGAAATCAAAGGGAAGAGCCCTTGGGAAGAGCCTTCCAAACTACTGCTGGGACAGGACAGCAAGAGAGGAATCACCAGGGGTTCAGGGAGACCTTACGAGTTCCACCTATGGCACATATTGGTCTTGTCATCTTCATGGTAATATTTATTTAAGCTACTTAAGCAGGTATAGCAATGCCACCCTCACCCCATATGCAAAGTCCGATCTGTCATCTTATTGGTAAGGATGAAGGAGCAAGCTGAAGTATTAAACACTCCTACCTCTGGGACACTATGAAGAGAAAGAACGCAGCTGCTTTTTATTATTGTAGAAAGACCGTAAGTATAGTACAGATAATTTGTTGAACTAAATAATTTTGTGCCTCTAAAAAAAGGCTTAGTAACTTATTTGCTCCCTACCTACATCAATCCATTTCTACCATAATGGAAAATATCTTTTAAGGCCCATTTATCTCAAATGCTCCCCTTTTCTTTTTCTTTCTTTCTTTTTTTTGGAGAAGAGAGCAATTTTATTCTAATTGTTGCACTCTCAGTCAATCAATGATCAATAAAAGAATATGTTTTGTCAGCATGGCACAAGAGATGGGTCAGGTACTGATTCAAATGATGTGAAATACCTTGGATTAATAAAGAGGCACATGTATTCCTCAATGGGGGGCAGTATTAATGCAAGGGTGCCTCCCTCCACCACTGTTATTCCTTATCTTCATGCTTATGTGTGAGTGCCAAGGCCCTGTCTACCTTCTAAACATTTGCACTCCACCCCATCCCATCATTAAACTAAAATGAATACATCTACTATGCCTCAAAATTCAGTCACTTCTAGACTGGTGAATCCCTCTCTGCTTGAATCTTTTGTTTCCTATTAAAGTTGTTTTCTTTAAAAAATACTAACAACAAAAAATTACCCATGGAAGCACCAAGACAGAGAAAGACTACAAGAGCAAAGATTGGGATGGGCTTACCCGTTATATTCCCTATCTGCCCCTTACACAGCACAGGGAAGACACAAGGGGAATTCTTCCTGTCTAATGTATACTGCCACCAACAGTCCCCCATAAGCCCTGGCAAAGGAGCACCACCAAAAGAAATACAACAGAGCAAGGAGGCACTCAAATGTGGAAAAAGAATCCTGAAAGAAACAGAAGGAAACTGAGAAATAAGAGAGTCTTGTCACCACTACTTGGGATCATGGAATCAGGTCTGAAGTCCCTTGAACTGCTTCTTGTTAGGGAGCTGAGGAAGCTGGTGCTGTTGCAGGAGGAAGAGTGACACCATCAGTGGGCGGAGGTGGTGGGGGCTGTTGCTGCGGAGGAGGGGGATACATGCCATTGGGTGCTGCAAGGGGAACTTGTGGTCCAATGATGTTCCCAGAAATGCTCCCCTTTTCATGATGATTTTTCTAACTTTAGAGTCTATAGTGATGCATCCTTCATAGTACTTTATTGGTAGTACTTATATTTGTTTATTGTATTCTGATTTTATTATCATTATTTACATATATGTCATGCTTATACCCTTATCAGATTGGCAACTCTTTAACTACAGGGATCATACTGTATTTATCTTTGTAATTCACACAGTACTTAGCACAACATATCTCACCTAATAAGAGCTTAATAAATATTTACTGAATCAATGAAAGAATAAATGAATTTTACATGAATGCAAGAAATACCTCTTTGGCAGAATTAACAGAGTTCAGCAACTGTTAGGATACGAGAGATGAGGAAGAAGGAAAAATCAATATGATTCTAAGACTGAGGGTAAAAGTGACTAGAAGGATATGGAAGGCTAGGCAGATGGTCAGGTTTGCAGGGGAAAGTGAAAATGGGATCTTTTGACATTGCAAAGAAACCAACAGGATACAGGCTATCTCAGTTATCCTGCATAGTCCCTTAATGATTAATATACTCTTTCTACCAATCATTTACTTCTCGACTAATACTCTTTTCACTTCATTTCCTGTATTAATTCTTTATTTTTAATATGCTGTAATCTATCAGAGCCATAATTAAGCCTTTCTAGTACTTGGAAAATTATGGGAAAGAGCCCTTGGGGAGAGACTTCCAAGTTATTGTTGGGGAGACTATTGCTGAGGGAGAGAAAATTGAGAGATGAATTTGCCCAGTTCAGGAAGCTCTTCAGATACCCACTTATGCCACATCCTCGCCTTCACCTTCATGACTTTTATTTAAATAACTGGAAGGTACAATATGTCTGTACTGTAACCTCACTCCTGCCCCCCTCCAACATACCCCCCAAATTTGTCTAGTAACCTTATAGTGCAGCTAATGATCCTTAATCCCTGACTCTCTAATCCTTGCAAAAAGGCAGAACTAGGAGAGGCAGAAGAAAGTAAAGGGGAACGAGAAGGGAAGGGAGGCAATTCTGGGAGAGGACATGGTGCTGTCCATTTCTCTTGACACAGATGCAGTAATAATGTACAGCAGTACAGCAAATGTCCAAAGGACCTGACAAGAGGGTACTACATGTACTAGACTAGGGACTTGAGAAAGCATGGGATGTCATATTGATGTGCTGATGGATGTTTTAGGTTTCAGTATACTTATGTGGAGATGTGCCACAGGCAGCCAGAAATATAGGGTTATATAACTCAGATCTAGACGTATAGATTATGAAATTCGGGTCTGTACAGTTTGGTGTCATTTGCATATAAAGAACTGATGGAGGTAGATCTTCCCACTATTCCACTTAAAGCATTTTTTTTGAAGGCCTCTAGTAATTTCTTAATTGATTAATCTGATGGTCTTTCTTCAGTTCTCATTCTTAATCTTCCTGCTGGTATAACAGTACTGACCACTCAATTTTAATTATCTTCTTTTCTGCCTTCCATGATGGTGCTATCTCCTGATTCCTTTCTTATCTGAAGACTTCTATTCTTTTGCTAGTTCTTCTTCCTCTTTGTTCTATAATGTTGCTTCCCAAGTTATACTGTGTTTGTAACAATTGATTTTATGTTGTTCCTCCCATTAAAACTTGAACTCCTTGAGAGGAGAAATTGTCTTCTTTCAGCTTTTCTTTGTATTGCCAATACTTAGCAAATAGTAGGTGATTAGTAAATGTTTGCTGAACAACTAATTTGTTGACTATAAAGATACAATCATGTAAAAGAATTAGAACTTGGAGACACATAAGGACATTAATACTATGTTCTAATATTTACAGAATTCTGATCTCTTAAAAATATTTCTAGACCTGTCTCAGTGAATACCACTTATAGAAATTTGAAGAGAGTAGACAGTATAGTTGGAAAAAGCGGTGATAATGGGCAACTCATTTACCACTTTTAATACTTGGACTTATCTATTAAAAAAAAGATATTGATGAGATTTTTTAGGGTCTCCTCCAAATCTACTTCTATAATCCTGTAATCTAGCACTCCATAATAATAATAGCAATTTGCATCCATATAACGCTTTAAGGTTAACAAAGCATTTTTATTTCTTACTAATGCCTAAAAGGAGAACAGGAGGGAGAAATCCCCGGCCTCCAGTAAAACTACTAATAACATATTTCAGTAACACTGCAGAGAAATCAGTGCTAAACATGAAAATGCTTTCATGGAACAAAAGTTACCATCTAAGAATGATTTATATTTATGAGCATCAGAGACACTGTCAAATAATTTAACACCACTACATTAGTAAGGAAAACTTTAAAATAAATTACTAATCAAAGAATGCAGTTATAGCTCTATCCCCTTCTTATTATCTTGAGATTAAAAAGCTTTACTATGATCTTATAACCTAAACAATGCATTTATGGTAAAAAAAAATAAACAACTATATATAAGGAAAAAAAGGAAAAGTTTTAGAAAAAATTGAAAAAATATATTTTTCAAATTAGTTATTTAACTTTATAATTCATTAGACAACAATGTTTATAACAATCTATAATAAGAATTGCTCATTTAACTCTACTAAAGTCTTATTTGGATGCTTAATTATAATATGGAGCTGATCTTGGATTCTTAAATGTTATGTCATTGTACTTTTGGCAGCTACTGAACAAGAAAGACTTCAAATACAGGCCTGGCAACAGGATCTGAGAACCATCCAATATAAATATAGACAAACTCATCACCAGAAGTTTGATTGACAGGTAATCTATTTATTTATTTTTGCCATGTGAATTCATGAAAACTTCATCTAGGACATAAAGGGATTGTAACCTTCATAAACATCACAGCACAGATTTTTGAAATTTTAAGCATGTGCATATTATAAAAAAGAACAATTTATGACTAAGGAAATTTGTAATTTTCTTAAAACTTGAGTATACTTTGGCTGTCTGTACCTAATTGGTTAAAAAGCATAAAATTCCATCAAAAAAGCTAATTTTCATTCAAAAAAATTTTAGAGGTATTGGAGAAGCCAGAAGATTTGGGTTCAAACCATAACTTTAAAACATATAATCAAATTATAACTTCTGTGTTTCAGACAATTTCCTAAGACTATATGAATTATTAATCAGTTGTATACTTTTGTGTGGAAGTCTGATCAAATCAAAGGTCTGCCTTAACCCATATCTTCAGATGTGCTAGTAAATGTGTAAGAAGAAGATATCCAAGAAAAAAAAAGAAAATATGCCCACAACACTTCCTAAAGTTTAATTTACATTATTAACATTTTCTGGTTATTTTCTTAAGTCTAGTTTGTTAACAAAATAATAGATTATGTCCTGGTTTAGACTGTTTGCTGATTTTTGAGGTATGAATGCTCAAAGGAAAAATTTAACTATCAGTTGAGTTCAAGCTGGTTCTACAAACCGGGCCTCTGCCCTGTAAGACAAACAACAGATTAGAAATAGAATTTTTCATTGAACTTCTTATCTGATAGAACTGATGATTGTTTTAAGATAATGTCTGGGACAACAGGCTTGTTTACTATGTTTCCTTCACAAAAATGTAAATTTTATTGCAGATTTCATTATTTTATCACAGAATTTATTATATTGTCATGCTATTTAATGCCAACAAGTACTTTAAAATTGAAGAGTAATATAAATTAAAAATTCCGTTGAATTTTAATATTTTCCTCAATTTATTATGCTCCAATGTGTTTTCTTTAATATTCTTCACACTAGTAATCTCTTCCATTTCTTTTCATGCATCTATTCAGCAAAACAGGTTAGATTTCCATTTTTCAATACAAATACAACTTTCAAAGGATTTCACGTAGTTTAAAATTTCTTAAATAAAAAATAATGTTAAAACTCAAATGTTGTTAGAGAAATCACAAAATGAATATTGTAACAGGCATTTTGTATCTGTAAATGTGATCCTTACTTTATTTTAATAGCTATACTAAAACTCCGAGGTACAGTTTATATTGTATGCCTTCTGTCTACATATAAGAAAACATCCTCAAAACCATTTTCTAATTTGTAAGCTTATGACAAGTTAAAGCTGCTGAGAAATTAAACTTAAAAGTATGTCTTAAAGTGATAGAAGACCGCTATGAACACTATCATAACTGTATACCTTTTACATCAAATCTGACATTTCAGTTTAATATGTTTTGCTAAGGGACTATTCCACTTTATGGTTTTTCAGTGAAATCAAATCCATTCCAGACGTTTTCACTTTTCTAATATAATTCACCACAAGACTTTAAAGCTGCCATCTTTTTTTTTTTCTCTTTTCCAAAAGATTAATCCCAGGACATCCATTAATTCTGCAAGAGCCTCATTATGGGTCAATGAGCCAGTGGTGAGCACCTCCATTAACTATATGAATTTATACTGTTACCTTAATGACACTTTGTCACTGCTCCCTCTTTTGACATCTACACAGCTATTGAAAAAGTAGTATAACAAGTTTGTAAGGCAAGAAAAATAAATTATTTGAATTTTAATGCTATCAAACACTGTCCTAGAAAAGGGTAGAATAAATGTTTGAAAGCTCACTGGTCTGACTAAGACTATTTCTAGAAAACTTGAATCTGGAAAGGTTAGTTTATTAAGACATCTCCTTCATCCAACTTGTAGTCATTACCAGAGGAGAAGGCTGATATTAATAAAGATAAAATAAAACTATTTATTTTATGCCAGTTTTCCCAGGTTTTCCAGGCTAATAAAAATATATGCTTTATTGATCAAGTTCAAATCAAAACAAGGAATGAATGCTTTTATTTGCAAATGACCCAAGAAAGTACACTTTAATATGTCAGTGAAAACAACTAAAATCAAGATATGAACAAGCAAATATTAATATATTATAAACATAAAGAATTTTTGAAAAATTAAAAAAATTAAATTCTGGTTTAATAATCTGGTTATTTTGAAAATAAAGCTGTCAAATGACAAGAAATTGATTTTGAATTATGCTTGAATGAATTCATTCTTTTTATAAACTTCAGCATCTTAGTTTGAAAATACTTTTGTATAAAGATAACAAAGAAAACCAACCCATTCAAATATATTCATTCTGACAATCAGATGCATTATGTACAAGTAATATCATTCCAAATTTTGCACATAAAGGCTATATTTTAATTTTTAAACATAAAATTTCATTTTTTCAATCAGCAGAACACTTCTCTCTCCCCCAATTTAAGGGTAGAAAAAATTGTTAAAAATATGTATAGACAAATCATTTTTCAATTGATAAATGGTCAAAAGATATGAACAGACAATTTCCAGATAAAAAAATTAAAACCATTTTTAGTCATATGAAAAAATGCTATAGAGGGAAGTGAGCAGAAGCAGGAGATGATTATACATGGCAACAAGAAGACTATATGATGATCAATTCTGATGGACATAGCTCTCTTCAACAATGAAATGTTTCAAACCAGTTCCAATTGTTCAGTGAAGAAAGCCATATACACCCAGAGAGAGAGCTATGAAATGTGGACCACAACATAACATTTTCATGCTCTCTATTGATGTCTGCTTGCATTGTGTTTCATTTCTCTGTTTTTTCTTGTAGATACGATTTTTCTTGCACAACAATGATAAGTGTGGAAATGCGTATACATATATTTGATTTGTCAAGTATTTTAACATAATTAACATGTAGTGGATTTCCTGCCACCTAGGGGAGGGGTAGGCACTAGGGGGTGTAAATTTGTAACAGAAAGCTTTGTAAGAGTCAATGTTGAAGAATTACCCATATATATGTTTTGCAAATAAAAAGCTTTAATAAAAAATGCTATAAATCACTATTGATTAGAGAAATGGAAATTAAGACAACTCTGAGGTATCACTTTCACACCTCTCATACTGACTAAGATGACAGGAAAGAATTATGATAAATGTTGGGAGGGAATGTGGGAAACCAATACATTGTTGGTGGAGTTGTAAACTGATCCAATCATTTTGGAGAGCAGTTTGGAACTATGCCCAAAGGACTATCAAACTATGCATACCTTTTAATCCAACAGTTTCTATTGGGTCTGTATCCCAAAGAGAGCATAAAAAAGGGAAGAGGACCACATGTGCAAAAAATGTTTGTAGCAATTCTTTTTATAGCGGCAAGGAGCTGGAAACTGAGTGGATGTCCATCAATTGGGTAATGGCTGAATAAGTTATGGCCCACGAATGTTAGGGGATATTACTGTCCTATAAGAAATGATCAGCAGGAAGATTTCAGAAAAGCCTGGAAAGACTTACATAAACTGATGCTAAGTGAAGTGAGAAGAACCAAGAAAACATTGTACATAACAATAAGATTATGTGATAATCCACTATGATGGACTTGACTTTTCAACAATGAGATGATTCAAAACAATTTCAATAGATTTATAATGAGAGAGCCATCTGCATCCAGAAAGAGCACTAGGGGGAACTAAATGTGGATCACAACATAGTTTTTGGTTGTTGTTATTGTTTATTCATTTGCTCATTTTTTCCCCTTTTGATCTGATTTTTCTTACATAGCATAACAAATGTGGGGATATGTTTAGAAGAATTGCATGTTTAACTCTTATCAGATTATTTACTATCTAGGGGAGAAGGGAAAGGGAAAGAGGGAGAAGAATTTGGAATATAAGATTTTGCAAGGATGAATGTTGAAAACTATCTTTGCATGTATTTTGAAAAATAAAGAGCTACTATTTTTTTTAAATGCATAGACACACAAGGCAAGTTTCTGTATTTTTTGTGTTTGAAATATAAATATTTGTACAACACATATAAGTATATATGCATGTATGTGTATATTACTGATATATATTATATATACTTTGATGTGTATGTGAATATGAGATTCTGTACTATGAGTCTTTTACCTATCAGGAGATAGGTAACCTGTTTCATCATTAAACCTTTGGAATTGTGGTTGATCATTATGCTGATCAGAGTTTCTAAGTCTTCTTAAACTTGCCTTTACCATAAATTGTTTTCTTGGTTCTATTCACTTCAGTTGTTATCATTTCATACAAGTCTTCATAAGTATTTCTCTGAAACCATTCCCTTCATCATTTCTTATGGTGCAATAATAAACTTTATATCACATACAATGTTGAACTGCTTATGTGCCAATTTATAAACCAAAATTTCAAATGCAAACAATGTTTTCTGGAAGAACCCTTGCCACCTCCAATAGTTTGTTTCTATGATTCTAAAAGAGAAAAAAAATGTGTCTAGTCATACTACCACTGCTTTTAATTTTAAGAACAATTAAGTTATTATACCCATTATACATTAATAATTTCTACTATTCATGAAGATCTGAAGAAAGGGGATTAATTTTTCTAGAGAGCAAACACCTTTGGGCACAGAAATGAGCCTCAGCCAGAGCTACAGAAACTTTCTCTTCCTAGACTGTTTGGGGAGTCAGGGTCTGAATCCTGGAAGACTGAGGAAACCTCTGCTGATTGGGAATGCCAGACACAGCTGGGCTGCAGAGACACGGCCCTGGGCAAGAAGAAACCAGCACCCTGTGAGTACAGAAGCAGCAGAGCAGGGGCACTGCTGGCTGTGGGTACTTCGAGGAGGGTGGAGCTCCTGGTTTGGGCTATTAAAGCAGAGGAGAGAGCTGAAGGAAGCTCATGGCACCATCCCTCCACCCCATGATTAGAGGTACTTAAACTAATACCTCTTATTAAAAGAAAAATAAATTGTCAAGGAAAAAAATCACACCATTGAAACAAATTATGGGAACAGGGAAGACGGGGTTTATCTTTAGAGGAGAACACTTTAGTTAAAAAAAAAAAAAAAAAAAAAAAGCTTCTTTCCCAAAGAGTAACTTGAGATGGATCCCCACCCAGAGAGAATTTATAGAGGAACTCACAAAAGAATTTAAAAGTCAAATGAGAGACATTGAGAAAAAACTTAAATAAATTAATAAATAAACATCATCCAAGAAAAACAAGAAGATCATAGAAAAAAGTTAACCAACAAGAAAAGGAGGGAGAATCTCAAAGATGAAAATAATTTTTTGACAATTAGAATTGGGGGGGGCAGCTAGGTGGAGTAGCGGATAAAGCACCAGCCCTGAAGTCAGGAGGACCTGAGTTCAAATGTGGTCTCAGACACTTAACATTCCCTAGCTGTGTGACTCTGGGCAAGTCACTTAACCCCAATTGCCTCAGCAAAAAAAAAAAAAAAAAAAAAAAAGACAATTAGAATTGGGCAAGGGGAAGCCAGTGAAACTAAGAAATAAGACTAAGAAATAACAGAACAGATTATAAAGAATGAGAAAATAGAACAGAATGTGAAACATAAAAAAAATGACAGATCTGGAAAAATAGATCAAGAAGAGAAAATAAAAGAATAACTGGATTGCCATAAAATTGTAACCAAAAAGAGATCTTTGACACCACAATGCAGGAAATAATCCAAGAAATTTGTCCTGGAATGATAGAACAGGAAGGGAAAGTAGAAATATTAAAAAATCTACCAATCACTACCTCAAAGAGATAATTTATGGAAAACACACAGGAATATTACTGCAAAATTTGGAGACCCCCAGATCAAAGAGAAAATTGCAAGAAACAAGAAAAAACATTCAAAATGCGGGAGCTACAATTAGAATTGTGCAAGACTTATTAGCAGCTACAATAAAAAACTGCAGGTCCTGGAATCATATCTACCAACAATAAAAAGAACTAGGCCTGTGGCCAAAAATAACATATCCAGCAAATTTATCTATAATTTTGAATGAAAATAAATGAACATTCATTGAATTTGAAGATTTTCAGGATTTTTTATCAACCAAACCCATTTTTTCTTTTTTTTTAAAAGCTTTTTATTTGCAAAATATATGCATAGGTAATTTTTCATTATTGACCCTTGCAAAGCTTTCTGTTACAAATTTTTCCCTCCTGGAGAATGGCTGAATAAATTATGATATATGAATATTATGGAATATTATTGTTCTGTAAAAAACGACCAGCAGGACGATTTCAGAGAGGTCTGGAGAGACTTGAACTGATGCTGAGTGAAATGAGCAGAACCAGGAGATCATTATACATGGCAACAACAATACTATATGATGATCAATTCTGATGGACATGGCTCTCTTCAACAATGAAATGTTTCAAATCACTTCCAATTGTTCACTGAAGAAAGCCATATACACCCAGAGAGAGGGATGTGAAATGTGGACCACAACATAACATTTTCATGCTCTCGATTGACGTTTGCTTGCATTGTGTTTCCTTTCTCTGATTTTTCTTTTTTTGTAGATACGATTTTTCTTGCACAACAATGATAAGTGTGGAAATATGTATACATATATTCGGTTTGTCAAGTATTTTAACATAATTAACATGTAGTAGATATCCTGCCATCTAGGGGAGGGGTAGGGGAGTAGGGGGGAAAATTTGTAACAGAAAGCTTTGTAAGGGTTAATGTTGAAGAATTACTCATACATATGTTTTGCAAATAAAAAAAATAGTATTAGATATTTTACCAGTAAAAAAACTAAAAAACCAAAAAACCCCCAAATTTTTCCCTCCTCCTCCTACCCCCCCCTTAGATGGCAGGAAGTCTAATACATGTTAATTATGTTAAAATACTTGACAAATAGAATACCTGTATACATATTCATACAGTTATCTTGCTGTACAAGAAAAATTGCATCTATAAGAAAAAAAAATCTGAGAAGGAAAACATAATGTAAACAAACATCAATAGAAAGTGTGAAAATGCTACGTTGTGGTCAGCCCTCACATCCCATAGGCCTCTCCCTGAATATAGATGGCTTTCTTCATCACTTAACAACTGGGACTGGTTAACCAAACCCAATCTTAACAGAAAAATTAACATATAACAGCCAATATCAGAGATAAATTTTAAGGAACTTAACATGGGCAAACTGTTTAAACAGACAAATTATCTTTTTTACATGGAAAATGTATGCTATGTGTTCAAGGTAGTTCAAAATAATAGGATAGCTCAAAAGAAAGACTGGCAGAATTAAAGTAAAAATAGTAATCATGTTATACAAATGAGGTGCAGAAGAATAGACACAGAGGCATTAGAGGGGCGAAAAGGGCTTGTAGTTCCGAAAACTACTCACATCCGGAATGGGTTCAATAGGCAACTCTACATATATGCCAAAAAGGGTATAGCACTCTCCAAAATCTATAAAGAAATAAGAGGGGAGGGATAAGTGGATGAGGAAGCAAAGGGGGAGGGAAAAAGACAAGGGAAGGATCCCTGAGTAGGGGGAGAGTAAGTAATAGCAAGACAAGTTATGGAGCAGAAATTAATTAAAGAGTCATCAGGGAGAGGAAAGATATGTGTGTGTATGTCTGTGTGTGGGGTGTGTGAGTGTGTGTATATAAATATATATGTAGATATCTACCTATGTACATAAATATATCATTTCTTAACTGTAGCTTATTTGGGGGTAGTGGGGGGATGAAAGGGAGAAAAAGAATAAAGTAAATAAGGTGCACAGCAGAGAATCAAAGAACAATTTACAAGGAAGTAAAGAAAAAACATATGCCCATAAAATATAATTTCTTCTAACGTATATACTTTCTTGATCTGGTAATTTGTTCTTATATATTTTGAATGCTCCCTGATGTTCTGCTGGGTACATGACAATGTTCTCTTTTGTTTTGCTTTATTTTGTTTTGTATTCCTTTTGTTTTTCTTATTATGTTTTTTTTTTCAAATAAAATAAATAAATAAAAAGACAGGAACACTGAAAAAATATGTATCAATCCTTTAGTCAGATTTTAGTTGTAAAAATAAAGCAAATGGGCTAATAACTACCTTATTTGCACTTATAGAGCATCTAACACAGTTCACTTCCTCATCACTTAACTAGACTGCTGTGGCAACTTCCTAATTAGCCTCCCTCCTCAAGCCTCTCCATGCACCACTTGGTTCTCTAAGTAGTTAAGTAAGTGCCTACTATGTGCCAAACATAGTGAAGTATGTAGGATTCAAAATGAGACAAAAGACAGTTTTTGCTTCAAGAAGCCTATAATTCATAACACAGATTTTAGTCCAACAGAATAAATTTGTTATAAATTTTATTTCTGGATTCTTTATCTCAATAGCTTTCTGATTTCTCAGAACCAATTCTTAGTAAGGGGTGGTAGAAAAGGATACTAAGCTCCAAGTCAGAAACCCTTGAGAAAAGGGCTTATACAGACACTTATACAAACATACTTAATCTAAATATCAGTCTTTAATTTATATCTTCTGGAATTTTCCACCTCATAAGTTCAACATCATTTATCATAGTGTGGCTGAAAGTATTAAAAGTGTTCATCTCCACCTGAGAGTCCATGTTTGGGACAGGGTAGGGGAAGCCATTCAAATAAAGGATATGGTTTTGTCATATGTCCTGGGGCAAAGGTTCTTAACCTGTGTTTAAAAATATTTTGGTAGTTGGTTTTCTTTGTAATTTTATGTATTTCCTTTGATGCATTTAAAAATATTATTCTGAGAAGGGGCCCATAGGCTTCACCAGACAAAGAAGTGCATGACACAAAAAATGGCTAAACTTCAGGAGAAAATAAATGAAGTTTAGCCATTTTTTCACTTTCAGTGAAAGATTACACTGCTAGAAGAAAAGCTTTTGAAAAATCTGGGCTATGATTTAGGTTTTTTTATTTCCTAATTATTTGCATTGTTATAATTAATACTTCCTTTTTTTTTTTTTTTTTTGCTGAGGCACTTGAGGTTAAGTGACTTGCCCAGGGTCACACGGCTAGGAAGTGTTAAGTGTCTGAGACCACATTTGAACTCAGGTCCTCCTGACTTCAAGGCTGGTGCTCTATGCACTGTGCCACGTAGCTGCCCCAATATATTAATACTTGAGAAAATACCTACTGATAGGAATAAAATTCACATGCCTCATCCCCCCCATGTTTTTACTTAAGAAATAAAGTCAAGATTGCTGTCCTAACTCTTCAAATCCTTTTATATCTAAGTAGCACAGCAGTTGCCTTTCTTAGATGTTTTGCAACCCACAAATAAAGGAAGTAAAAGGCATTGGTTTAAATTAGAAAAGTTTTCACAACAACAAATTTTTGTATTTCACAATATGACAATAATGAAACAAATTTGCCTTAAAATGAAGCATACCTAAACATGGACAAATCTGATCAAGTTGCCTTATTACCAGGGAAAATGAGAACCATGAGAATAAAGAAATGATTTTTATTGTTCAGAATCCTGAAAGATTTTTTTTTATGAGCCCAAGTAAAATGTACAATAAACTTTTCTATTTAACAATAGTTAAGTAATAATGACTGTAAAATTACTCTGCTCTTGGCTGTTTCTGTATATTGTATGTATGTTGGTTTAATCTAATATGTATTGTTGCATAATATCCCCAGGCACAGTCAAGTAAAAGCTAAAGCTGTACAGAAAAGCCTACATTTTAAATGGGTCTTGTCATTAATGCTTTATTAATTGCCCCAGGCTATGCAAACCCAGGACTGGGCAAGCTATAACAATATGACACTTTAAGGTCAAATCTAGTTCCTGCTGTGTTTTATGGAATAGACCAAATATTGAATTAGCAGCAGGAAAGAGCAATTTATTGGGCTTTTCTCCACCTCCAATTATTTGATCTAAATAAGATTGGATTTTTAAAAGAACCAAACACTTAACCATAGAATAAAAAAAAGAATCTTCAATTATTTTCTATTGTATACAATATTATTTTTTGAAGCTTAGATACATATCTTTTAAAATTATGGTAATGTGCCAGGAATGAAATGTAAAAATATTTTTTTATTCCCATTTGGAAAAAAATATCCTCTAGTTCCTAAATTCACTTAAGCTTACCTTTACATCTGATGTATCTCTTTGGCTTGTTCTCCAAGATCTTGCAACTGATGAGAAGGTTCGATCTGGATGGTCAAATTTCCCATCATTTGCATTAAGAAAGAATGTTGTGAACGGCTCCTAAATAAAAAAAAAACACACAATATTAATTATCATTCACAATAGATGGTGAGAATCTTTCCAAGTTATAGTGATAACCATCTTGCATGACTATGGTACTCTGAAATTTCTGAGATTTCATTAATTTTTGGTATTCCCTCTACTGATGCAAGGTCACAATCTTTTGAAATTATTTAGTTCAATTTTTTAACTACTAAGAAAAAACTGTCCTAGGTTAGATAAAGCCTTATTTTTTCTTGTTATTTATCTGTAATCCATTTCTTTTCTTCCCTTAGACAAAGCCATTTTTCTTAACATATATGTGTATGTGCATATGCAAAGAAAAAAAGAGGAGAGAGAGAAGGAGAATAAAATGAGAGAAAGATGAGGAGAAACAGGAAGAGGAGAGAGACAAAAACAGAGACAGAGACATCTTGGAGTGGATTATGAAGCATATATTTCATAGTGCAGTGAAGGGTAGAGAAATATGAAAGAGACAACAGAAAAAATGAGTAAGGGTGTGCCTGGGATTTCATTGGTTACTCATCTAAAATGTGCATATATGACTGGATAATGATGAAATTACCACAAAATTTGTTCTGGAAATGATGTGAGATATAGCCATTTCATTGAAATTATCATTGAAGATAACATAAAAGAAAAAAACGTTAAAATACATTAGAACTCAATTCAACACGATAATGAATAGTCTTGACCATAATGAATTGGTAATAAAACATATTTTTTCTCCTTGACATAGAGAGGTATGAAAATGCAACAGAATACAACTTGTCAAACAAAAAAATCAATGTTTTGGTTTGTTTTGCTTAACTGTACTTTGTTATAATAGGGAGAGTTGTGGGGCAGCTAGGTGGCACAGTAGATAGAGCACCAGTCCTGAAATCAAAGGCACAGATAAAACATTAAAGGATAAGAATTAAAATTAAGTTGAGAGAGAATGCTTTTTTGGGTCTTTCCCCTCCACATTTGCTTTGTTGGCACTTAAGTGACTACTTAAAAATAATTTGGAATGAAATTCCTGGTGATTTCCCAAATAGGTTTAGCCAAACAAGTTGCCAGTATTCATAGAACTGTGATGGCACAGTAGATTCTCCACACCTTATATTTTCCTACTATATTATAATTTGTTTCTGATTCTAAAATCAATGTGAATAGGAGAAATATCAATGAATAAATTGGAAATTCCATCCAAAGCCTTTCTTTGTGGGTTTAGTTAACAGAATTTTAATATTCTTTTCTACATGGAATTTTATTTCTTATCCGTCAACAGTATCTAACTCAGGGCTCTGAACTCAGTCAGTAATTGATGTTTGTTGAATAAATGATTGAACTATGCCTATTTAACCCAGACAATCCAATCCAATTCAGTCCCAGTCAACATGGTGATACAATTAACAGACAGTCCCTGACCTCAGAGTTTACAATCTAAAGGATTAAAGTCTATTATTATAGTTGTATATAAAAGCAATTTTATCAACTTATTCAACACATTTATTGAGTGCTAGAGTTAAGATGGTAGAAAATAAGTTGGAAGTCATCTGAACTCTCCCAAATTCACATCCAAACAACTATAAAATAGAGCCTCAAAACAAATTCTGTAATAGCAGAACAAACAAAAAGACAGGATGAAACAATTTTCAAGCTTAAGACAACTCTGAAGGTTGTCAGGAAAGATTTGTCTCACTTGGATAAAAGGAGAATCCAGTTCAAGGCAGGCAAGCTATAGGTCCCAGTGCAGGTCAGTAGTAAGACCTGGTGGCCATGGTGGAGCAGCTAGATGGCACAGTGGACATCATTCCAAGTCTGGTCAGGAGGATCTGAGTTCAAATTTCACTTTTTGTCAAAATTGACAATTTCCTAATTATGTAACACTGGAAATCTCCTTTGTCTGTCATAATTTCCTCATCTGTAAAGTGAGGATAATAACAGTATCTGCCTCCCAGGGTTATTGTAAGGATCAATGAAATAATAATAGTAAAATGCTTAGCACAGTGCCAGCCACATGCCAGACACTACATAAATGTTGACTACTTTTGTTATTTATAACAATACTTTTTTCTCTCTAGTTCTTCAAGACACCAATCTTTCCTAGTTTTCTTCCTAACTCTCTGACCATTCTTTTTCAGTTTCCTTTGATGTCCCCTAAGGCTCTGTCACAGGCCCTCTTCTCTTTTCCCTCTATACTACTTCACTGGTGATCTCATCAGTTCCCATGTATTCAATTATTATCTCTGAATTTATAATTCTTAAATCTACTTGAACCGTCCAATAGAATTTGACTGAACTGTTCCATAGACACCTCAAACTCAGTATGTCCAAAACCAAACTCAGTTTATCCCAAGCTATCTCCTTTTTGTCAAGGATACCACCATTCTTCCCAGTCATTCAGGCTCATAACTGTACTGTCATGCTTGATTCCTTAATTGTACTTATCTAGCATATTGTCTGTTCAAGTTTTACTATTTCTGCCTTTACAATATCTGACACTGCCACCATACTGGTAGAGACCATCAGCTCCTCAAGCTTGGACTACTGAAATAGTCTACTGATCCAGGATCAAATATAAAATCCTTTTGTTTTTCTTTTATTATATTTCACAATCTAGCTTCAGACTGATGTTTTCATTTTTCTTATATTCCCTCCATATGCTCTAAGATCCAGTTATACTCTATTCCTTCTGATTCCTTGTCAGACATTCTCCCCCCCTCTATAACTTTTCAGTGGCTAACCACTCTACCTAGTATATTCATTTTCAACTATGCCTCTTTAGTTTTTCTGGCTTTTTTCCAGATTTAGCTCTAATTGTACCTTCTGCAAAATACCTCTCCCTGTCCCTTGTTACTTACTTCACCCTTTCCCTCTGAGGTGACAGTTTATTTATAACTGTTGTACACATTTTATATCTTACACATACTTAATTATTTGCATGTTGTCTCTCCTAGTAGAATATAAGAGAAGGACTATGTTTTTGCTTTTCATTATATCTCCAGTTCTAAGGTCAGGATTTACAAATAGAAATCAAGCAATCAACACATTTATTAAGAGCTTATTATGTGCCTGACATTGTGCTGAGTACTGGGGCAAAAGACAGTCTTTGCCTTAAAAGAATTCACAAAGTAATGGGAAAGACAATAAACAAATACATATAAACAAGTTACATAGAAGATAAATGGGAAATAATTTAGAGAGGGGAAGCCCTAGAATTAAAAGGAAGTGGGGGAAAGGAATCCTATAGAAAATAGGATTATTTAAAGGAAGCCAGGGATGTCAATAAGCAAAGATCAGAAAGGAGAGCACTCCAAGTATGAGAGATAGCTGCCAGAAAAATGTCCTGAGCAGAGAGCACCCTCTTCTTCAAACAGCCAGGAGACCAATGCAACTTAAAGAACATGAGGCAAGCAGCAAGGTGCAAGAAGACTGGAGAGGCAAGAGGGAACTAGGTTATAAAAGACTTGACAGATAAGCAGAAGATTTTGTATTTGATCCTGGAGTTCATGGGGAGCCCCTGGACTTTATTGAGTAGAGGCAGGAATGGGTGACCTAACTAAAATTTATGCTTTGTAAAATCACTTTAGTGTCTGAATGTAGATTGGATTGGGATGGGAAAGCAGGCAGACCCTTCAGCAAGCTATTACAGTAATCCCAAGGATGAGATGATGAGAGTTTGTTTTTGAGTGATGACAGTGTCAGAGAGAGAGAACTGGGCATAATTCAAGAACTGTTAAAATAGTGAAAATTCACAGGCCTTGACAACAAGGTGGAGAGGAGTAAGAGATAGTGAGGAATCCAAGATGACTCTCAGGTTGTGAGCTTGAGGAATGGAGAGGATGGTGTACCCCTCTACTGCAACAGGGAAGGAAGGAGAGTTTTGGGGAAAAATAATAATTTCCTTTGGGATATACTGAGTTTAAGATGTTTACTGGACATCCAGTGTGAAGTGTCTGAAGAGCAGTAGATGATATGGGATTGGAAGTCAGCAGAGATGTCATAGGGGCAGGAAAGGTAGATTTGTGATCTAGAGATAGAAATGGCAATTAAATCTATGGGAGCTGATGAGATCACCAAGTGAAACAGTTTAAAGGGAGAAGAAAAGGAGTCCAGGATAGAACCCCAGGAACACCTACAATTAGTGGGTCTCATTTGGAAGAGGACTCAGCAAAAGGAGGCAGAGAAGGTGTAGTCAGGTAGGAGGAGAACCAAGACAGAAAATGCTTAATAAAATACTTGTTGACTTGATTTGAATTCTTGTTGTACTATTGGTTAGTCTATTCATCTTGTCTCTTATTTTCTCCTTTCAGTTCTAATTTGCATACAACTGTAAAGGAGATATTTCTTTTAAAATTATTTATTTTTATAAGCATTTATTTATTGTCTTTCACTATTACTATATCTATTAGTTAAGCAATTAAAAAAAGCAATTAAGAAAATCAAGACATTAATAGATATGAGTAGTTTATTGCATTTTAAGTCTATCACCTCTCTGACAGGAGATAATGTGTTTCATTTTTAGTCCTTTTAACTTACAGGCGTGTTTTAAAGTTGTTTTTGTCCATGACGTTGTCCTTACATAATATGTTCTTCTAATTATGCTTATTTTACCCTGGATCATATCATATAGGTCTTCCCAATTTCATTAGAAGCTGCCGATTTCACCATTTCTTATGGCACAATAACATTCTTTCACATTAATATACCACAGTTAGTTTTGCTATTCCTTTTAGTATTCCCTTAGTAAAAAGGTATTCCTAAAGCAAATATGTCTGACCAAGTCACTTGTCTACTTACAGAGCTTCAGGAGTTCCTTATTACCTTTAAAATTTAAAAACTAAACAAAAAACGTGGTTGGCCTGGCATTTAAAGCCCTTTGCAATTTGGTTCAAACATTTTTCAGACTGATATTCTTTTATTCCCTTTCATGAACTTTATTATTTTAGCTGAACTGGCCTACTTATATGACAATCCTTCTCTAATTTCCATGTTATTATACAGCTTGTCCCTCATACCTAGAAAATTCTCTCTTCACTTTTACCATATGGCATCCCTACCATTCTTCAAACTATAACTTGGATACAACCTCCTACAGAGAGTCTTGTCTGATTACAGGAACACAGATTTAGTGCTTGAAAGGACTCAGACGGCATCTTTCTCATTTAACAGAGGAAGACTTAGAGATGATCTATTTTCTATAACCAGGAATGAGCTGCCAAAGGTACCTAAATGATAGCTTTATTTTATAATACACAATAACATCTTACTTAAGTACTGTGTTTTTTAGTGAACTATAGGGTCAGTTGATTTAGCAGTATATTGCAATTGCCAAAAAAGCTAATAGAGACCCCAAGTTAGGGAAACAACAATCATTATAACCTATTTTGATCAGGTAACATCTAAGGATACTGTCTAGTTTTATGTAATGCCATGTTGGAAAAATTGCAACAAGCTGGGGCACAGAGAATCATGCCATAGGAAAATAAGCTGAATGAAGAAGGAATATTTAACGTGGAGAAAAGAAAACCTAGGAGGGGATAATTTAAAATGAATTAACAACGAGAAAAGACTTTATACTACATTTAACCTCAGCTAGTGAGGTAGGTACCAGGTAGTATGACAGTAGTGAAAGGGGAGTCAGAAAGACTTGAATTAAAATCCAGCCATAGATATCTGGTTAAATCACTTAAGTTTTCTTCCTCTTTTCTGTAAAATGGAGATTAAATAAAAACACCTTTTTCCCAGGTTAATCCTCTCAGAATATCAAAGGAGATACTTGCAAAGTATTTTGCAAAACTTTAAAACATTATACAAAATTTGGCAAATTTTACTAAAGTGCTACATATATTCTTATTTTTTGTCTGAGTTTTCTTGTACAATATGACAGACTTGGAAATATGTTTAAAAGGATTGCATGTATTTAGTCTATCATTGTCCTGGGGAAAGGAGAGGTAAGGAGAAAAATTTGAAACAGTCTTACAAAAATATATGTCTTTGGAAAAATAAAATACTATTGAGGAAAAAAGAATCTTACAGTATAGCTAGATATAGTCACACACACACAAAATTAAAGTATAATAGAAAAGTACTATTAATTTCTAAATATTCATAATATCTATAAATAACACCCTTAATATATATAAATATATACATAATTTATATACATAACATATACATAAAATTTATATATAATATATATATAAAAGAAATTATGTCCTAAAGTCTTGAGAAAACAATAGTTTTGAAATATTATAATTAGGACTCAATGTTCTTTTAAAAAAGACACTTTCTATTTTCATGAATGGGACAAGGAAGTAACTTGAACTTTTAATTTTCCTTTGTTTTTCTCATGTTAGATTTTTTTTTAATCTGTATACACAGATAAAAAAACAGGCTATAATAAATACTAGCACTTTTCTACAGAAATGAGAAGAGTCTATAGCTTTTAACATAAAAAAAAGCAAAATAATGGAGCACCAAGAATGGAAAATGGATACCCTCCTTTAGATATAGGTTCATTTCAATGCTTATTATACAGATAAACATAATTTAATGAAATGGGCTAGAAGGTTGAGTCAAAGGAGTTAGATGAGTAAATTAATCAGTTTCAAAAGTTCTTTCTGAATAGGACAAAAAAAATTGGCAAGCATTTTTTTTTCTTTAAACTTCACTGGAATAGAGAATTCCCAGAGAGTAAAGTCCTTTTATCCCTATAGATCAGTAACTTTTTATAATTTAGCATCTTAGAAAGTTGCCTGGGGGAATTGAAAATTTACTTTGACTTGCCCAAAGTCAGAAGTGGGAGTTGAATCCAGGTTTTCCTGACTTAAAAGCTTGTTCTCTATCTTAGAAAAGTCCTCAGAAAACAAAGTGAAGTAGAAAACAAAGTATCTGTACAATTCCTAGTTCTGTTTATGGTCACCTAGATATGTACTGGTATACTTGGTATTTATGGAAAAAAGAAAAGTAAATACATGGAGATTCTGGTTTGTTTGTTTTTTATGGATACCACTTTGACTATAAGACAATGGAGAATCCTTAGAAATAAATGTACTTATAGCAGTAAGGTTAAATGGATATCTGAAGTCCTGTGAAAGAATATTCAACTATCTTAAGTAAGTGTAATATATAAAAAGTATCAAACTTGAATTTAGTTTTCCCTTTAATAGATGTTATTTTGATATTTTTCACCTAAGACAGCAAATTTAACAACTCAGGCAATTTGTCTCCACTTAGCTTTTTCTAATATACGTTTTTGATACTGATTTTGAGTGTATAACCTTAATCTTAAAGTAGGATAGTTATCCATTGTATTCTTTCTACTTAGCATGATAGTTTTTAATAAAATTTAAAAAGAAATTTAAATCATATCATCATCAAACTTTAAAGACCCTTTGCCTTTATCCTGACCTAAATGTTACATAGTCACTTGGTTTACACTAAGAAGATTAAAGAGTTGTCATTATCTCTGTGGCTCAACATGTTGAGGATACATGCTTAAAAATAACAAAGAAAATGCTACTCATGATAAAACATATTTAATCCAATCCATCAAGTAGTTGTTAAGTACCTATACTTGATAAAAAACAAACATTAGGCTAAGCAAAATAGAGATATGAAAATTCAATAGACAGAGTTCCTTGTTCTGAATCCTCAAAATATTTTTTATTACTGACTACTTCAATGGGCTCCATATTGAAATGTTAATCTTTTTTTGTACTTATTAAACGTTCCATAGACAAATACAAAAAAAGAGACTATAATAAACATTTGCACTTTTCTACAGGAATGAGAAAACTAACAATTAAACATAAAATAATGCAAAAATCAGAGCCCCTAAGAATGGAAAGCGGATCTCCCCTTATAAACCTATGTGCATTTCAATGCCTTTCATATAGATTAACATAATATAATGAAATAGTTTAGAAGGTTGAGTTAGAGAATGTATAAATGAATCAGTTTCAAAGTTTCTTTTGAATAAGAAAGAAAAATTGGTTAGTAAGTCAATAGCATCTATGGAAGAGAAGATATAGTTTTCAATTTTAATGAAATCACTCTTGGGACAAAATAACCAGAACCTTCAAGAAAACTGAGAATAGCGCACACGTGTGTGTGTGTGTGTGTGTGTGTGTGTGTGT
>JAJPUD010003374.1:201958-253072 GCA_023553655.1 Myrmecobius fasciatus | reverse complement strand
CTCCTAAGTTTTTGTCTCCTCTTTCTCATCAAATTACCTTGAAATAAATAATCATAATCAAAATAATAATCATAATATATATTATGTAAGAGGCACATAGCTTTACAAATATTATCTCATTTTATCCTCACAACAAATTTGGGAGTTGAGTGATATTATTATCTCCATTTTACAGATCAGGAAATTGATACAAAGAGATGTTAAGCCAATTTTATAAACTATTAAATGCCTATTATGCATCAGTCACTTTCTTAAGCATTGGGAAGGAATGGGAGGAGACACATAAAATGAGGTAAGAAGGAGGAAGATGGGGTCATCTTGTTCAGAGTAGTTGAAGCCAAGCAGAGCAGCAGGTACAGAGAAGAATGAGTGGAAAAGTTCAGTTTCTGTCTCCTATTAATTATGACACTGGGAGAAATTTGTTACTTCATTCTTTTTTATTATTATTATTAAAACTTTTTATTTGCAAAACATATGTATGGGCAATTCTTCAACATTAACCCTTACAAAGCTTTCTGTTACAAATTCCCCCCCCCCCCATTCCCCACCTCTCCCCTAGATGGCAGGAAATCCACTACATGTTAATTATGTCAAAATACTTGACAAATCGAATATATGTATACATATTTCCACACTTACATTGTTGTGCAAGAAAAATCATATCTATAAGAAAAAAATCAGAGAAAGGAAACACAATGCAAGCAAACATCAATAGAGAGCATGAAAATATTATGTTGTGTTCCACATTTCATATCCCTCTCTCAGGGTGTTACTTCATTCTTTGATTGAGGAAGATGGTGTTAATCAATGCTTGAGTTAATATCAGATAGAGGAGCTTAACCTGGAAGGAATATTTCATTTGGTGGAGTTGAAATGAGGCAGAGCAGCAGATGCAGAACAAAGTGATCTGCCCAGGGTCACACAGTAATTTATTAAGTATCCGAGGCTGAATTTGAACTCAGGTTTTCTTGATGTAAAGTCCTTCTCTCTAATCACTGAGCCACACAACTGCTCCCACTTCTTGATGTGTATGCTGAATCCCTCCCTAAAGAGCTCCTTAGGAGAAAGGAATGTTTCTTTTTTGTTACTGTATCCCCAGCATCTATTACAGTACCTGGGATGTAGCAAAGATTTTAAAAATGCTTTTTGAATTGATTTGAGGAGAAAAATCTGTAAAACATTTGTGAAATTTCATAGAACTTTCAGTGACATTAACCTTTCCTTAACTTTGATGTTATTTTTTATTTTAATACCAATATTCCTCAGGTGATAATGGATTACTGGGAGTTCAAAACAATTCAATCATATACACAATGATCTCAGGAGAATTCAAATTGCTAGTGACTCATGGGTTAATGGAAAGAGCATGGTGGGTATAAGAAAGCAGGGACATGCATTCAAGGCTTCCATTTCATATCTTTCATAGAACAAAAGAAATGTTCCTTTATTTAAAAAATTAAAATGTAATTTTATTTTACATCATGAGCAATAATGACTATGAATAGCTTATAAAGCCTAATGTTTTTGATGTCTGAGGGAGTGGTTATTTATCTCAGGGCTGCTCAGCACTCACCTCCTTGTTAATCTGCTACCACAGACTTACTCTGATCTTTTTCTGTTTACATGGGCATAAGGCCATAATCCACAACAACAGTCCAATTGAAGGGAAATCATGTGGACCAAAAGCCTGGGAAAATCTAACCTGCGGGCAAGTTATAAAAGGCCAAAAGTTTAGGGAACATAAGGAGAGGACCACCAGAAAAGCTAAGAACTTTTTCCTTCTTCTTTTCTCTCTTTCGTCCTGCCTCTTATCAGGAGTAGATTTTTACTGAGTTTTGTTTTAAATAAATTTTAAATAAATTCAGCAACCATTCATTAAATACCTACTATGTGAAGTGTGATGGGATTGTTCAATGCAGGAAAAGATTCCAAGTTTACATAAGATAGTTTTCTGTCTTTTGGGAATTCATAGTTTAGTAGGAAAGCAAGAAAGAGTTAATTGATATACAATTTACCATGTCATATACATATACATAAATAGAATTTGATTATCTGGCATCTGCTAAGAAAGGACTAGGTGAGATGGGCAGGAACTGAAAGTGAAGTTGGAACAGAGAGAACCTATAAAGATATGGCAGTTTGGGAAGGAACTTGGGCAGAGCTCATTAGAGGTAAGGTAAGGAGGTAGAAGACTGGTGGCAGAGGAAGTAGGGGCAGGGAAATAGGATGAGGAAACAAAGAAAGGGGGCAGGAGCTTGGAGAGCACTGAAAGAAGAGGGCTAGTGGGATAAAGGAAAACCTGGGAGAAAATGTCAGTAGATTAGGGAAAAGATTAGTAAAGAGAGACTGTATTTGGGACAAGTGGGGGGAAGGGGCAGGGAGGGGAAGAGAATCTGGGAAGAAGGGATGGAGGACAATGAGGAAAGATGAGAAGTTTTGGAAGAAGAATGATAGATATCATGAACCCTTGGAGGAAAGAGAGCTGGAAGGGGAGGTTCTCTGTATGACTGAGTAGATGGGGATGAGTATTGATTAAAATATACCAGACAGACAGTAGCTTCTTTCTTCCGAATTTGGTGGGGAATATAACATTATTTAAGCTAAGGATTTTTTCCTTCTTTTCTCTTTTGCCTTCTGCCCCTTATTAGGATCAGATTTTTACTGGGTTTTGTTTTAAATAAATCCAGCAACCATTCATTAAATAAATAAACCACTACTTGGGCAGTGTGATGGGATTGTTCAGTGCTGGAAAGGATTCCAAATTTACATAAGATAGTTTCCTGTCCTTCAGAAGCTCATAGTTTAGTAGAAAAACAAGATAGAGTTAACTGAAATACAATTTATTAAGACGTATACATCATAGATATAATTTGATTGTCTTGTATCTGTTTAGGGCAGCTATGCATTGAAGTAGACAGAGTAGTGGGCCTGAAGTGAGGAAGACCTGAGTTCAAATATAATTAGACTCTTACTAGCTGTGTGATCCTGGGCAAGTCACTTAACCTTGTTTGCCTCAGTTTCCTTTTCTGTAAAATGAACTGGAGAAGGAAATGGCAAGCCTCTAGTATATTTCTTTGCCAAGAAAAACCCCAAATGGGATCATGAAGCGTCTTACACAAGTGAAACAACTCAGCAACAATATGACACATCTGTTCAGGACATAAATAACTCCCACTACCATGGTCAGAGATTTTGCAGATGCTCCCTTTTTCTCTCCATCTCTACCTACCCCCAACTCACATACATAAATATTTACAACAATCATTTGCAGCTTTGTCCCAGGCTTCCTACTCTCCTGGCCTTCACGAACTTCTTAGTCTCATAGACCTGAAGAAAACCATATAGTCATGGAATGTCAAATCTGGAAGGGACATTAAGGATAGTCTGATCTTTATTCCAAACTTTCCTTTTACATATGGGGAAACTGAAGCCCAGATATATTAAATGAGGCCAAACATAGAATTAGGAACCAATCAAACTCAGGATTAGTTGTGGGTTTTTTTTTTTTTAACTTGAAATTCAGAGTTTCCCTCACTCATATCACCACTGTCCTAGCAGCTAAGTCCTTGTAAAGGACTTAGAGCAGAATGTTGCATTGGAGGGACAATTTGTCTTTGTCTCAGCAAAAGAAGACTTGGACTCTAGTTTGGAGTCTCCTGTATTAGTCCTCCTACCTACTAGTCATAACTATGTAACTATATAATACACACATATATATGTGTATATATATGTATATAACTACACACACACACACATACACACACACATATATATATAAACATATATTTGACAAAAATTGCTGGGAAAATTGGAAATAAGTATGGCAGAAACTAGGCATTGACCCACACCTAACACCCTATGCCGAGATAAGGACAAAATGGGTTCATGATTTAGATATATAGAGTGATGCTATAAGCAAATTAGAAGAACAAAGGATAGTTTACCTCTTAGATCTGTGGAGAAGGAAGGAAATTGTGGCCAAAGAAGAACTAGAATGCATTATGGAATGTAAAATGGATAATTTTGATTATATTAAGTTAAAAAGTTTTTGTACAAACAAAACTTCTGATAAAGGCCTCATTTTTAAAGTATATAGAGAATGGACTCAAATTTATAAGAATACATGCCATTCTCCAATTGATAGATGGTCAAAGAAGATGAACAGACAATTTTCAGATGAAGAAATTAAAACCATATTTGGTTATATAAAAAATACTTTAAATCACTATTGATCAGAGAAATGAAAATTAAGACAACTCTTAGGTACTACTACATACCTCTCAGATTGGCTAAGATGACAGGAAAAAATAATGATGAATGTTGGAGGGGATGTGGAAAATTGGGATATTAATACATTGTTGATGGAGTTGTGAGTTGATCCAACCATTCTGGAGAGCAATTTGGAATTATGCCCAAAGGGCTATCAATTTGTGCATACCCTTTGATCCAGTAGTGTTTCTACTGGGCCTGTATCCCAATGAGACCATAAAAAGGGAAAAGGACCCACATGTGCAAAAATGTCTGTAGCAGCCCTTTTTGTAGTGGTAAGGAACTGGAAACTGAGTGGATGCCCCTTAGTTGGAGAATGGTTGAATAGCTTATGGTATGTGAATGCTATGGAATATTGTTGTTCTGTAAGAAATGACCAGCAGGATGATTTCAGAGAGGCCTGGAGAGACTTAAATGAACTGCTGCTCAGTGAAATATTTAGAACCAAGAGAACTTTGCAAGAACAAGATTATAAGATGATCAGTTCTGATAGTCATGGCTCTCTTCAACTTGAATTGATTCAGGCAAGTTCCAATTGTTTTGTGATGAAGAGAGCCATATGCACCCAGAGAGAGGACTGTGGGAACTGAATGTGGATCATAACGTAGTATTTTCACTTTTTTGTTGTTTACTTGCATTTTGTTTTCTTTCCCATTTTTTCCTTTTTGATCTGATTTTTCTTGTGTAGTGTGATAAATGTGCAAATATGTATAGAAGTGCACATTTTTTAACATATATTGGATTACTTGCCGAAGGGTAGTAAGTAGGGGAGAGGGTAAGGGGAAAGGAGGGAGAAAAAAATGGAACCCAAGGTTTTGCAAGGATGAAATCTATCTATGCATGTGTTTTGAAAATAAAATTTTTATATAATTTTTTAAAAGATGAAAAAGAAAAAAAAAGCTTTTCTGTCTGCCAGACAGAAGGATAATTCTGTGATTCTTTCCCTGCCTAACTCACAGGGAGAAAAGTGACAATGACCTGGAAAGAGAATCTATATGGATACTTTCTCCCCTAGTTCAGATTGCAACCCATCCACACCTTTTCATCCCATATAATTCTTGTATATTCTTTTATAATTATATAATTCTCATATAATTTGTATATTTCTGTAAAACCACAGGATAGGTCCCAAGCTTCCTGGAGGTTTTCCTCTCACATTCTCTTTTTCCCTAACATTATCTTTTAATATTTTTTGGATACCTACCTAGTCTCTGCCTTCAAGAAGCCCTCTTGAGAGATAAAATCTGTAAGCAGATAAATTCAGGGTAATATATGGAGGGGGATTATTAAAAACTTCATGTGGGTGGCACATAAATCAAACCTTGAAAAAATCTGAGAATTATAAGAGGTTGGGTGAAGAAGGAGCTCATTCCACTCATGGGAAAGAGCAGTCTGTTCATAGGAACAAATGTGTGAAACAGCAGCTGCATTTGAGAAACAGCAAATAGAACATTTTGATTGTAACATGATGTACCTGAAGTGGAATTATATGAAATAAACCCATAGAGACTGATTGTTGTCCTGGAAGAAGACCAAAATGACATCACTATGTCAGGGTCAATGTACATTGTGAGTGAGTGTGACTGATCAGACTAACATGAGTGCAGAAGGCTCTACTGCAGGTTTGGCATTAATAGTGCATATGAACCTTTGAAACAGAAATGTCACTGAACATTTTTTGTTTTGTCTCAACCTGCCACAATAAGCAGACCCATTTTAGGTTAGGTGAAACAGGCAATTTTTAGGCACCTTGTCTAGCTCCTTCCTTCAAGTTTGGAGGTGAGCTATGTGGCCCTTTAAAAAGGCTGCTCAGTACCCAGGGGCTTGCTGAATCCTACTGATGCTCCAGTCCAATGAGATGACTTTAGGGCCTGGGCTGCCCGTGTGTAGGGTTGTAACTATATCTCCCAGTGTTCTCATACCTCCTGCTTTGTCTCTACAGAACTTTGAGGGAGGTAACAATGGTAAAATGGTAAGGGTGATGCCTTTTGATTTGAACATAAATTGGATTTCAGTGAGGCGGTTGCCAGAAGTCATCCACCTCACTCTCTCTTCCAAAGTCATCGGAGCCCAATGGTAATACAAAATTTGGTTGTCGTTCTCCATTCTGGTAGAGGACCAAAAGGGAACCATCATGCTAGAGTCGAGTTACAGAGGGTCCGACTGTGGCTAATCAGAATATGAGCTTGGAATGATGTGCCACAGGTCGGGCACGTCTGGGGTGACTAACTTTATGCCTCTTGAGTTTCTTCCAAGCTAATCCAATTCTGCTTTGCTCATAGAGCACAGCACGCCATGCTGGGCAGACCTGTGCCATTGTCTTCCATGTCATGCAATCAATTCTAAAGTTCTTTTCTATTTTTGAAACTTTTTATTTTTAAAACATATGCAATGATAATTTTCACCATTAACCCTTGCAAAACCTTCTGTTCCAATCCCCCCTACCATGCCCTCTCCTAGATGGCAAATAATGCAATATATGTTAAACATGATAAACATATATGTAAATCCAATATAGGTATACACATTTATACAATTATCTTGTTGCACAAGAAAAATAAGATAAAAAGGAATAAAAATGAGCAATTCTAAAGTTCTTAAGAGAGAACATGGCAAAAGTCAAGACTGCTATCAATGGTTTGGGATGCATTGGATGATCTTAGTGTCTTCAATGTCTAATAAGTTCTAAACCCTCCACAGTACCTGCTTCAATTGCCTTCATGTCTGATTGGAATAAATTATTTACATATAATTATTCTGTCTAGGAAATCTTTACATGCTTGGGGGAGACACCCCCTAACTTACCCATGCATTTGAGACCTCTAAGTTACACTCAACCGGGTTCAGCCTCTGTTGAAACGGTTTAGGGGGTATGACCATGATACAGCTTCTTAGAGACACAGGTGAGAACTGGCTGGCAGGTGGGCACTGAAGGTGGAAAGCACCCATGAAAAGGGCTTGGCAAGCCCTCACACCAGAAGTACTAGTCTTCCCTTAACTCCCCAAACACCCCACCCATAGATATGAATTGGAACTACATGGTGATGGGCTTGAAATGCTAAGATGGATTTGTGCTTTCATATTAAAGGCAATAGGAAATCATTGGAGGTTATTGAGCAGAAGTGTGTGTGACAAGGAAAGGCTTAGATTCTAGTAAGTGCATCTATGTGGGGAATGGATTGGACAAGGGGGAGGATGGCAGCCAGGAATGCATTCAGGAGGGGGATTGAACTAAGGGTTTTTTCCATGTGTGTGAAGGGAGGAGAGTGGGAGAGAGAATAAACATTTATTAAGTACTTACTCTGTCCCCAGGCACATGTTCTAATTAAATAACATAACAAATGTGAATGTAATTGAGAGCTTATATTAAGTAATATGTACAAAATGCTTTACAAATATTATTTCATTTGATAAGAGAAGGATACAAAGGCAATAGATGCTGTTTAAGTGGGATCCTTAAGGTCTAGCAACTTTCCTGAGCCTGTTTCCTTCATCTGTAAAATGATGAAATGGTTATATACTTACATATGTATGTATATATAGATATACATATATACACATACATACATGTGTGCAATTTTCCCTTCCAGTTCTAATCCTATGGTTTGTCTTTGTTATACCTGTAGGTATAACGATTAGAAACATGCGCCCCCCAATTTATACTTGTCAAGTATTTCTTTGGCTCACCCTTGATTTTTGTTCCATCGTCATTTTTGGGTTCCATGATTTTCAGTCATTAATGGAAAAGATTGTTATGAAATAGTTTTCTCCATAATCCTGAGGATGGTTTGAGTTGTCAGCAGCAATCACTTCATAGGTATATTTATTAAGTATCTATTACATGCTAGAAAATGTACTCTTGTTGATCTTAAAGGAGGGAAAGGGACTCACATGTGCAAAAATGTTTGTGGCAGCCCTTTTTGTAGTGGCAAGAAACTGGAAGCTGAGTGGATGCCCATCAGTTGGAGAATGGCTGAGTAAATTATGATGTATGAATGTTATCTGTGATGATGGACATGGCTCTCTTCAACAATGAGATGATTCAAACCAGTTCCAATTGTTCAGTGATGAAGAAAGCCGTATACACCCAGAGAGAGGACTATAGGAACTGAGTGTGGACCACAACATAGCATTTTCACTCTTTCTGTTGCTGTTTGCTTGCATTTTATTTTCTTTCTCAGGTTTTTTTCTTCTTCCTTCTTGATCTGATTTTTCTTGTTCAGCAAGATAACTGTATAAATATGTATACATATACTGAATTTAACATATATTTTAACATATTTAACATGTGTTAGACTACCTATCATCTAGGGCAGGGAGTGGGGAGTAGGGGAAAATTTGGAACAGAAGGTTTTGCAAGGATCAATGTTGAAAAATTACCCATGTATATGTTTTGTGAATAAAAAGCTTTAATAAAAATTAAAAAAAGGAAATTGTACTTTTGTTCAGTTGTGTACGACTCTTCATGACTCAAGGTTTTCTTGGCAAAGATATTGAAATGGTTTGCCATTTCCTTTTTCAGCTCATTTTACAGATGAGGAAACTGAGGCAAGCAGGGTGAAGCGATTTAGCCAGGGTCACACAGCTAAGAAGTATCTGGAGACTGATTTGAATTCAGGAAAATAAGTCTTCCTGACTTCAGGTCCCATACTCTTTGTATAGCACCACTTAGCTGCCCATGACATTGTGCTAAGAAAACACAAATTAAAAAGAAAGGCAGTCCTGGCTTTTATGGAGCTTATAATCTACTGGGGAACATCCCACACAAAGAGAAGCTAAAAAGTTGGGGAGGAAAAAGGGAAAGGAAGGGATTGGGCTCTGGACATGGTGGAGAAGTTCAAAGAAGATTAAAAGTAGTGCTGTTGCTGGTAGGCCAGAGTGTGTAAATGAAACTCTAAAACAACTAATATAAAACAGAAATTAACAGAGTATATAAGGATAAATATACTCTTATGTGACTGACCCAACTCTTAGAACTGTCATGGAGATTAAAGGGGGAAAGATTACATTGGGAGACTCTATTTGGTCAAGAATTCTTTCTATTGAAGGTTCCCCAATTTTAGAAGGGTGAGAACTGAGAACTGAGAATTTCATTATCAATCAATAATAATTTACTGAGAGCCTGTTATGAGAGCAGTGACTGCTGTTGTTTGTCCTTCTGTCTCAAGGAGGTCCATGACATCAGGGAGGGGATGCCATGATGTACAAATGAATTGGATTTACATGAAGGAGTACTGAGCAAACTCATTTTTTCCTGCAGACTCCTCTGGGTCCAGTGGCCAGATATAGATCAGGTGGACTAGAAATGGCCCAAGATAAAAGAGAAAATCAGTCAGTCCCTTTTCTCAAGGAGATTACCTTTTGCTAGTTCTCCCAAATCACTCCTAGAGACATTTAGTGGTATTATGAGCAACTTCAAGTGCTGAACTGCTTGGCGTTGAGGATAGTAATATATAATAAAGATGGACAAGTAGGAAAAAGGCCAAATTATGGTGAACCTTGAATGGGTCAGACCCATGAACTTTATTTGATAAAGCACTAAATATGACTCTAAAATGCCCCACTCTGACACCTTATCATGGAATGGAGGTGGCCCAGCTTCTTGAAGTCAGGGCCAGTGGAATTCAATCTCTCTCATGTTCCACCAAGCTCAGAAATCTAATCCTCTGAAAATACTGAATTTGCTTCCTTGTCACTAATAGATTAGTCATTTGGTGATGAAATCATTGGCCATAGAAACCCAGGAAACAAATGTAGTCAAGCTCTGGGGACCTGAATCCTATGTATGTGAAAGTAGGAGTTGGAATAAAGATCTGCAGAAGTTATATGGACTACATACTTGTTCAGGATATCTATTGGGCCTTTCAAATTTATAAGAAACTACTGGAGAGAAGATCTGTTTGTAATTTCATTGTTGGATAGTACCTAAAACGGCTAGGAAAAATGTCATTAAAAATTATCTCATTATAAACTGTATTGGAAGCAGTCTTTTTTTTCCTAGTATGTTTAACAACTAAATTGGTTCTTTCTGAGATAATTTTTACAGACTTTTCCATTTGTTGATACACTGGATGTTCAAGTACTTATATTTACTATATTATTTAATCCTGTACAAGTACTGATATTTAAAAGTATGACAATTAAGAAGTTCTGAGAAACCAAGTTTCTGGGTAATTTAATCATTTTATTAATAAGGTCAGCAGGTATTAATAAAAGAATGATCATTTGATCCTCTTTCTTAAACCAAAGACCTCTAATGGCAGTTTACATTTCCTTGAAAGTGGAGATGTTCCTGAGAGATGCCTAATTACCTCAGATTATTTAATCAAATGGAAAGTAGACTATTTTGGAGTACTTGACTTAGGGTAATTTTCATATCACTGTCTTGATAATAGGGAAAATCAACATTTTCCCAAGGACCTGTCAGACCAAACACAATGAGCCTAAACTTAGAATTTTTTTTTCTTGTCTGATTAGACCGTGGCCTAGGTATATCTTTAAAAGAAATCTTGGTTGATTTCCAAATGAGGAAGGAGAAAAGGGGGAAAACCTTCCATCCTAATTCAATAATTAGTTATTAAATATAAGAGAAAAATAATTATTTCTTACAGTAGTATGAAGCTTGCATCCCTAAAATATGCCTAAAGTATATTATAATAACTCATAAATATTTGTTTATGAGTTCCTTCCTTCTTTCCTTCCTTCCATTCTTCTGTCAACCTTTTTCCAGAGTTCAGTCTGAGAAAGACAGCATTAGGTTAAATTCGTGAGTTTATTCCTCCTAAGAAGGCATATATATCTAAATCTATATTTATAGATAAATTAATTTATTATCTTAAAATCTAAAGTAAACAATTATGGGGCAGTCATTCAAACTCAGTTGGCAATAAGCTGGTGTCCACAGGTTGGCTAGATCAGGTCTTGTTAACACAGGTACTAATGAATGAGCTGGTGCAGTTTGATCTTAGAGTGCCATCTCATGGCTTGTGCATGTATTGTATTGAATATTAGCCACACAGGAGACATAAAAACATTGCCCTGTGTGTGCAGTCTACTCAAAGTTCTTTGAACAGAATTCCCCTATCTCCCTTTATAATGGATTTCCTATACCTGAAGTGAACCCCTCTTTTTACTTTCTATTTTTAATCCTCATCTCAAATCCAGCCTTCCTCAGGCTGCTTCTCTCAGTCCATCTGCAATCTCCATGTCCTTTTGAGGTTACTTTCATATCTAGTACTTCCTTATCTAGTACAGATCTACTTATATAATGTCTCTTCCATTAGACTGTACTCTCCTTTCTCCGTTCTTTTATAATAATTTTCACACAATTTATTTTCAAGTTTTGTTTTTGGTGTGTTGATCAATTTTTATTTTTTTCTTTTAAGAATATTTTTCATTATATGGGACAACACCTTTTGAGAGGGGAATGGATACAAGAGGAAATTTAGGTGATGTATGTTGTGATTGAAATTGAGGTAAATTGAGACAGAAAGTTATGAGCATGATCAATTTATTAACAAAGCACAAATTTACCAGTAAATAAGGTTTTAGAATCCTCAGCTAGCTAAGACCCTGAATGAAGACTGACAGATCATTTTTATGGACAGAAGGAGGGACATCCAAACACCAGAAGGTAGCATCATAGATGGGGAAAACAATTTGATTGGTTACAAACTCAGACAATGGGGAACAATATGATTGGCTAGAAATTTGGAATACTGAACTAGCAACAAATCCTCATTCCATCTTATTGTTTTAGAAAGCTTATTATTATTATGTGCCGGGCTCCCTGGTATCCATCTGAATCCTTCAAGGAAAACACATTTTCCTGGTACAAGAATGGTTATTAGCAGGAAAGTTGAACTTCCAAACTTAATTCAGAAAGAAACCAAAAATGTCAGTGGTGATAAAAATGAAATTAATTACAGAATAGAATAAATTTTATTTTCTCAATTTTCAGCTTAAACAAAAAATCAATAAAAATTTTATTAAAAAAAAAAGAATTCAATAGCCTCAATGCACTACCTTCTGCCTTTGTTTTTATCCCTAGTGCTTAATGACTGACTCACTTCAGTTACCTGAATAACATTATTATCACAGAGAGCCTTGAATGCTAAGCTAAGAAGTATGGATTTCATCTGGTAAGCAGTTGGGAACTACTGAACAGTTTTGAGTGGGTCTGAATGCTAATTCTGCAACTGTGACATCAGACAAGTCACTTCTGTTTGAACTTCAATTTCATTTATGAAGAAGGGGGGTTCCCTTCTGTTTCTAAATCTATTATCCCATGAACTTAGGAGTGTTATATCTGTATATTAAAAAAATGCTCTAGCAGTATGTGAAAAATGGCTTGATTTGAGGAGAGTATAGAGATAGGAATGAATCATGAATCGCTAACCTGGCTCTAAGGGGATAAGGGTTTATATGGGAATAGAAAAGGAAAAGTTAAAATGAGGATAGTCATATAGTAATTATACAGATATAGTTTCCTTATTGGCAGTGGGGGCTGCTAGGAAGTATGATTTTCCCAGCTGGAATGAGAACATGAAGGATCCTCACAGATGAGAGCTACAATGACATGAATTTTTGAAACTCTATAAAGAAATGGAGTGATAGCAAGTTACTAGTTTAGTTTAATGAATGAGCTGTAATTCTTCTAAACAGAATTCCCAAACCTGAACATGATAATATCTCAGCATCATTATAAAAATAATTTTGACCTCTGGGTCCAGAGACCATATTTCGAAAACTACTGTTCTAGAAAAAACATAATGATGCTGAGATATTATTTATCTTTAAAATTTTGTCCTATTTTAAATTACATAACTATGTGAGACTTAATTTTCTTCAAATATTTAAATCAAAACAATATCTCACAATAGATTCCATGCAGAAGCAGATATGAGAATTCAGTTATTCCCTATTGAATCAGAAATCTGCAAAAATTCTTAATGCAATGCCATTGTACTCACCATTTTTTTTTTAATTTTGGAAAATGTGGTTATTTTTAAACATTCTATTTATATTACCAGGCAATGGATTTGTTATTGTTCATTTTAAATGAATTAATCTGTAAAAAAATTTTAAATTTATCAGTTTTATAATGCAGTAAATATTGATAGATATATAAACAAAAACTTTTTAGGATCCTCAACAATTTTTTTTTTGTTGTTGCAAAGGCAATTTGGATTAAGTGACTTGCCCAGAGTCATATAGCTTAGATGTGTTAAGTATCTGAGGTCAGATTTGAACTCAGGTCCTCCTGATTTCAGGGCTGGTGCTCTATCCACTGTGCCACCTAGCTGCCCCAAAGCCTCAACAATTTTTAAGAATGTGTAACATGAGTCCCAAGGCCTATTGATGTGGGATTCTCTCCTCGGTGGTGAAGATTAATGCCTTGTTCCCTCCTGAGAACCAAAGCAAAGTTGGCCAGAGTGGGAGAGGAGAACTTCAGCCTCTTCATTATTAGTAGTCTCTTCTTCAGGGTTCAGATGTTTCTGGCTTCCAGCTTTGAGAAACAAGATGGATGATACCAAACCCACTTCAGGTTACCGAAGGAAAAGACTGGGAAGAAGCTGACATGAGAAGAGCTGGCAGTCTCCACCACATCCCTATTCCCAACTTGCAACAATATTTTTATTTTCAATTCAAATTCTTTCCCTCCCTCCTTCCACTCCTCACCTATCCATTGAGAAATCATTTTTCTCTGATTTCTATTTGCTATGGATTTGAATAAATGGATTTCTTTGCTACTTGGCATATACGTATTTATGGTGGGATTGGTCTTTGCTGGGAAGGGAATTAAGTCTTGGATAGGAGGTTTGGAGTCCTGCTCCTCTCAAATAATGAACAGTGATCAAAAGTTAGATTAAACCTGAAAACCACCTCCAAGACTAATAATATTTAAGGAAGTAGATAGATATCATTGTAGTCGCTGTCTCTGAGAAGAACAGTCATCAAGATTGTGGTCTCAAACTCCTGCTTCACTTCCCAGCAGGAAATAAAATCTCATTTTGAGAAGATATATATGTATACCTTCTTTCTAGCCACACAATGATACCTCCATGCTACATGTTGGGAGCAGCCTATAAAGTATAAAGGGATCTCAATACTAAAAATTCTATTTTTTTAGAATTAAAGCTTTTTATTTGCAAAACATATGTATGGGTAATTTTTCAACATTGACCCTTGCATGGATTTGTTATTGTTCATTTTAAATGAATTAATCTGTAAAAAAATTTTAAATTTATCAGTTTTATAATGCAGTAAATATTGATAGATATATAAACAAAAACTTTTTAGGATCCTCAACAATTTTTTTTTTGTTGTTGCAAAGGCAATTTGGATTAAGTGACTTGCCCAGAGTCATATAGCTTAGATGTGTTAAGTATCTGAGGTCAGATTTGAACTCAGGTCCTCCTGATTTCAGGGCTGGTGCTCTATCCACTGTGCCACCTAGCTGCCCCAAAGCCTCAACAATTTTTAAGAATGTGTAACATGAGTCCCAAGGCCTATTGATGTGGGATTCTCTCCTCGGTGGTGAAGATTAATGCCTTGTTCCCTCCTGAGAACCAAAGCAAAGTTGGCCAGAGTGGGAGAGGAGAACTTCAGCCTCTTCATTATTAGTAGTCTCTTCTTCAGGGTTCAGCTTTCTGTTACAAATTTTCTCCCCAGAGCCCCCACCCCTCCCCTAGATGGCAGAAAGTCTAATACATGTTAATTATGTTAAAATACTTGACATATGGAATATGTGTATACATATTTTTACAGTTATCTTGCTGTGCAAGAAAAATCGGATCTACAAGAAAAAAAATCTGAGAAGGGAAACACAATGCAAGCAAACATCAATAGAGAGCTTGAAAATGTTATGTTGTGGTCCACATTTCATATCCCTCTCTCTGGGTGTATATGGCTTTCCTCAGTGAACAACTGGAACTGGTTTGAAACAATCTCACTGTTGAAGAGAGCCATGTCCATCAGAACTGATCATCATATAGTCTTGATGTGTACAATGACCTCTGGTTCTGCTCATTTCACTCAGCATCAGTTCATGCAAGTCTCTCCAGGCCTCTCTGAAATCGTCCTGCTGGTCGTTTCTTACAGAGCAATAATATTCCATAACATTCATATACCATAATTTATTCAGCCATTCTCTAATTGAAGGGCATCTATTCAGTTTCTAGTTTCTAGCCACTACAAAAAGGGCTGCCACAAACATTCTTGCACATGTGGGTCTCTTCCTTCCTTTAAAATCTCTTTGGGATATAGGCCCAGTAGAAACACTGCTGGGTCAAAGGGTATGCACAGTTTGATAACTTTTTGAGCATAGTTCCAAATTGCTCTCCAGAATGGCTGGATCCGTTCACAGCTCCACCAACAATGTATTAGTGTCCCAGTTTTCCCACATCCCCTCTAATATTTGTCATTATCTTTTCCTGTCATCTTAGCCAATCTGACAGGTGTGTAGTGGTATCTCAGAGTTGTCTTAATTTGCATTTCTCTGATCAATAGTGATTTGGAGCACCTTTTCATATGACTAGAAATAGTTTTAATTTCATCATCTAAAAATTGTCTGTTCATATCCTTTGACCATTTATCTATTGGAGAGTGTCTTGAATTCTTATAAATATGAGACAATTCTCTATATATCTTAATACTAAAAATTCTATAAGAATCAGTCAAATGGAGCCATGGAGCTGCAGCTGGTTCCTTAGCCTAAATGCTGCTGTTTTTTTATCCAAAGAGATGGGGGCAGGTAAGAGGGATTGTATCTCTCATGCTGCACAGCAACATCTATTATTATATGTTATTATACTAAGAAAGCCAAAGACTATGGGAATGTAAGCTATTATTTATAGTCAATAAACATTTATTTCTGAGGTATTACCTCATACCTCTCAGATTGGCTAAAATGACAGGAAAAGATAACAATGAATGTTGGAGGGGATGTGAGAAAACTGGGACACTAATGCATTGTTGGTGGAATCATGAAATGATCCAACCCTTCTGGAGAGGAGTTTGGAACTTTGCCCAAAGGGGTATCAATTTGTGCATGCCCTTTGACCAGTAATGACACTGCTGGGTCTGTATCCCAAGGAAATCATAAAGGAGGGAAAAGGATCCAAATGTGCAGAAATGTTTGTAGCAGCCCTTTTTGTGGTAGCAAAGAATTGGAAAATAAGTAGACGCCCATCAATTGGGGAATGACTGAATAAGTTGTGGTACATGAGGGTAATGGAATATTGTTGTTCTATAAAGAATGATGAACAAACTGATTATACAAAGGCCTGGAAAGATTTACATGAATTGATACTGAGGAAACAAGCAGAACCAGAAATACATTGTACACAATAGCAGCAAGAATGTGCAATGATCAACTATGAAAGACTTGGTTCTTCTCAGTGGTTTAGTGATCCAAAGGAATCCCAATGCTTTCCCAATCTGCATCCAGAAAAAGAACTAAGGAGACTGAATATGAATCAAACACGCTATGCTTACTTCTTTTTTTCTGTTTTTTTAATCCATATTTTGTTTTGATTTTTCTTTCCCAGCATGACTCATAAACCAGTGTGTTAAAATAAACAAACAAAAAAGAAAAAGAAAACATTTATTAAAGGGAGGGAATAAGCATTTATTAAGCTTCTATTATGTGCTATTATTTCATTTCATTTTATTTAATTCATACAACACTGTAAATTATTGTTTATTATTATTATTTTGTCATCCCCATTTTACAGTTGAGGAAACTGAGGTGGGTAGATGAATATTAACTTTCCCAGAATCACATAGCTAACAAATTATGGGGTCAGATTTAAACTCAGGTTTTTTTTTTGACAGTATGCTCAACACATTATCCACTATGTACCAACTTACCAAACATTTATTATGTGCCAAGTATTATGCTTAGCTGAGGATATAAGAAAATTCACTCTCTGAAAGAGTTCACATTTTAATGCTGGAGACAACATGTGAATAGTAATGTATATAGACAAAGCTGATGGAAGATAATCTCAGAGAAAAGGTATTAGCAGTGAGGGATGGGTAGGAAAACTGGCTAGGTCTCTTAAGCCAAGTAAAGTCTGACCTGTATCTTTTAGTCATAAAAAGTAAAAAACAGAGATGAAGAGGAAGAGCATTTGAAGCATGGGAGTGCAGGGTGTTGTGTATAAGGAATGGTGAAGAAACCTGCATCAATGGATCAAAGAATATGTAGATGGAGGAAGGTAAGATGTAAGAAAAGTAGAAAAGTGGGAAGGGACCATATTTTTTTATTAAAGCTTTTTATTTTCAAAACTTATGCACAGGTAATTTTTCAACATTGACCCTTGCAAAACCTTGTGCTCCAAATTTTCCCCTCCTTCTCCTTCCCCCCTCGCCTAGATGACAAGCAATCCAATATATGTTATACATGTTAAAATATATGTTTAATCCAATATATGTAAGCATATTTATATAATTATCTTGGTGCACAAGAAAAATCAGATCAAAAATGAGCAAGAAAACAAAATGCAAATGAACAACAACAAAAAGAGTGAAAATGTTATGTTGTGATCCACACTCAGCTAAGAGACCATATTGTGAAGAGCTTTAAGTGAGAGAAAATTGTATAGATGATGCTGGAGTTAATAGGGAGCCACAAACATTTATAGAGATGAAGCAGGAATCACATAATCAGATTTTTGCTTTAAGATCACATGAGCAACTGGAAGCAGATGGATGGGAATGAGAAGAGATCTGAGGTAGGGAGACCAATCAGCAGGCAATTGTAATGAGGTGAAATGGTATTCTGTAGTTGAGTGGTGGCTGTGTCAGATGAGAGAAAACAAAATATGTGAAAGTTGAAAAGTAAAAGATTGCCCTTTTTTGTATCCCCAGCACTTAACACAGTGCCAGGCACATGGTAAGTGCTTAATAAATACTTGTTGACTTGACAAAATCTGACAAGAGAGACTAGATGTGTGGATATGAGTAGGGTGTTATGGATGACACAAGAGTTGTAAGCCTGGGTAACTGGGAGGATGGTAGTACCTATGACAGTAATAGAAAAGTTGGGAATAGGGGAATTTTAGTGGAGGAAGATAATATTTGTTTTTAACATGTTGTTTGAGGTGCCAAAATAGGATCCAATTTGAGATGTTCAAAAAGCAGTTGATGCATCAGGCTTGGAGCTCAGGAGACAGAATAAAGGCGAGATATACCAATTTGAGAATAATCTACATAGAGATAGAATGAAACCAATGGGACATAAGTTCATTAAGCAAGAGAGAACAAAAGGAAAACAGAAGAGATCCTAAAGTAGAAGCTTGGGAGTACCTATGGTTAGAGGTCATGATATGGAAGACAATCCAACAAAGGAACCTGAAAACCTGAGAAGGAATGGTCAGAGGGGCAGAAGGGGAATCAGGAGATTGGAGTATCAAGAAGAGAGTGATGGACAGTGAGTGTCAAAGCCTGCAGAGAGGTCAAGGAGAATGAAGACTGAGAAAATGCTGAGTTTGTAAATTAAAAGATTGGTGACTTTTGGAGAGAGCAGTTTCAATGGAGATGCTGTGTACAGTACTGACTCTTAAGTGTTCAGAGAAGGGAGAGTAAATTACCTATGTACTATTAGTTTTCTTTCCCACAAATTGGGGATAATAAACCTATAGTACTTAGTTCACACAATTATTGTGTGTTATCTCAGTTATTACTCTCTTCCCAGGGGAAGAAAGCTGTAAGCTGAGGCTTGGCTTGCACACGCCACAATTGGGTAAATAAAGACTTTAAATTGAAACAAAAATCACACATGAAATATTGCATTGTAGAGGTATGAATTCTCTCACAGGTGCAGGGGCTCAATTGGGCAGCTTGCTCATCTATGCTCCCAGGGTCTGTTCTTCTCTGCAGATAAATTCTAATTTTTGGAATACACAGTCAAGTTTTTTCCTCTATTGCTAGAATGCACAGTCCTTAAAACTGCTTCTTCCCTCAAATAGTTCTGTCTTTCTGTCTAGTAGAGAGAGTTTCTCAGCTTCCTCAACTGTGCCTTGGACTCTTTTTTTAAAATTCAGTTTTGTTTTATTTTCAGTTTTGAATTTTCTCCCTCCCTATACTTCCTCTCCTGTCCTTTGAGAAGACAAGAAAAACAAAACTCATTAAAAATACATGTAGTCATGTAAAAAAATTCCCACATTATTTTTCCCCAAAACAATTATTATTAAAGTGATCACACAGCTAGTTAATGTTAAGTGTAACTAAGGTCAGATTTAATCTCATGTTCTCCTGCCTTCAGGTATGGTGCTCTATCCATTGCACCATCTAGCTGCCCAACTGCCCACATTATGTATGTCTGAGAGGGAGATAAACAGACAGACAGTCAGAGAGCGAGACACACACAGAAAGACAGAGCCAGAGAAAGGGGAAAAATGCTTCTATTTGCAACTTAAGTCTATTTGCTCAATATCTGGAGGTAGATAGCACACTTCATCATGAATCCTTTGGAATTGTGTTGATCAATTATTAAACTTTTCAAAGTTAATCGTCATCATGCTATTCCTATTATTATATAAATTATTGTTCTAGTTCTGCTCATTTCATTTTGCACTACTTCATAAAGTGTCCCCAGATTTTCCTATCTCCTTCAGCATTTCTTAATACCCCAATAGCATTCTATTTTATTCATATATCACATCATGTTCAGACATCCTCCAACTTATGGGGTCCTGTCAGTTTTCAATTTTTTTGGCATCACAAAAAGAGCCACCATAAAGTATATTGGGGTTCTTTCATCTTTCTTTGATCTCTTTAGGGTATGGACTATTTCTTGTATCACAGACTCAAAAGGTTTATACAACTTAATATGTTTTGGGGTATATTTCTAAATTTCTTTTCAGAATGGCTGGATCTTTCACAACTTCATTAATGATGCATTTTAGCCCATTTTCCCACAGGTTATAATAGTTTTTCTTTCTTTCTCCACCATTTATAATTTTCTTTCTTTGGTCATATTAGCTAATCTAAAGGGTATATGATATTTTAATTCACATTTCTCTAAATATTAATGATTTAGAGCAGTGGTGTCAAACACAAATAGAGATAGGAACCACTCAACTCTACATAAGGAATTTTGCAGGCTGTATACAAACCAAGAAAACTACCTATTGACATTACCTGTGTTCTAAAATATTTTCATTTTTTGTACATATTTCCCAATTCTCAGGATTGATTGGGGTTGTATGAAGCCCACAGATCACATATTTCACATCTAATTTAAATCATTTTTATATGGCCAATTAACTTAGATTTCTTCCTCTGTAAATAGTTTATTAATATCCTTTGATCATCTATCATTTGGGGAGTATCCTGATTTTTGTAAATCTGATTCATTTCTCTATATATCTTAGACATGAGATTTCTCTGCTAGAGAAAATTCCTGCAAAGATGGTCCTTTCCCCATTTCTTGCCTTTCTTCTATTATTTATATTGGTTTTGTTTATGCAAAAACTTTCAATTCTATGTAATAAAAATTATTTTGTCTCAAACAAATCTATTTATCTTTTGTTTGGTCATAAACTCTTCCCCATATATCTGATAGGTAATTTCTTCTAGGCTCCACTAATTTGTATATGATATGTCTAAATAATTTTACTCATTTTGAATTTATCTTGATACACAATATGAGATGTTGGTCCTTACTTAATTTTTGTCAGACTGCTTTCCAGTTTTCCCAGTAGTTATTTTTAATAAATAGTGAATACTTGCTCTAATAGTTGAGATCTTTGTGTTTATCAAATGTTAGGTGACTGTGTTTTTTGCTTTTGTATACTGTATATCCAATTTGTTTCACTGATCAACCTCTCTATTTCTTAGCCAGTACCAAAATGTTTTGATAATTTTGTAGTACAGTTTCAAACTTGGTACTATTAAGCTCCCTTTTTGCCTGTGCTCTATTTTTTTCTCTCACTGATTTCCTTCATAATCTTGATCTTTTTTATTCCTCCAGATGAATTTCAAAACTATTTTTTCTAGCTACATAAAGAATTACTCGGTAGTTTGATTGGTATGGTACTAAGTAAGTAAATTAATTTAGATAATGTCATTTTTGTTCTGACTACTCAGTCTACCTATAAGAAATCAATATTGCTCTAATTATCTAAATGTTTTTACTGTATAAAAATGTTTTGTAGTTCTGTTCATGTAGTTCCTCTATATGTCTTTGTCAGGTAGTTTCTCAGGTGTTTTATGCTATCAGTAATATTAAATTTTAAATGTATTTTCTCTTTCCATCTCTTCCTGCTGAATTTTATGGTAATATGCAGAAATGCTGATGACTTGTGAGGGTTTATATTACATCCTGTAGTTTTGTTAAAGTTCTTAATTATTTTGATTGGTTTTTTAGTTGACTCTAGAATTAGATGACTGGCAAAAATCGATAGGTTTTTGGCTTCTGTTTATTCCTTCAATTTCTTTTTCTTGTCATTGTTATAGCTAGCATTTCTAGTACAATATTGAAGAGAAATGGTGATAATATATATTCTTGCTTTACTACTGATCTTATTAAAAAAGATTCTAGTTTATAACCATTATAAATAATGCTTGCTCTTGGTTTTCGATAGATACTACTTAGCATTGTAAGGAAAGCTCCATTTATTCCTATTTATTCCTTTCTAGTTCTCTTTAAAAGAGTTGGTATTCTGTTTTATCAAAACCTTTTGCCATGATTTTTGTTGGTTTTGTTATTAATTTGGTCAAGTATGTTAACTAATAATTATCAAGTTATGTCAACAATAGCTCAACTGTCATTAACCAGTCTTGCATTTTTGACAAAGATCTAACATGGTCATTATATCTGATCTTTGTTACATATTGCTGTAGTCTCTCTGACAATATTTTTAGTTAAAATTTCACATCAATATTCATTAGGGAAATTAGTTTATAGATTTCTTTTTTGTGCTGATTATTCCTGGTTTAGATATCAATTCCATATTTGCATCAAGGAAAGAATTTGGTAAGATTCCTTCCCCAATAGTCTATGTAGTATTGGAATTAATTGTTCTTTAAATATTTGGTAGAATTATCTTATAAATCCATCTGGTCCTGGGATTGGTTTTTTTCCCTTAAGGAGTTCATTTATGATTATTCAATTTATTTTTTCTAAAATAGGGCTATTTAAGGATTTTATTTCTTGTTCTGTTAATCTGGACAGGTTATATTTATATATACACATATATATATTTCATTTAGATTATCAATTTTATTGGCATATAGTTCAGAGAAATATTCCTGATATTTGCTTTTATTTCATCTTCATTAAGTTGTGAATTCACCTTTTTCATGTTTGATACTGCTAATTTGGTTTATTCTTTTTTTCCTTTTAAAATCAAAGTAACTAATGGCTTATCCTTAAAAAAAAAACAAAAACAAAAACAAAAACTATACCTGTATGATTCAGGACAGTTTCAATAGTCTTGTGATGAAGAGAACCATCTGCATCCAGAGAGAGTTCTGTGGGGACTGAGTGGGAATCACAACATAGTATTTCCACTTTTTAAATTGTTGTTTGCTTGCATTTTGTTTTCTTTCTCATTTTTTCCCTTTTTGATTTGATTTTCCTTGTACAGTATGATATTTGTGAAAATATGTATAAAAATTGACATATATTGGATTACTTGTAGTCTAGGGAAGGGCAGGGGGGAAGGAAGGGAAAAATTTTGGAGCACAAGGTTTTGCAAGGGTGAATGTTTTTTGCTGAGGCAATTGAGGTTAAGTGACTTGCCCAGGGTCACACAGCTAGGGAATGTTAAGTGTCTGAGATCACATTTGAACTCAGGTCCTCCTGACTTCAGGGCTGGTGCTCTATCCACTGCGCCACCTAGCTGCCTCATGCAAGGGTGAATGTTGAAAATTTTCTATGCATATGTTTTGGAAATAAAAAGCTTTAATTTAAAAAAACTACCTGTAAGTTGTGTTTATTAATGCAATAGGTTTTTTTAAACTTTCAATTTGATGAAATTTTTTTTGTCAGAATTTCTATTTTGATATTTAATTCAGGATTTAAAATTTGTTGCTTTTCTAGGATTTTTTGGAAGGGGGACAGTACATGCCCAATTTATTGATTTGCACTTTTTCTCTTTTGTTGATGAAAGAATTTACAATTATACATTTCCCCCAAAGTACTGCTTTGGCTGCATCCCCTGAATTTTGGTATGTTTTCTCATTGTTATTATTTTTAGTTAAATGATTGTTTCTATAATTTGTTCTTTGATTCATCCATTCTTTGGGATTGAATTATGTGGTTTCTAAGTAATTTTTAATTTTTGTTCCGAAGATCCTTTATGGAATGCATTTTTTATTGCATTATAGTTTAAATAAGATGCATTTGATATATTTGCTTTTCTATATTTGTGAGATTTTTATGCTATAATACATGGTCAATTTTTGTGAATATGCTACGGCACAGCTAAGAAATATATATTTTTATTCCCATTCAACATTGTTTAGAAGTCTGTCATTTAACTTTTTTAAAATTCTATTTAGATCCTTAACTTTTTTCTTATTTATTTTTTAGTTTGTCTAGGATTGGGAGGATAAATTGAGGTGCTCCACTATTATAGGTGTACTACCCAATTTTTCCCTGTAATTCATTTAATTCTTCCTTTAAGAATTTAGATACTGTGCCATTTGGTATATATGCTTTTAGTAATATAGTTTCTTTGCTTGGGCAACTAGGAGGCAGAGTGGATACAGTGCTGGACCTAGAGACAGGTAGGTGCATTTTCCTGAGTTCAAATTTGACCTTACACCCTTACTAGCTGTGTAACTCTGGGCAAGTCACTTAACTCTGCTTGCCTCAGTTTCCTCAGTTGTAAAAATGGGGATAACAATAGCACTCATTTGTAAATTTGTAAAGCATTTGCACGTAGTAGGTGCTTAATGACTTTCTGGCAAAAACAGAGGGAGAAGAAATGGAATTGGTGTCAGATTTTATATTCTTGGGCTCAAAAGTATTGCAAATGGTGACTGCAGCCATGAAATTAAAATATGCTTGGTCCTTGGAAAGAAAGCTATGGCAAATCTGGATAGAATACTAAAAAACAGAGACATCACCTTGCTGACAAAAATCCCTACAATTAAAGTTACAGTTTTTTTTCAGTAGCAATGTATGGTTGTGAAAGTTGGAATTTACATATGCTGAAATAAATCATTTTGTCTCTACAAGTGAGTATTTTAAAAAGCTTCATAATGCAACTTCTAGGTTTGGTATTTGTGAAGATACTTCCAAAAATCACATGGGTGTCCTAAAGATTATGGTGAATCACTTTGCAGCAGGCAATAAATATAGAAAGGCATATACATGAAAGGGAGCTGGGGATCGGGGTAATTATGGCAGTCATGCAAAGTCAGTCTATGGTTTGGAAATGGTGGACAGGTGATGAGGCTTATTTCCAGGTAAGATAAGGTGAAAGTTTACCAATTGGAGTCCAGATTGAGTCTAGAGATGTAGGAAGTTGTGGAGGAAAACTGGGAGAACTGTGTCCCTAGTGGAGAAAAGTAGTCAATAGAATTAAAAAAAAAAACTTCAGAGAGGTCAAGAAGAATTAGCAATGAGAAAAGACATAGTGCACAGCCTGTGAAAATATTCAGAGTTGGGAGATGGACTCTTCTGACTGAGGAATAGCAAGGAGGTCAATTTCTCTGGATCATATAGAACACAGAGTGGAGCAAAGTATAAGAAGACTGAAAAGGTAGGAAAGGACCTGGTCACAAAGGATTTTCAAAGCCAAATGGAGAAATGTATATTTGATCATGAAAATGATGGGGAAATCCTAGAGTTTATTGAGTGAGGGGTATGTATGTGTGTGCACATAGCTGCAGTTTAGGAAGATTAATTTGATAGCTGAGGGGAGGGATGGACTAGAGTCTGTACTGATGAAATAGAGTCTATACTGAGGCAGGGCAACCAACCAAAAGGCTGTTGCAAAAGTGAAGGCAAAAGGGGAATGAGGGTTGGTTGTAGTAGATGCAAAATAGAAATGACCTGTCTTTACAACTGATAGAATTGAGGAATCAAAAATGAACACCTAGGTCAAAAGCCTGATTGATGGAGATAGTGGTGATATCCTTGACAGTAATAGGAAAAATTGTAAGAGGGGAGAGTTTTGAGAGAAAGATCATGAGGAGGGGTGAGGAAGAAAGAAGGGTGAGAGATAACTCTGGGGTTGTGAATTTGGGTGACTGGAAGAAAAATGATCCCTAAAACAGAAACAAAAGACATTTAAAGGATGGGAAGAAAAGGAAGAAGATGATAAGTTATATTTCAAACATGTTGAATTTGAGATGTCTTTGGGACATTTGGGTGGAGATTTCCAGCAAGTTTTGAGTGATTTGGTACTGGATCTCAGGAGAAATATTAGGGCAGAAGATATGGATTTGAAAGGGGAAAATAGAGGGAGGGAAGGATTAGTTCCAAGCAAAATAAATTCAAAGGAAGTAGGAAAGCACCTATAGTTCTTTTTTGAAGTAACATTATAGAAATCTGAGGTGGCACCCATAAAGTGGTAATGACTGGAGCAGTTAAGGTATATAAATTTGAAAGTATACTATTGTTTAAGCTGAAACTAAACATAGCCCCTGTCCTTAAGTTATTTATAATCTAAAAACAAGAAAATTGACTGATTTCTTTGCATTTTTAATTCCAGTATTTTTTCCTTAATCATAGAGCTGAGTATGTAACATTTTTTTAAAAATCCTTTTCCTTTGTTATTTTCTCACCTTATAATCCCTCAATAAAAACTTTAAAATCTCTAAAAATAAAATTTAGATATTTTCCCCAAGAAAAGTTTTGGATTCATCTGGTAGGATGGACTGGACAATCTTGATTCAGAAACAGCAAGGTATCTTATTTTTAGAAATGTTATAGAAAACACAGGTATATTCTTTGCTTTGGTTAGCTTACTATGTAACTGTTCATATAAAGTTAAATTGTCTTTGTGTTATTAGCATGTCAATATACATTATCTGTATTCATGAATAAAAATGATAAAGGGAATAATTTTAGAGGAGTCTGGGAAACCATATGAACTGATGCAATATGAAGTGAACAAAACCAGGAGAGCAATTTATACAAAGACAACAGTGTGCTGAAGAGAAATAACTTCAAAAGAATTAAGAATTCTAGACAACTAATGATCAGAGACTACTCATCTCCTGAGAGATAAAAGATCCAAAATATAGAATCAGAATACACACACACACACACACATATACACATACATGCTACATATAAAAAGTTTTTTCATATGGTCAATACAGACATTTGCTTTGCTTGACTGCATATTTTTAAAAAGTTTTAATAGCTTTTTTTTTCCAAATACATTCAAAGATAGTTTTCAGCATTCACCTTTGCAAAACCTTGCATTGCAAATTTTTCTTCCTTTCTCTCATCCTCCCTAGACAGGAAGCAATTTGAAATAGATTAAACATGCAATTCTTATTAACATATTTCCATATTCATTATGCTCTACAAGAAAAATCAGATCTGAAGAGAAAAAAAAAACCATGAGGAAAAAAAAGCAAGCAAACAAACAACAATAAAAAGGTGAAAATACTATGCTTTGATCCACATCCACTCTCCATAGTTCTCTCTCTGAATGTGAATGGCTCTTTCCATCACAACTCTATTGTAATTAACTGCATGTTTTAAAGGAGGGTTTTGTTTTCCCTCAGTTCTTATAGTGGTGCTAGTAGGGTGTTGGGAAAAACAAGAAGGCATTGCTTGTGATTGAAAAAAAAATTAAAGGCTATATTGACTTTGTAACTATCTGCAAAGAGATGATAATTGAATCCATGAGAATTATGAGAATATGCATAAAGAAGGTATGGAGAAATAAGAGGACTTTAGAGAGAGCTTTTGAGGACACCTATAACTAGGGTAGGACATCAGTGAAGATCCAGTGAAGAAGGTAAGGAGTAAGAGGGCTGAACCTCTTAAGAATCAGGAGAACATCATGATGAAAATTGAAGGGAAGAGGGCATGTTCAGAAGAAGGCAGTGATGAATAGTGCTGAACAATAAAAAAAAGTAAAGAACGACGAGAATTGGGGGAGAAGGAAACATTGAATTAAACAATAAAGAGATCACTAGTCGCCTCTAAAAGGCCAATTTCAATCCAGTGATTGGGTTAGTATTCAGATTACAAGGAATTAAGAAGCGAGTAGAAAAAAGTGAAAGCAATGGCTATAGACAGAAATCTGGGTTTTCTGAGTCTGATCTTCCTTGGGATAAGTATCTCTGCTCCAGATGTGCTCTCTCCTTCTGACAGTGATACCCACCCTATCCCTTTTCCTGGGATTTTCTATAACTGAACTTTCTGTGCTAAAAACTTCCAGCATCGTGGCCAATTCCTGGATGTTTCTTTACTGTGTCATCAGAGGTAGGAAACCAATCAAATATGCCTTCCCTGTCCTATAAAACACAGAAGACTGGTGCCAAGTCTATATCAAGGAACAGCTTTGGGTACAACCCAAAATTAGAGGAGTGATTATCACAATTAGTGCTCAAGGTCATGAAGGCCATTCCTCCTAGAATCATTGATCCCTTTCCTCCCCCTGCCTTGGCCAGTTGATTCACTCACTAGACATCTACATTTCTTTACTGGCTGATTCTCATTTGTATCCCTGCCTAGAAAGAAACTGTCCTTGACTGTACAGTGACAGTGATCCAAAAATGTCTTTTCCTCTTTTCTCATCCTCTTTATGTCCCCATGAAAGTATCAAGTATCGCATTTGTGAGTTAAAATGTGCCAAATAAAATCCAATAACTTTCAGCATTTAAATCTTAAATTAAATCCTTAGAAACAGTTTCAATGGACTGAGATAGATAGGATGATTGAAGGAATAATATAAACTCTTGGAGAATATGGGAGGAAATGGATCAAGAAGAGTTGGTCTTGGCAAGAAGGAACACTCTTCTTTATTTTTTAAAATTTTCTTTAAATTAAAGCTTTTTATTTGCAAAACATATGTATGGGTAATTTTTCAACATTGACTCTTGCAAAGCTTTCTGTTACAAATTTTTTCCTTGTAGTCCCCCCCTCCCCAGATGGCAGGAAGTCTACTACATATTAATTTTTTTTTGCTTTTTTTTTTTTTTTTTTTTGCTTTTAGGTGTTTAAAAGGGTGTGTAGTGACATGCCCAGGGTCACACAGCTGTTACGTGTCTGAGACCAGATTTGAACTCAGGTCCTCCTGACTTCAGGGCTGGTGCTCTATCCACTGCGCCACCTAGCTGCCCTGCCCATGTTAATTATGTTAAAATACTTGACAGATCGAATATGTGTATACATATTTTTAGTTATCTTACTGCACAAGAAAAATCGGATCTACAAGAAAAAAAATCTGAGGAGGGAAACATAATGTGAGCAAACATCAATAGAGAGCATGAAAATGCTATGTTGTGGTCCACACTCAGTTCCCACAGACCTCTTTCTGGTTGTATATGGCTTTCTTCATCACTGAACAACTGGAACTGGTTTGAAACACCTCATTGTTGAAGAGAGTTACATCCTTCAGAATTGATCATCATATAGTCTTGTTGTTGCTGTGTATAATGATCTCCTGGTTCTGCTCATTTCACTCAACATCAGTTCATGCAAGTCTTTCCAGGCCTCTTTGAAATCACCCTGCTGGTCGTTTCTTACAGAACAATAATATTCCATGACATTCATATACCATAATTTATTCAGCCACTCTCCAATTGATGGGCATCCATTCAGTTTCCAGTTTCTAGTCACTACAAAAAGAGCTGCCACAAACATTTTTGCACATGTGGGTTCCTTTTCTTCCTTTAAGATCTCTTTGGGATATAAGCCCAATAGAAACACTGCTGGGTCAAAGGGTATGCACAGTTTGATAACTTTCTGAGCATAGCTCCAAATTGCTCTCCAGAATGGTTGGATCCTTTCACAATTCCACCAACAATGTATCAGTGTCCCAGTTTTCCCACATCCCCTCCAACAGTTATCATTATCTTTTCCTGTCATCTTAGCCAATCTGACAGATATGTAGTGGTATCTCAGAGTTGTCTTAATTTGCATTTCTCTGAACAATAGAACATCTCTTTTTTTTTTTTTTAATTAAAGCTTTTTATTTGCATAACATATGTATGGGTAGTTCCTCAACATTGATCTTTACAAAGCTTTCCATTGCAAATTTTCCCCCCAGTCCCCTCCCCTCCCCTAGATGGCAGGAAGTCCACTACATGTTAATTATATTAAAATACTTGACAAGTCGAATATATGTATACATATTTCCATACTTATCTTGCTGTGCAAGAACAATCGTATCTACGTGAACAAAAAATATCTGAGAAAGGAAATCCAATACAAGCAAACATCGATAGAGATCATGGAAATGATATGTTGTGGTTCAAATTTCATGTCCCTCTCTCTGGGTGTATATGGCTTTCTTCACTGAACATTTGGAACTAGAACACCTCTTCTTTAGAGAATAGAACAAAGGATAAAATGGGTTAGGGAGCTGATATAAAGGAGTCTTGAGATCTAGAATGAGGGAGAAGAGAATTCACATGGAAGATTTCTCTTATATTAGGAAAGGAATAGATGGAAAGGTCCTTTTCTGAGAAGGATTTGGCCTTGGGGAAAGAGGATTTCTGATTCTTTTCTCTCAAGGCTCTTCCTGAGTCTTCTAATCTTATTCCATATTATCCCTTTGCTTACCAGATCCTATGGGTTCAATGACCAACTCTATGCATATAAGTCTCAGATTTAAATATTCAACCATAATCTTTCCTCTGAATTTTAGAATCCAACTTCCAGCTGCCAGCTGGACATCACCTAATCTCATCAGCAGCGAAAACTTAATATGTCCTAAATATAACTCATCATTTTCTCTAAATCTGTCTCTGCACTAAATTTCCTGATTTCAGTGAAGGTCACCATTATGATCCCAATCCTCTAGGTTTGCCATCTTAGTTCTCCTTGACTTTTGCTTCTCCTTCCCTCATTCCCAGCATTCAATAATTGCCAAGTCTTTTTGATCTTCCATGTGATCCTTTCCCCCTTCTATACATGTACACTACCTCCACTTTAGGTTAGGTTTTCAGTACCTCCTTCTTGGACCACCAATAACATCCAAATTGAGTCTCTCCCTGCTTTAACCCATCATTTATATACAGCTGTGTCCAAAAATATTCCTTTAATGCTTACCTCAGTGCCCCATCTTATAAGGAGCTATCTTTCATTCCACTGGTTTTGTTGTGCTCTCCCTTCTCAAATTATTTTGTAGTTACTTATCTGTATACAGATTACAGAGCCAGCATGACCTAATGTTTAAAATGTACTTAGTACAAGACCTGGTTTAAATATCATCTCTGACAGTAGCTGTGAAATAGTTGGCAAGTCATTTAAACTCGATAAGAATCTCAATCCTCAATTATAGGAGCTAATTTCTGGAGAGGTGACTGGGCTCCCCAGACCATGCCCCATCATTGAGTAGCAAATGTCCTCTAAATGGATAATTATATGATGTGTTCCCACCATACCACTAAAGTGAAAGCAGAATATGATATACAACTTACCTATCCAAGTAGAGCCTACTGAATGTTGACAGATGGCTTAGTACGGAGAAAATAAAAAAGGATATTAGAATTGTAGCTAACTCTGTCTTTCTTCCTAGGTCTCTGACAAAAATGAATTTTTATGTCTCCACATAGACAGAAAGCTCCCACACCTATCAAGGGAAAGTGATACAATCTGAGGCTTGATTGTTCTTGCTTACACAGAGAGAAAAGCCTCACTTCTGATGTAGCTATGCCCTCCAATCTCATTTGGCTTTGAAGGTGTTGGAAGTACTAATTTGCCAAAATTCAGGTGGCTGAGCTCATGAACAACTTTTCTGAATGTGTGCTTGGTCTTTTAGGAGGATGAATTGCTCTTCCCAGGGCAGGTGCTCATAACCATCTTCAGAATGACTTTGAAGTAGAATTTTCTGGAGGATGGGTATGGGAAGAGCTTGTCCAGTAAGACTTCTCAACAAAAGTTACAAAGGAGAAAAATAATCTACCTTTAACAGGCAAGCTAAAAATTACAGAGGGTTTTGATAAACGTTAAAGAAACTGCTTCTTCATCATGAAAGTTGTTTAGTTTCATTTGACTCTTCATAACCCCATTTGGGGTTTTCTTGGCAAAAATACTAGAATTGTTTGCAATTTCCTTTTCCAGCTCATTTTAGAGATGACGAAACTGAAGCAAACAGCATTAAGTGACTTGCCAAGGCTCACACAGCTAGTAAGTGTCTGAGGCTGCATTTGTACTGGAGAAGATGAATCTTTCTGATTTAAGGCTGAGCACTCTATCCACTGTGCCATCTAGTTGCCCTAAGGGTCACAAGACATTATAATAAATACCAACTTTATTCTATTAAAGAAATAAATTTCTACTGGGACACTAATATATTGTTGGTGGAATTGTGAACGAATCCAGCCATTCTGGAGAGCAAACACAAAAAAGTGCAAAAACTTCTGCAAAGATAATTTCACTCATTATTGGCATATGAAAATGTGCACACACTTGTAGAAAATACAAAATCCAGTAGATCTGAAAGACAAACAGCTCTTGTTGCAAGAGAATCCAGTGGGTACTGCATCCAAATAGCAGCCCTGAATGGTGCTGGATACATGGTTTTCTGCAGTGCAGTGAAGGAAAGTGCCATGAAGTTAGTGTAGGATTTGCAATTAAAATTAATTTAGTCAACAAGCTTGTTTGCCTATCAAAATGCCTACTAGCTCATGGAAATGTAATTGCCATTTGCAGGGAAACATCCCACTACCAACATTAGTGTCTATGCTCCCACCATGATAACTCAAAGAAAAAAAATTATGAAGACCTGGAGATCCTTATCATAAATGTACTGAAAGAGGACAAACCATGACTTTCATGCTAGTTTAAACTCAGATTTCAAGACAGAATGGAATAGGAAACAGCAACGGCAAGTCACTTACTGCTGAAGACTTGTGCTTCTCGTGACCTTCTCATCATTAACACTGTCTTCTTCCATTTACCTAAATGCAAAACTTTGTGGATGCATCTTCTCAACAAAGGTTGGCATTTAATAGACTATGTGATTGTAAGAAGAGACAGACAAGTTGAAGGTGCGTGTGGGGAAGAGTACTATACTGATCATAGACATCCTCTCCAAGCTAAATATTCACATTCAACAAAAATGGCAGCCTCAAGGCAAAATACTACCAGAAGAATTAATGTCAGCAGATGGAAGTACTTCTTAGAGTTGAAACAGTTTGTTGCTAACTTGGAGAGAAAGTTGAGTCAACATACAGTTGACAACAGTGACACAGAAAAGAAGAGGGGAGCTTTCAGAGATTTGGTATACTGCACTGCATTTGCTCATCTGGGTCAGAATACTCGAAAACATCAAGAGTTTGATGGAAATGATGGGGAAATTCAGAAGCTGCTAAATGAAAAAAGTAAAATCTCTATAAATGTACTAGTAGAATAGCTTATCTATCTCTAAGAAGGCAGCATCTGATTCCATCAAAAATAAAATACAAGTGGAGCTTACAGAGATGCTCAGTAAGAAGGGAGATGAAATTCAATTTTATGCTGAGAGCAACAATCCAAAGTGCTTTATGATGCCCTGAGTATGGTACATTTCAACTACTTGGTGCTGATGGAGTTATATAGATCAGTGATAAGGAAATAATCTTAGAGAGATGGACTGAACACTTCCATTGTGTTCTCAACAGACCATCATCAATCAATGCAGAAGACACTATCTCAGATTGAAGTCAGTTCCTCCTAGCTGAAATTCCAACTGAAGGAGAGTTTCTGAATGTTATTAGGCTTTTTTCATGTAGCAAAGCATCTGGTACTGAGATTTAAAAGGTGGGGAAGTCCATTGTTCATATAAAAACTGACTGAAATCTTCTGTGATACAATGGTATCAAGCACAACTACGGTACTGATGGTAAATTCTTCAACCTGAAAAGGCTACCTGAAAAGTCCAGTCTAAAGTGGAGGGAGTATTGATGCATGATGTTTTGTTTGCAGATATTTTGTACTCAATGCAGCCTCTGAAGCTGAAATGCAACAAAGTATGGATTGATTCTCTGCTGCTTGTGCTAATTTTGGCCTAATAATTAATGCCAAGAAAACACAGTTGCTCTTATGATCAGCCAGAACCACACCATCCATATGGGGAATTGGTTATAGCAAATGGAGGAATTTTGAATTCTGTAGTTAAGTCCACTTACTTTAGCAGTATGCTTTACAGGCATGTAAAAGCTGACAATGAGGTTAACATGTGCATTGCCAGAGCTAGCTCAGTGTTTGGGAGGCTCCAAAGGAAAATGTGGAAGAGGAAAATTATTAAACTGATTACCAAACTAAAGGTCTACAGAGCCAATTGTATTCCTTATGAAACCTGGACAGTCTACCAGTGCCATGCCAGGAAACTGAATTGCTTCCATTTGAATTGTCTTAGGGAAGACTTAAAGATTACCTGGCAGGAGAAAATGGCAGGTCCTTTCTTAAACTTAACTGTCAAACATTCAAACTCTATTGCAGAGAGTGCAACTCCAATTGAGTTTAAACGTCAAATGTACATTTGCCAAAAAGACTATTTTATGGAAAACTCACATGGAGCAAATCCTCAAGTGGTCAGAAAAAGTCATACAAGGACACTCTCAAGGTCTCTCATAACTTTAGAACTGATTCCATTCCTTGGCACAGGACTGCCCAGCATAGCATGCCCTCATGAGAGAAGGTGCTATGTTCTATGAGCAAAACAGAACTGCATTAGCTCAGAAGAAATGCAAGATGCAGAAATTTAGAGAATCTGCCCCGTGTCCACATTGACTATTTGTGTCCAAGCTATGGTAGAGCATTCTGGGCTCATATTGGTCTGATCAACCATAGTGAGACACACTGTAACTTTACTCTAACCTAATGTTGTCATTTTGGTCCTCTTGAAGAACAATAACCAACTGACCAATTAACATGGATTTCTACAAGGAGAAAGTTCATGCAGTAAGGATACCTAGAATCTCGAGTGGGAGGAAATAATATATAAAACAATGACTCAGAAAAAGGTCACCCCAATACAAACTTTTGGGCACTTAGGTGGCAACATAGTACACAGAGAGCCAGGCCTAGAGCCAGGAAGACTCATTCAAATCTGGCTGAAGATGGAGACTATGTGACTCTGGGTAAGCCATTTAACTCTGCTTGTCTCAATTTCCTGATGGAGAAGGAAATGACAAACCACTCTAGTATTTTTGCCAAATAACTTAAATGAGGTCACGAATAATCGAACATGACTGAAAATGACTGAATAACAACAAAAACACACAAACTTTAAACCTATAAATGGCAATCTGGAAAAGTAGAAGAAATTCCCATACAGGTCTTTTAGGTCCTGATCAGTGTTATGTATGTTTACGCACACACACACACACACACACACACACACACACACACACACACACACACTTTCTCTTTGTCTGTCTCTCTCTCCATCTCTGTGTCTCTGTTTCTCTCTCCAGCAAAATGTAAGCTTCCTGAGAGCAGGGTCCATTAAAAAATGCTACTATCCTCAGAATCTAGCAGTGTATAAAATGTTGTAGTCTTATACAGAAGTATATAAATATATACAGTATGTAAGTATACAAATATATATGGAAATATATAAATATTACACACTTAAAATTTGTTTAATTGGGATTAAAGATTTGGGTGGGGACACTTTTAGTGGCCACTTAAGTATTTTCATGGGTAGAGCTAGAGGTTTAGTCCTTTCTGGACTTAAGGAAAACTTAGGACATGTTCAATCTGGAATCCATTTAGACAAATACAGATTGGATAAGGATAGAGAAGAACCTGCAGCTGTTAGGAACAAATTTGTTCTGGTCTCCTCCTCCTATTTTCTCTCCTTTGTAGCATGGATCTGCCCCTAACTTGGTGATTGCAGACACTTCTCTAAGCCCCTAGCTTCCCTACTAATAAAATGAGAGGATTGGACCAGCTGGTCTCTCCGGCAACCTTTCTGGTTCTGACATTCTAAAATCCTTCTATATTCTAAGGTCTCTTCCAGTTCTGACGTTTGATTTTTATGACATTTGATTCCTGTTCCTGGATAGAAAACCCCAGATTCAGACGACTCTGCTGCTCTCAGGATCTCTAGCTCTACCCAGAGAGAAAGCCCGCTTCACTCATTTGCCTCGGGGCTGGATTCATAGCCCTATATTGGCAAGAGACAGTTAGGATTTAGGGATGCTCACTAGCATCTAAAAGCCCCTCAGCCTTTTAGACAGAGAAGTGACTGGGGAAAGCATGAAAGAAGGCTTGTTCTCTGACTCCTTGCACCCCAGCAATGGGAGGAAACTACCTCAGGATTGAACCGGGTGGAAAAGGAGAGGTCAGGCAGGGTCTGACGGGATTACATGAAGGTCCTAGACCTGACATCTTTCCCTCCATAATTCTCCGGGAAGCTTTAAAGCCCAATTATATCCTGGGCCTGAAGACAGAAGTAATTTGTGCTGCCAGTGATCCAGCAATAGGGAAGCCCCTTCAAATTCCCTGGTCACCTTGGTGAGGAGGTGGAACCCAGTGAAGAAAAGGCCTTGAACCTCCAGACGCCACCGCTATGCCGGGCCTCCGGCTTTCGTTTTTTCAGTTGCACAGAAAGAGGCAGCTGCTGCTGGACAGGCCCAAGTTTCTGAGAAGTCAGTCTGAGATCCCGCTGCAGCCCGCAGAGAACTCCACATTAGGGACTCAAAAGGACCAAGAAGCGGTATTTGTGAGGGCAGATCTAGAGGACACGAACACCCTAAACGTCGAGTAGATCCTGGTGATGTCCAAAAAGGAACTGAAGACGTCCTGTAGGGTGCTGGACCGAGAAGCCCCCAAATCTGCCACAGGCAAGGATCTTCGCAGCTGGCTATTGGAGAATTCGGGGACCACCAGGAGACAACTCAGGAGAACGCACTTCTCGGTCAAGGCGGCCTCCCCCTTTTCAGCACCCGGAGGAGAAGGGGATGAAGCGGGGTCTGGCTCCGAGGATTTGGAGGAGAGACTTTCCTCTCTCACAGAGTCCAGTAGGGACCAAGTGGGGGGCGGGGGATGTGCAACCCGACGGGGCAGCGAAGGAGTCACAGGCGGGAGGGGCAAGATGCAGGGGAAGACGAATAAAGGCGAAGCTGAAGGAGAGCCCCCCGATTCTTCCTCCACCTCCGCCGAGCGGCCGGGTGATGGTGGGGGTGACGAGTTCCAAGTCTCGGAGAAACGAGGAATTCCGGGCTGCTCCCGAAAGCTCTTTGGCTGGAAGACGAGAGGCAGAGCGATCAAGCGGCTGGAGCTCGTCCTGGAGAATCTCGGAGAGAGCAACTCCAAAGACCTGCGCTCAGACGGTGGCGGGGAGCCCCGAACTTTCCTGAAAGCCCCCGGGAGTACTTCCCCTCGGGAGCTACTCGAGGCTACGTTCCGGCAGTCCATGACGTCGGGTCCCGCCCGGGAGCAAATGGGGAGCTCCCCCGAGGAGGAGGCGCGGGGTGGGACTGCGCGCGCGGTAACCTGGTCCTCCCCGCAGGAGAAGACAAAACGAAACTTCATCAACGGGCCCGAGTTATTCTGGCGCCAGCTGCGCCGCCTGCGGCCCCGGCCCCGGGAGCCCTATACAGACTTTGCTGCCCAGGTGACGGGGCTGGTCGGCGCCTGGGTGGAGAAGGCCGGGGCGATGACCCGAGAAGAGGTGATCGAGCTGATCCGACTGGAGCACGTGTTGGATCAGCTCCCGGAGCAGCTCGGCCACCTGGTGCTGGCCCAGCAGCCCAGGACGGCCATGGAAGCCGCTGCCCTGGCGGACCAGTTCTCCTTCCATCGGGGTCGTCTTTCGGGATCCGGGGCTGGGCTGGGGTCCGGGATCTGTTCCTGGTTCTCCCCAGTGCAGGAGTCCCCCATTGGGAAGGGGACCAAGAAAAGCACCCAGAAAGGCCATACTTTCAGAAGGGAGGCCGGGTCCAAAAAGAAATCCCAGTCGTCGGGCTCGGGTTGGGGATGGAAACCCATGCCGGTTCGCACCTGTCACAAATGTGGAAAGGTCGGCCATACTAGAGCCAACTGTCCCAGCTGGAATTCTGCAGAGTCCTAATTAGGGCCAGCTAAGGGCACTAGGTGAGAAAGGTAAAGCAAGAAAAGGGACTATGGAGACCCGGGGTGGAGGGTGGGGAAGAAGCCCTGGGAGAAAAGAGTCCCCTGTGGCTGGAACATAGTCATCCTTCAATTAAACATTTTTTAAAAAAAATATTTTACTAATGCATTTTCTTCCCCCAACAAACTTATTAATGGCTGAGAACGTACACTACGCTGGATTCTGGGATGAGAGCAACTGAATTGACCCAGCCTTCGATCTCAAGGATCTTATATTTCATTGTTAGGAGATAGAAGCCAGGAAATAGTAAAGAAGAGGTACTGGTGAAGTACTTCAGGAATTTTAAAGGAATAATACCTTAAGCCAAAGGGATCACTTTCAGTTGAATAAATAGATAAAGGATTTAATTAAAGTGGGCTTCCTCTGCTAAGCTTTAATAGAAGAGTATTCTAAAGACAGATCTAAGATGTTTTCATTTCACCCATGGAGGATGGACTATATGAAAGTCAGGAGTCTAAGGGAATAGAAATTGATAATTTTCTTTCCTCTCTGCACCTCATTTTCCCCATCTGTAAAAGAAGGGTCTTAAGCTAGATAACTTTTTCATACTCCATCCATCCATTCATCCCAGCAGTGGATTTGGTCTCCATTTCAGTATGTACACACCAGCCACTCCTCTGGAAAAGGGAGTTAAGAATCTCTTCATCTCCAGTTCCTGTGATACTCTTGGAAGGGAACATAGGTGCAAGGGCAACATGGCCACTGGGAATAGAAGTGGAGAGTAAAGGTAAAAGAGAAATGAGCTACTGGCTGGATTTCCTGATTCTGGGTGGTGAAATTTGGAAAGTTGTTTTCAAATTGAGTGACCCTTGGCAAAATCTCTTACCTTAATCTCAGAGGTTATTCTCTTGGACAACACTGCCCCAGGGCCAACATTCCAGCTTTTTCACCAGATTCATCCTAGAGTAGTGAAACCTGGATATACCTCTTGGTTTCCATCTATGCTGGCATGTGGAAAATCAGAGAGGGCATTAGCAGAGTGATTTGTTTCCAAGACCTTGGTGAGGTGGCTTAGGTGGGTATGGGTACCTGCAGAAGAGCTTTGATCAGCAGCATTCTGTCTAGTCCCAGTTCTCTAGCATAGAGAGCAGAGACAGGTATCTGGTAGTGCTGTACAGGCCAAGGAAACAAAACTAATATTTTGGGTTTGGGGGCATAGAAATAATTATTGAGATGCCTCCAACCCTCTTACCTTAATTGGAGATGCCTAAGATAAGGTGAATATAATTGTCATCACTTAAGAAGGGCAAAGAATTTCTTCTACCTTCTTTGGATTTTGACTCAATATATCCACTGCACAGTTGGACCCAAATGCAGATCTCGATAAATTAGCAATGTACAGGAGAGATTATTGGTATTTAACTAAGTTCAGTGGAAAACTGGTAATTAAATCCTGAAAACTTCTCTCAGGAAGCCAAAAATATGATGGAGATAAGGATTAAAGAGACCTGTAAATTCACATGAAAAGCACTTCAGTGCAATGTCAAGAGTCCTGGGTTTGAATCCTGGCTCTGCCCTCACCGCCTCTGTGACTTTGAGCAAATTCCTTTCTTCCTTTCTGGGCCTCATTTGCCCTTTCTGCAAAGTGGGGTTGGGGTGGGGTCAACTTGGTAAAATCTCTATGGCCTTTTCCAGATTTAGATCTATGACCTCCCCCCAATTCAAGTCACTCCTGACCCCTCCAACAAACAGTGGTCTAATGGAAAGAACCCTAGGATTTAAGTCTGAGTTCATGTCACTTCAGTAGCTGGTGACCTTGGATGAGACTTTACTTCCTAAGTTTCATTTTTCCCATCTATAAAATGACAGATGGAGGTGGGGGTGGGAGTGGAATGGAATTGCATTAGGTAGTCTCTAAAAGCTTTTCTAACATTTTATGCTCAATGAATTTCCATTCCACAGTGAAGGTCCCAAAAATTCTCCCAAGACTGGTTTTATTTGGAAGAGATCTCCAGGGCTTTATCTTGTTATTCTGGCAGAATCAAAGGTCTGACTCCCTTTACCAGAGGAATGGCTGGTGTGTATATGCTGGAGGTCAAATCTACTACTGGGATAGATAGATGGAATATAAAGAAATTAGCTTCATTTCCCTCTGCCCTGTCTCCCTCAGTACTAATGAGAAAGAAGTACAAGGCAATACTGTTCAGGCTTTTATGAAATTAGCCTGGACGGTATTGTTGACCTTGAATCATGTAATGCTTAGTAAATTTATTTGAATAAAATCTCTATGATCAGGAGTCCCCAGGGACGAAGGTTTGTTTGGGAGGAGAGGGGGGAGCATTAGGCTTTTCTATCATGAATAATGTGAGAGAATCTCCTAAAATCAGTTTTTGTGAAAAGTAAAAATCAGAGACTTTGGACATGAAAAGAAACACAGAGACCCATTTTGACAAAAACAAAGCAGAATCCCAAGAAAATCTAGGGGAGTCCAGAGAAAACCATTACTTTGAGCAAATCAGGAAGATGAAGGCTAAAGAATGAGAAAACACATATCTCCCTGAGCCAAAGAGGTTTTTTTTTTTTTTTTTTTGAGGGATGGCAGTGTTCCAGAAGGTTTCTAGGCTCCAGTTTAGCATTACTTGGCTCAAGGGACTTTGATCAAGGAAAGTCCTTTTCTAATTTCCCCTCTCACTGTGGCAAAACTGGTTTTTTTGCTCCTGATTCAGAGAACAAAATTTTTTAAAGCACATACTCTATGCCAGAGATAGTACTAACTTCTAGAAATATGAACAATTTTTCTCTATCAAGAACATACATTCTTTTAGGGAAGGAGTTCTTAAAGTGAGGTCCCTTAATTTGAATAGGAGAAAAGTCACATTTTCTTTTAATATAATTGATTTTCTTTATATTTTATTTTAGCATTTAACATGATTCTGAGAAGGGGCTCACTGGCTTCATCAGACTGACAGCTGAAAGGAATCCAAGGACACACACAAAAAGATTAAGAACCTCTGTGTTTAAGGGGAAAAACCATATGTACACAAAGTAAATATAACATTTATATAGTGCTTACTATGTGTCAGGCATTGTGCTAAGCCCTTTTAAACTCATTAAGTACAAAATAATTTCAAGAACAGAATAAGCCATAACAACAGAAGGAATATAGCTTGCTTAGCCCCTGAATTTAGCTTTGGGAGCCTGAGAGGAAGAGAGAGTAGCCCAGGTTCATGGAAGAGTCTGGATAAATGAGAGAGAACATCAAAGGAATTGAAAATGATGGGGAGGGTGGGAAGATATTTGTTGAGCCAGTCTGGACATAGAGACTAAAGCCAGAAGGGTTTTAAATGACCAAAAGACAACTTGCAATTTGTCCTAGAGGCAATAGGGAGTCACTGACATTCTTTCATTTAAAAAAAATTCCTTATTATAAACTTAAGAAAAATTTACAAGCCAAAAATTAAAAGAACCCAGAAAAAATGTAAAGCTATGACATTCTGTTTCATGCAATTTGTTTGAAAAGAAGTATATATATATATATAATGTATCAAGATAATAAAATTGGCCAGTTTATTTCCATGTCTCTTTCTGAACATTCTTTATTAACTTGTAAATTTTTATGTTCTATTGATGGTCTTTTCATTCTTTTGTATCTGGAACTTCCCACTAATTAATACTTTTCCCCATTTTTAATGGTTTCCCTCCTTTCTCTCACTATAGAGTTCTGCTTTGTAATAGATTTAGTCAAGTAAAAGAAACGAACATGAAAAAATTCTCATTTCACTACTGTATATCATCATGTCTCTTTGGAAAGTGAAAAGTGAATTTCAATCTTCAGTCCTCCAACGTCACTTTTGGTCATTAGATGGATCAAAGAATATTGAAGTTTTTTTTTTATCTTTAGACATTTATTCTTGATTTTTTCCAACATTTTAAAATTTACTTTAAATTTAAACACAAAATAAGGAAAGAAATAAATTGCTATGAACACAGCAGTACATAAGAAAGGATTCAATATAAAACAATAAATTTCCATTTCAAGAAAATCCACAATAAAATATGTATACATATATTCGATTTGTCAAGTATTTTTTAAGTGACTTGCCCACAGTCATACAGCCAAAACATTGAAGTTTTCTAAGAAAAGGAAGCACCTGGGCAGATTTTGGCTATGCTAGAAGTAGGCCAATGTAGTTAGCAAATGCTTATTTTCTATAACCTAACAAGGCTTCAATACTTGTTAATTTTTTTCCAGTTAAATGATATTGTTTAATGTATTTTTTAAAGCTTTTTATTTACAAAACATATGCATGGGAAATTTTTCAACATTGACCCTTGCAAAGCCTTCTGTTCCAAATTATCCCCTCCTTTCCCCCACTCCCTCCCCTAGATGGCAGGTAGTGCAATACATGTTAAATATGTTAAAATATATGTTAAATCCAATATATGTATACATGTTTATATAGTTATCTTGCTGCACAAGAAAAATCAGAACAAGAAGAAAGAAAAAAACTGAGAAAGAAAACAAAATGCAAGCAAACAGCAACAGAAAGAGTGAGAATGCTATGTTGTGATTCACAGTCCTCTCTCTGGGTGTAGGTGGCTCTCTTTTCATCACTGATGAACTGGTTTGAATCATCTCATTGTTGAAGAGAGCCACATCCATCAGAATTGATCATCATATAATCTTGTTGTTGTCGTGTATAATGATCTCCTGGTTCTGCTTATTTCACAGCATCAGTTCATGTATGTCTCTCCAGGCCTCTCTGAAATCATTCATATACCATAATTTATTCATCCATTCTCCAATTGATGGGCATCCATTCAGTTTCCAGTTTCTAGCCACTACAAAAAGGGCTGCCACAAACATTTTTGCACATGTGGGTCCCTTTCCCTCCTCTAAGATCTCTTTGGCATATAGACCCAGTAGAAACATTGCTGGGTCAAAAGGTATGCACAGTTTGATAACTCTTTGAGCATAGTTCCAAATTGTTCTCTAGAATGGTTGGATCCATTCACAGTTCCACCAACAATGTATCAGTGTCCCAGTTTTCCCACATCCCCTCCAACATTCATTATTATCTTTTCCTGTCATTTTAGCCAATCTGAGAGGTGTGTAGTTACTCAGAGTTGTTTTAATTTGCATTTCTCTGATCAATAGTGATTTGGAGCACCTTTTCATATGACTAGAAATAGTTTCAATTTCTTCATTTGAAAATTGTCAATTTTCAGAGGATGAAATTAAAACTATTTATAGTCATATGAAAAGGTGCTCCAAATCACTATTGATCAGAGAAATGCAAATCAAGACAACCCTGAGATACCACTTCACTCCTGTCAGATTGGCTAAAATGACAGGAAAAGTTAATGATGAATGTTGGAGGGGTTGTGGGAGGGCTGGGACACTGATGCATTGTTGGTGGAGCTGTGAACGGATACAGCCATTCTGGAGAACAATTTGGAACTATGCTCAAAAAGTTATCAAACTGTGCATACCCTTTGACCCAGCAGCATTTCTATTGGGCTTATATCCCAAAGAAATCATAAAGGAAGGAAAAGGCCCCACATGTGCAAGAATGTTTGTGGCAGCCCTTTTTGTAGTGGCTAGAAACTGGAAATTGAATAGATGCCCTTCAATTGGAGAATGGCTGAATAAATTATGGTATATGAATGTTATGGAATATTATTGTTCTGTAAGAAATGACCAGCAAGATGATTTCAGAGAGGCCTGGAGAGACTTACATAAACTGATGCTGAGTGAAATGAGCAGAACCAGGAGATCATTATACACGGCAACAACAGTACTATATGACGATCAATTCTGATGGACATGGCTCTCTTCAACAATGAAATGTTTCAAACCACCTCCAATTGTTCACTGAAGAAAGCCATATACACCCAGAGAGAGGGATGCGAAATGTGGACCACAACATAACATTCTCATATTCCTTGATTGATGTTTGCTTACATTGTGTTTCCTTTATCTGATATATCGTTTGTGTAGATAAGATTTTTCTTGCACACCAATGATAAGTTTGGAAATATGTATACATATATTCGATTTGCCAATATTTTAACATAATTAACATGTAGTGGATATCCTGCCATCTAGGGGAGGGGTGGGGAGTTGGGGGGAAAAATTTGTAACGGAAAGCTATGTAAGGGTTATTGTTGAAGAATTACCCACACATATGTTATGCAAATAAAATAAAAATTTAAAAAAAAAAAAGAAAATTGTCTGTTCATATCCTTTGACCATTTATCAATTGGAGAATGCCTTGAACTCTTACAAATTTAAATCAATTCTCTATATGTTTTAGGAATGGGGCCTTTATCATAACCTTTGAATGTAAAAGTGTTTTCCCAGCTTATTGCTTCCCTTCGAATCTTGTCTGCATTACTTTTGTTTGTACTAAAACTTTTAAACTTAATGTAATCAAAATGATCTATTTTGTGATCAATAACGATCTCTAGTTCTTCTTTAATCACAAATTTCTTCCTCCTCCACAGATCTGAGAGGTAAACTATCCTATGTTCTTCTAATTTGTTTATAATATCATTCTTTATGTCTAGATCATGAATCCATTTTGATATTATCTTGTTATATGGTGTTATGTGTGGGTTAATCCTAGTTTCTGCCATACTAGTTTCCAATTTCCCCAGCAGTTTTTGTCAAATCAATACTTGTTAAATTAAACAAAGTTAGGAAGTATTTATTTAGTACCTGCTATGAGGGAAGAAAAAAGTATTTCCAGATAAGGTTCTCTGCCCTGGAGAGATTAAAATCCCATTTCCCAAATTTCTTGGTCAATTTTCCTGGAGCCTAGAGCTATCTGGAAGACTTTATATTTAATGCAAAAGGGAAAACATTTGTTAAATAACCATATATGCTAGGCATTGTGTTAAATGCCTTAGAAATATCTCACTTGATCCTCAGAAACCCTCTACTAAGTATTTGTAACTTGGGAGATTGCCCTTTTAGTTGAATGATGAAGTTAAAAGCCAGACTGTAGGAATTGAGAAGGAAGGAAGTATGTAATGTTGAAAAAGTTTAAGAGAGGGGCAGAGTCAAGATGGCAGTGAATAGACAGGTCTTTGTCTGAGCTCTTCCTGACTACTCTCAGATCAATATCAGATCAAGCCCCTGAACCAGATTTGGAGTGATACAAATATTGGGAGTATAGTAACTTTTCAGCAGAAGATATTTGGGAAGAACTTCAGGAAAGGTCTTTCTCCATCAGGCAGGGGGGAGACTCAGCCCAACATAAGGAGGCCTCTGAGTGCTGAGGGAATAAGGCTAGCTGTGAAACCTCCAACACTACTACAGAAGGCAAATAGTGAGCTACTGAACCCCAGCATAATAAGTGGGACTTGGACACACCCACCCAGCAGGGGAAGGAAATCTGAAGCACTCATCCCAGAACAGCATAAAGCTGCTGTCATCTTTATAGGAAGCTTGGGAATATCTCCCCTTTGCCTTAAGAACAGACCTCAACCTTTAAAAATGAGCAAAAAAAAAAAAGCTATGACCATAGATAGCTTTTATGGAGACGGGGAAGAACAAAACTCAAACCCTGGGGACATGAAAGGCAAAACATCTCCAGATGAAGCCTCTAGGGGTGATATAAGTTGCTCTCCATCTCAAAAAGCTCTCTTAGAAGAATTAAAAAAGGATCTTAAAAGAGGAAAAAATTGGGGAAAGGAAATGAGAGCTCTGGAAAAGGAAACACATTGTAGAAAATCACTCCTTAAAAACAGTTTTGGTGAAATGAAAAAGAAAACAACTCCTTGAAAAAACAGAATTTGTGAAATGGAAAAAAATATCCAGTGAACAAAACAACTCATTTAAAAGTTAAATTGGCTAAATGTAAAAGGAGAGAAAAAAAGCTACCTGAAGAAAATAACTCACTAAAAATTAGAATTGAACAAATGGAAGTGAATGACTCAATGAGATATCAAGAATCAGTCAAACAAAACCAAAAAGAAAAAATAGAAGAAAATGTAAAATACCTCATTGGAAAAAACAACTGACCTGGAAAATAGATCCAGGAAAGACAATCTAAGAATTATTGGACTATCTAAAAACCATGATGAAGAAAAGAGCCTAGACAACATCTTTCAGGAAATCATCAAGGAAAACTTGATGATTTACCAGAGGGTAAAATAGCCATTGAAAGAATCCACCAAACACCTCCCTAAACAGATCCCAAAATTAAAACTCCAAGGAATTTTGTAGCTAAATTCCAGAATTATCAGATCAAGGAGAAAATACTGCAAGTAGCCAGAAAGAAACAATTTAAATATCAAGGAGCCACAATCAGGATTACTCAAGAACTAGCACCTTCCACTTTAAAGAATCAAAAGATTTGGAATATGATATTCTGGACAACAAAGGAACATGGATTGCAGTCAAGAATCAACTATCCATCAAAAATTAAACATTATCTTTCAGAGAAAAAAATGGACATTCAATGAAATAGGAGATTGTTGGGTTTTTTTGATGAAAAAATTAGAGCTTAACAGAAAATTTTATCTTTAAATATAGAATTCAAGAGAAGCATAAAAAGGTAATAAAGGAAGAAAAAAGCTATGTTTTTTAAAGGTTAAAATGTTTACATCCCTATATAGAAAAATGATATGTTTAACTGTTGAGAACAATATCTTTGTTAGGGGTATAATTAAAGGGTGTAGGTATATTTTGACTTTATTGTGATGACATAAAAAAGAAACTGGGGTAGAAAAGGATTGTACTGGAAGAAGAGGAAAGGAGAGGTAAAATGGGGTAATTACATCACATGAAGAGGCAAAAAAAGACTTATTACAGTTGAGGGAAAGAAAGGGGGGAATGAACATTGTGTGAATCTTACCTCATTAGATTTGGCTCAGAAAGAGAATATCAGAATATTCAGTTTGATATAGAAACTTATCTCATCCTATAGGGAAGTAGGAGGAGAAAGGGGAAAGTAAAGAGGGAGGTAATAGAAAGGAGCTAAATTCCAGTAGAAGGAGAAAGGGATAAGAAAAGGTTGAGTGGCTGTAAAAGAGAAGAGCATATTGAGGGAGATGGTGGTCAGAAGCAAACATTAGGAGGAAGGAAAGGGAACAAGGAAAGAGAAAAGTATAACTTGGGGAAAATAAAATGACGGGAAATACAGTTGATCATTTTAATGTGAATGTGAATCGAATGAACTCTCCCATAAAACAGAAGTGGATAGCAAACTGGATTAATAGCCAGAATTCTACAGTATGTTGTTTACAAGAAACATGTTTAAAGTAGAGTGATACATATGGAGTAGAGGTAAAAGGCTGGAGCAAAATCTATTATGCTTCACCTGAAGTTTAAAAAAAAAGAGATAAGGAAGGAAACTATATCTTGCTAAAGGGCACTATAGATAATGATGTAATATCAATACTAAACATATATGCATCAAGTAATATAGCATCCAGATTCCAAGAGTAGAAATTCAGAGAGCTACAAGAAGAAATAGACAGCAAAACTATGTTCTCAAACTTGCTCTATTAGAACTAGATAAATCTAATCACAAAACAAACAAGAAAGAAGTTAAGGAGGTAAATAGAATTTTAGAGAAGTTAAGTATGATAGATGTTAGGAGAAAATTGAATGGAGACAGAAAAGAATATACTTTATTTCTTGGTGGTATATGGAACCTACACAAAATTGACCATGTATTATGGCTTAAAAAATCTCAAAGTCACATGCAGAAAGGCAGAAATAGTAAATACATCTTTTCCAGATCATGATGCAATAAAAATTACATGTAATAAAGGGCCAGGGAAAAATAGACCAAAAATTAATTGGAAATTAAATAATCTAATCCTAAAGAATGAGCATATGAAACAACAGATTATAGAAACAATTGATAATTTCATCAAGAGAATGACAACAATGAGATAACATACCAAAATTTATGGGATGTAGTCAAAGCAGTTCTTAGGGAAAATTTTATATCTCTAGATGTTTACCTTTTCACCAAAAAGAAGAAATTAGAGCAATAATCAGGAGCTATTGTGCTCAACTGTATGTCAATGAATCTGATAATCTAAGTGAACTGGATGAATATTTACAAAAAAATAGATTGCCCAGATTAATAGAGGAGGAAATAAATTACTTAAATAGTCTTGAAAAAGACTATTCCAGAAAAAGAAATTGAACAAGCTATTAATCAACTTCCTAAGTAAAAATCTCCAGGGCCAGATGGATTTAGAAGTGAATTCTACCAAACATTTAAAAACTAATTAATTTCAATATTATGCAAACCAATTGGAAAAATAGGGAAAGAAAGAGTCCTACAAAATTCCTTTTATGACACAGATATGGTACTGATACCTAAACCAGGTAGGGTCAAAACAGAGAAAGAAAATTACAGACCAATTTCCCTAATGAATATTGATGAAAAAAAAAACCTTAAATAAAATGTTAGCAAAGAAATTACAGCAAGTAATCACCAGGATAATACACCATGACTAGGTAAGATTTGTGCCAGGAATATGGGGCTGGTTCAATGTTAGGTGAGCTATTGGCATAATTGACTATATCAATGACCAAACTAATAGAAATCATATGATTATCTCAATGAATACAGGAAAAGCATTTGAGAAAATCCAACATCAATTCCTATTAAAAACACGAGCATAAGAATAAATGGATCAACAGCATCTAAAACCATCAGCATGCATTGCTGATATATGTAATAGGCATAAACTAGAACCATTCTCATAAGTTCAGGGGTGAAACAAAGTTGCCCACTATCACCATTATTATTCAATATTGTATTAGAAATGTTAGCTTTAGCAATAAGAGATAAAAAAGAAGTTGGAGGAATTGGAGTAGATGAGGAAACAATATTATCACTCTTTGCAGGTGATATGATGGTAAACTTAGAGAATCCTAGAGAGTCAATTTAAAAATTACTAGAAATAATTAACAACTTTAGCAGAGTTGTAGGATACAAAATAAATCCACATAAATCATAGTATTTTTTATGTTGCCAACAAAGCCCATCAACAAGAGATAGAAAGATAAATTCCATTTAAAATAACTGTACATAATATAAAGTATCTGGGAGTCTACCTGGCCAAGACAGTCAGGAACTGTATGAACACAATTACAAAACACTTTGAGTACAAATAAAGTCAGATCTAAACAATTGGAAGAATATCAAGTGATCATGAGTAGGCTGAGCTAATACAATAAAAATGACAGTTCTACCCAAATTAATCTACTTATTCAGTGCCATAGCATTCAAACTGCCACGAAACTACAGAGCTAGAAAAAATAACAACAAAGTTCATCTGGAAGAACAAAAGGTCAAGAAGTTCAATGGAATTAAAGAAAAAATGCAAATGAAGGTGACCTAGCTGTACCAGACCTAAAATTACATTATAAAACAATGGTCATCAAAACTACTTGGTACTGGTTAAGAAATAGAGTAATAGATCAGTGATATGGGTTAGGTTCAGAAGACACAATAGTCAATGACATATTAATCTAGTAAAAACTTGCTACTGGACAAAAATTGCTGGGAAAATTGGAAAAGTATGGCAGAAACTAGGCATTGACCAACACCTAACATGCCATACCAAAATAAGATCAAAATGGGTTCATGATCTAGACATAGAGAGTGATACTATTAGAAATCAGAAGAACAAAGGAGAATCTACCTCTCAGATCTATGGAGAAGGAAGGAATTTATGGTCAAAGAAGAACATTATGAAATGAAAAATGGATAATTTTGATTATGTTAAATTTAAAAGATTTTGTACAAGCAAAACCAATGCAGACAAGATTAGAAGGGAAGCAATAAACTGGGGAAAATTTTATATCTAAGAGTTCTGATAAAGGCCTCATTTCTAAAATATATAAAGAATTGATTCAGATTTATAAGAATACATGCCATTCTCCAATTGATAAATGGGCAAAGAAGATGAACAGACAATTTTCAGATGAAAAAATTAAAAGCATTTCTAGTCATATGAAAAAAATACTCTAAATCACTAGGGATCAGAGAAATGCAAATTAAAACAACTCTTAGGTGCTACTACAAACCTATCAATCAGATTGGCTAAGATGACAGAAAAAGATAATGACGAATGTTGGAGGGGATATGGGAAAACTGGGACACTAAAACATTGTTGGTGGAATTGTGAACTGATCCAACCATTCTGTAGACCAATTTGGAACTCTGCCCAAATATATATCAAACTGTGTTTACCCTTTGATCCCACAGTGCCTCTCCTGGGGCCTGTTTCCCAAAGAGATCATGAAAAAGGGAAAAGGATCCACATGTGAATGTTTGTGGCAGCCCTTTTTGTAGTAGCAAGGAATTGGAAACTAAGTGGATGCCCATCAGTTGAGGAATGGCTGAATAAATTATGGTAAATGAATGTTATGTTGAATATTATTGTTCTATAAGAAATGATCAGCAGCATGATTTCAGAAAGGCCTGAAGAGACTTGCATGAATTGATGCTAAGTGAAATGAGTAGAACCAAAGAACATTGTACAGAGCAACAAGATTATGTGATGATCAATTCTGACAGACAAGGCTTTTTTCAACAATGAAGTGATTCAGACCAATTCCAATGGACTTGTGCACCTAGAGAGAGGACTGTGGGGACTGATCACAACATAATATTTTCACTCTTTTTGTTGTTGTTTGCTTGCTTTTTGTTTTCTTTCTCTTTTTTCCTTTTTTGGCCTGATTTTTCTTGTGCACATGATAAATATGGAAATATGTATAGAAGAATTGAACATGTTTGACCTATATTCGATTACTTGCTGTCTAGGGGAGGGAGTAAGGTGATAGGAGGGAGAAAAACTTGGAACACAAGATTTTGCAAGGGTGAAAATGAAAATTATTTTTGCCCAAAGACACAATTAATAAATTCATCCAAGAGAATGACAATAATGAAACAACATATCAAAATTCATGGGATGCAGTCAAAGCAGTAATAAGGGGAAATTTTATATCTCTAGATGCTTACTTGCATAAAATAGAACAAGAGAAAATCAATGAATTGGGCTTGCAACTAAAAAAGCTAGAAAAAGAACAAATTAAAAAACCCCAATCAAATACCAAACTTGAAATTCTAAAAATAAAAGGAGAGATTAATCAAATTGAATGTAAAAAAAACTATTGAATTAATAAATAAAACTGAGTTGGTTTTATGAAAAAAAATCAACAAAATTTGATTAGAACATTTTGATTATTTGATTAGAAAAAAGAAAGATTAAAATCAAATTGTTAGTCTCAAAAATGGAAAGGGAAAACTTTCCCCCAATAAAGAGGAAATTAGAGCAATAATTAGGAGTTATTTTGCCCAACATTATGCCAATAAATTTTATAACCTAAGTGAAATAGAAGAATACCTACAAAAACATAGAATGCCCAGATTAACAGAAGAGGAAATAAATTACTTAAATAATCCTATTTTAGAAAAAAGAAATAGAATAAATTATTAATCAACTCCCTAAGAAAAAATCTTCAGAGCATGGATTTACATGTGAATTCTACCAAATATTTAAAGAACAATTAAGTCCAATGCTACATAAACTATTTGAAAACATAGGGAAAGAAGGACTCCTACCAAATTTCTTTTTATGACACAGACATGGTAGTGATACCTAAACCAGGTAGGGTGAAAACAGAGAAAGAAAATTATAGACCAAT
>JAJPUD010003374.1:169950-196958 GCA_023553655.1 Myrmecobius fasciatus | reverse complement strand
GTGTATAATGATCTCCTGGTTCTGCTCATTTCACTCAGTATCAGTTCATGTAGGTCTCTCCAGGCCTCTCTGAAATCATCTTGCTGGTCATTTCTCACAGAACAATAATATTCCATAACATTCATATACCATAATTTATTCAGCCATTCTCCAATTGATGGGCATCCATTCAGTTTCCAGTTTCTAGCCACTACAAAAAGGGCTGCCACAAACATTCTTGCACATGTGGGGCCCTTTCCTTCCTTTATGATTTCTTTGGGATATAAGCCCAATAGAAACTGGGTCAAAGGGTATGCACAGTTTGATAACTTTTTGAGTATAATTCCAAATTTCTCTCCAGAATGGCTGGATCTGTTCACAGTTCCACCAGCAATGATGCAAAAATCTTTTTTTTTTGTTAAAGTTTTTATTTGTATAACATATGTATGGGTAGTTCCCCAACATTGATCTTTACAAAGCTTTCCATTACAAATTTTACCCCCAGTCCCTTCCCCTCCCCTAGATGGAAGGAAGTCCACTACATGCTAATAATGTTGAAATGCTTGAGAAGTTATGATGCAAAAATCTTAAATAAAATATTAGCAAAGAGATTACAGAAAATCATCCCCAGGATAATACACCCTGACCAAGTACGATTTATAACAGGAATGCAGGGCTAGTTCAATATTATGAAAATTATTAGCATAATTGATTATATTAATAACCAAACTAACAAAAACCACATGATTATTTCAATAGATGCAGAAAAAAGCATTTGATAAAACCCAACATTCATTCCTATTAAAAACACTAGAGAGTATAGGAATAAATGGACTTTTCCTTAAAATATTCAGTAGCATCTATTTAAAACTATCAGCAAGCATCATATGTAAGGGGGATAAACTGGAACCATTCCCAATAAGATCAGAGGTGAAACAACATTGCTCATTATCACCATTATTATTCAATATTGTATTAGAAATGCTAGCTTTGGCGATCAGAGAAGAAAAAAAATTAAAGGAATTAGAATAGGTAATGAGGAAACTAAATTACCACTCTTTACAGATGATAGGATGGTACACTTAGAGAACCCTAGAGAATCAACTAAAAGATTATTAGAAATAATCCACAGCTTTAGCAAAGTTGCAGGATACAAAATAAATCCACATAAATCATTAGCATTTTTATATGTCACTAACAAAATCCAACAGCAAGAGATACAAAGAGAAATTCCATTTAAAATAACTGTTGATAGTATAAAATATTTGGGAATCTATCTGCCAAGAGAAAGTCAGGAACTATATGAGCAAAACTACAAAACATTCTCCACACAAATAAAGTCAGATTTAAACAATTAGAAAAATATCAAGTGCTTTTCAATAAATTGAGTGAATATGATAAAGATGACAATACTACCTAAACTAATCTATTTATTTAATGCTATACCAATCAAACTCCCAAGAAACTATTTTACTGAGCTAGAAAAAATAACAACAAAATTCATCTGGAAGACCAAAAGGTTAAGAATTTCAAGGGAATTAATGAAAAAAAATGCAAATGAAGGTGGCTTAGCTGTACCAGATCTAAAACTATATTATAAAGCAGTGGTCATCAAAGCCATTTGATACTGGCTAAGAAATAGAGTAGTCGATCAGTGAAATAAGTTAGGATCATAGGACAAAATAGTCAATGACTGTAGTAATCTAGTGTTTGACAAACCCAAAGTCCCCAGATTTTGGGATATGAACTCACTATTTGACAAGAACTACTGGGAAAATTGGAAACTAGTATGGCAGAAATTAGACATTTCCTAATACTGTATACCAAGATAAGGCCAAAATGGGTTTGTGATTTAGACATAAAGAATGACATTATGAACAAATTAGAAAAACATAGGATAGTCTACCTCTCAGATCTGTGGAGCAGGAAGGAATTTGTAACCAAAGAAGAACTAGATATTGTTATTGATCACAAAATAGATAATTTTGATTATATTAAGTTAAAAAGTTTTTGTACAAACAAAAGTAATGCAGACAAGATTCAAAGGGAAGCAATAAACTAGAAAAACATTTTTACATTTAAGGGTTCTGATAAAGGCCTCATTTTTAAAATATATAGAGAATTGACTCCAATTTATAAGAATTCAAGCCATTCTCCAATTTATAAATGGTTAAAGGATATGAACAGACAATTTTCAGATGAAGAAATTGAAACTATTTCTAGTCATATGAAAAAGTGCTCTAATTCACTATTGATCAGAGAAATACAAATTAAAACAACTCCGAGATACCACTACATACTTCTCAGATTGACCAAGATGACAGGAAAAGATGATGACAAATGTTGGAGGGGGTGTGGGAAAACTGAGACACTAATACATTGTTGGTGAAACTGTGAATGGATCCAACCACTCTGGAGAGCAATTTGGAACTATGCTCAGAAAGTTATCAAACTGTGCATACCCTTTGACCCAGCAGTGTTTCTACTGGGCCTATATGCCAAAGAAATAAAGGAGGGAAAGGGACCCACATGTGCAAGAATGTTTGTGGCAGCCCTTTTTGTAGTGGCTAGAAACTGGAAGCTGAATGAATGCTCATCAATTGGAGAGTGGCTGAATAAATTATGGTATATGAATATTATGGAATATTATTGTTCTGTAAGAAATGACCAGCAGGACATTTTAGAGAGGCCTGGAGAGATTTGCATGAACTGATGCTGAGTGAAGTGAGCAGAACTAGGAGATCATTATACATGGTAACAAGAAGATTATGTGATGATCAATTCTGAAGGACATGGTTCTCTTCAACAATGAGATGGAACAAACCAGTTCCAATTGTTCAGTGATGAAGAGAGCCATCTACAGCCAGAGAGAGGAGTGTGGGAATTTAATGTGATTTACAACATAGCATTTTCACTCTTTTTGTTGTTTGCTTGCATTTTATTTTACTTCTCTTTCTCTCTCTCTTTTTTACTGGTTTGATTTGATTTTTCTTGTGCAGCATGATAATTGTATAAATATATGCATATATTGGATTTAACATATATTTCTACCATGTTTACCATATATTGAATTACTTGCCATCTAGGGGAGGGAGTGAGGGGATGAGGGAGAAAATTGGAACACAAGGTTTTGCAAGGAAGAATTGTCCACCCATATATTTTGAAAAATAAAAACCTTTAACAAAAAAAGATAACTACCCTTTCATATATATTGAAAATAAAAAGCTATTACTTTAAAAAGTCCAAGAAACATAATTTCTGGGTGATAAATAATTTTATTAATAATGCTAGTATGCAATGGATCAGTGACACTCTCAAATGCCAAATGCCCTTCATGATGCTGGATTCACAGTTTATAGGCCCTTGGAAAAAGTGAATGTTCTTGAGGGTGCCAATCAACTCTGATTGGTTAACTAATAAGAATAAACATTACAATGAGAGGTAGGTCTATTCTAATATAGGTCAGGGAATATATCTTTGATGATATTAATTATTTCCAAATTGCCCATCCTTGAATTTATCCTCACACAAACCTGGAAAGAGTATAGTGGGCTTCCTGAGTGATGCCTGAACAAGATTGGGAAGAAAGTTAATTCAATCTCATCATCAGCAATGTTCTTCAGAGACTGAACAACCTACAAGCTGCTGCAAAAATCCTGGTCCTAATTCAATAATTGATTTTTAGTATGAGAGAAAAATGATCATTTCCTAGACTCCTATTGTAAATCGTTTGAAGTGTAGCCACAAAACAGAAAAGAGATATGATAGCTAATGAAAATGAGTAGAATAAGTAAGGAAGAAAAAAGGTCTGGGGACTAAATCTCACAACTGCCCCTCTCCTAGCCAGTGAATCAATGTATTTTGTAAGAATATGTTATAGAAGTGGAGAAGTAGGTATAATATAAAAGGAAATGTATAGTGTACACTATTCAAATATGGCAAACTATGAAGGAACAATAATTCCTGTAGTCAGACAATAAGAAAAGTCCTTTTTGTTCTTTGCTCTACTGTCAGTTTAGAGTAATTTTTAACATTAACATTCAACACTACATGTGTAGTAGCACAATACACTTTTATATATATCCTTTTATTTTCTTTTTTTCATCCTATGTACTTCTTTTATTTTTTATTTTTTTTAACATAAGTTGATTGGTTGATTTCCTGTGCATCCACCCTTGTTTCCAGTCAATTCCCTTTCCCCCACTCATCAGAATTGGTTTTCTTTGTGTCTTTGGAATCTCATTCTTCAGAGCTTGGCATCATGCCTGGCCTGACTTATCCTATAGAATTTTCACTCATGGGATATTCTCTAATCTTCCTCTGATGCTTTGAAATGCTTGGAATTTCTTGCCTTTTCTATCATAAATTCTCAAAGGGAATATTTGTTTCCTTCTGACTTATCCACAAATCCCACCCCAGTTGGTAAGAACCAGATCCTGAATAGAATTTCTCCCTTCTAATATCCCCACATGAGCATTAAGATAAATCAAAAAACCACTTGCTGTTCTGTTTTTTTTTAATTTAAGAAAAAGTGTCCTAGCAGTTGTATTGATAATTTTTTTTGTATTGATAATTTAGATCTATTCATCACTCTACATTACCTTTGTGTGTTAGGCTTATGATTTGCTCCCAAAGTTTCTCAACTATTTTCTCTTGGTCTTGATAATTCTGAAGAGAAAAATCACTTCTGTACTTGTCTCTGTTGATATTCACCCAAATGTTCTTCACCGTTCTTCAGCTCTATGGTTCTTGAATTTCTTCTTATTAATATATCTTATAATTGTAGCAATAATGACTATCATTTCTTTAGTGTTTTAAAAAGTACTTTGAAAAGTACTTTTTAATAGCTAAAAGCAATGCTGAGATATGAGATGCCCTGTACTTTACCCCACTTGCTCCTCACAACAACTACTATGAGGTAGGTGCTATTATTATTCTTATTTTACAGATTAGGGAAATGAGTCAGACAAAGATGAAATGCTTTACCCAAGGTTTCACAGCTAGCAAATGTGTGGGGTTAAAATTTACATTGAGGTCTTCATGACTTCAAGTCCAGTGTTCTATCCTGTGTGCCCCTACAACTACATAAAAGATATTATCCATGTCCTTTTATTTAATCTTATTTCTTTTCCTTTAATATTTCTTTTACAAAGTTATCATGCAGCTGTTTTTTTCCCTCTTCCACCTCCTTCCACTCACACAAAAGAAAGAAAAGGAAAGAAAAAAAAGAAGAAAGAAGGAAAAGTGGAGAACTCATTTATCATATTATAGGAAAGAATGTATCATATAAATATAGTCAAGCAAAACAAATCCCCACCATGACTGTGTCCAAAAATGAATGTTTTTATTGTGAGTATTTTAACATTATCCCTCTCATGAGATGAGCAGTTTTTTTTCTTTTTTAATCAGTCCTCTGGGATTATCATTATCGTTAGTTGACCAGAATTCTTTAATCGTTCATCAATTTTTGTTTTTTACAATGTTGTTATAGTATAAATTGTTCTTTGCCACAAGAGTAACTCCAATCCCCAAATCCATTGCTGAGACTTTTCCCATGCACTGCTCCTGCACGAGGGGAAGAGTGGATATGGTGAGAGTGGGAGAGAGGGGAGCTTCAATATCTTTAACAGTTTTCAAGAGTTTCTTATTAAAGCCTTTGGACCTGCTTCAAGTCTCTTCAGCTTCCACAGCCACTTCAGGACTTTTTGACTTCTAGCTTCAAGAGAGAAAATGGATAATGTTAATCCCAATAAAACTGCATGTTCTATGGGGGGGGGGGGGAGTACTAAAAAAAATCAACAGGAGACTAAATAACTTAATTCTATTTTTTTCAATAAAATATTCCTATTTAGCACAATATTCCAGTCACATGTCTCATCTCACAAAATCCCCGTGTTCCTTATGACATCAAATTTTGCCTCCTTTGTGTTAGGAACTCTTGTTTATCTTGCTTGTAACCTATTCTTTGTGCATTTTATATCAGTATTTTCAGCCTTGGGTTTTCTTCCTGGTTCCTTTGTTGGATTTTATCTCCTGTGAATTTTGAGATGTCTCAACTCTATTTTTCTCTTCATATTATAGAAGTTCTTTATTTTATCTGGTTTGGTGAATATATATAGACATTTTTTTCTTCCTTTTCCCCCTCCTTTTGAATTTAAACTTTTTAGATGTCCAAGAAAGTCCTTGTTAGGTACACTCTATCTCAGGTCAGGGATCTGTCATTTCTATATTTTGTTATGGTTCTCTCCCCCAAAAATCTGTTCTTTTTTTTTTTGCTAAGGCAATTGGGGTTAAGTGACTTGCCCAGGATCACATAGCTAAGAAGTGTTAAGAGTCCAAACTCAGATTTGCACTCAGGTTTTTCTTACTTCAGGGCTGGTGCTCTATCCACTGATCCACCTAGCTTCCTCCCTCCCCCCACCCAATATAAATCCCATTCTTAGTTGCCATGTTCTTATTCAGTTTTCTGTTGCCCATCCCTCATCTTTGATATGCAGTCAAGATTTAAAACATTGCCTTGCTACCATTATCTATAGTTTCTTGAAAGACTTCAAAATTTGAAGTGATTTTTAAAGATTCCATCTGGCAGCATCATTAAATCACCAGAATTGGGTGGAAGTCACCCATTTTACCTAGTCCTGAGAAGTTTCCTATCACATCTTGAATCTATGTTTCAGGGAAACAACAGATATTTTTATTGCTGCTATTAACAAAAAGTTGTTTTACCAGCTAAGGCCTCTTTATAGCATAGTAGTATATTTCTGGGATCTAGTTATCTTGATTTCCTTTGTGTGTTTGTATTTCTATTCCCTTTATGTTGTGTGTATCTTTGGTGAAGGGTCATACATTGTGCTATGCTGCAAGTTGTGCAAAATAGTAGGTATTGAGAACACTGAAAATTTTGAAATGATGATTACACCCAAAGATCAATAACAATCCTATTATTAACAACACTTGCTAAACCTTCTTTTATTCTCTTGAGCATATCTGTGTCAGATCTGGGTCATAGGATTCTTACATATTTGGATTTGGATTGACTTTTTCCATTTTTATCCTATTTAATGGAAGTGGTTAGACACGATCTTTCAATTTCCCTTTTTTTTGGTTCTCTTAAAAATTATAAAATTCTTTTCCTTCTAATGGGTAAGGAACTCTTTTTTTCCAACAGTATTTTTATTTTTCCAAACACATACAAAGATAGTTTTCAGTGTTCACCTCTGCAAAATTTTGTGTTCCACATTGTTCTCCCTCCTCCTCCCCTTCCCAAGAAGCAAGCAATATGATAAAGGTTAAACATGCAATACTTGCAAACATATTTCCACATTCATCATGCTATGCAAAAAAAAATCAGATCAAAGGGGGGAAAAACACGAGAGAAAAAGAAACAAGCAAACAAACAACAACAAAAAGGTGAAAATACTATCTTTTGATTTACATTGTCTCCATAGTTCTCTCTCTGGATGCAGATGGCATTTCCATCCCAAGTCTATTGGAATTGCCTTGAATCACCTCATTGTTGAAACTCAGAGCCAAGTCCATCACAGTTGATCATCACACAATCCTGTTATCACTGTGTATAGTGTTCTGTTGGTTCTGCTCACTTCATTCAGCATCTGTTCATGTAAGTTTTTCTAGGCTTTTCTTAAATCAGCCTGCTCATCATTTCTTATAGAACAATAATATTAAATTCATATACCATAATTTATTTAGTCATTCCCTAACTGATGAATATCCACTCAATTTCCAGTTCTGGATAAGGTAACTCTTAAAAATATTTTCAAATAATAGTAATAAGCATACTGAGACTACAATTCTATATAATTCAATTAAATTGTGACAAAATATTAAAAATATTATTTCTCAAATTATGCATACTGCAAGGAAATCTAAATAAAATATGAATAGCAGCCATGGTCACCCCCAAGAAGGAGTCGCAAACAATCAATTCTCCTTTCTTCTTCCTCTAACCTTTATAAGATTATCTGTTTCTCAGCCACATTTGTGGATGTCATTTGTTAGAAGATAAATTGCTGCTTCCTCCTTAGGTTTTCCAGCTTCCTCCTCATATTTGTTTTTGAACTTTATGGGTTCTATGAGATCTTTTCTTCCCTTTTCCTTTGTGTCCTATTCTTTTACCCTTCAACCTGTTGGTTTGGATTTTCCTTTCTACCTTTTCATATACTTTAATTTTTTTTTCTTTTCATCATCAGTCTTCTGGTAATTATGGTTGTTTATTGTTTTATTAGAGTTCTTAAGTCTTTCTTTCTTTTTTGTTACCTTTGAAATTATGTTTCTTTTAACATTCTTTTCTTTTTAAAATTTTGAAGTCCAAATTCTCTCCCTCCCTCCAATATCTTCCGAGAAAGGAAGCCATATGATATCAATTATACATGTGAAATCATGCAAAGCATATTTCCATAGTAGTCATATTTTTTAAAAGAAAGAACAAATAAAGAAACTGAGAAAATAATGCTTCAATTTGCATTCAAAAGTCATTATTTTTCTCTCTGGAGGTGGTTAGTATTTTTTTAAATCACGAGAACTGTCTTGGATCATTGTCTTAATCAAAGTAGCCAAGTCTTTCACAGTTCATCATCCTTTTAACATTGCTCTTACTGTGCACAATGATATCACACGTTGTTCTCACTTTTCTTACACCCGTTCATCTCTTTTAATTACATCTATTTTAGCCATAACTTTGTCTGAGATCATGATTGCTAGCCCAGACTTTTTTGCATCAGCCAAAGCATAATAAATTCTACTCCATCCCTCCATTTTAAATGCGTATCTCTTATTTTTAAATGTGTTTCTTGTAAGCAAAATATTGTTGGATTCTGATTTTTTAATCTATTCTGCTATTTATTTACAGAGTTTAACCCATTCACATTCAAAGTTTGTAAATTTCCCTCCATCTTATTTTTACTCACTATTTTTCTTCTTAGCCTCTCTTTTCACCTCATCCCTGTTATCTTATCTTATAGTTCTTAATTTTATCCTCTTCTCTAAAAGTCCCTAATAGTAGTCTTAAAACTGTTATCATTCCTAAGGTACTTTAAAAGTTTGGGGTTAAGTTGTACATGATGAGGTAATTCTGAAAAACGAAATTGGATTAGAAAAAGTTAAAAGGAGATGCTATCTCATAAAATGGGTTAGAAGGCTGGCAAACTTACTCTCATCTGGGTTGAAGAAGAAACTATATATATCTGAAGAAGTTTAGAATTATTCTGAACTTCTAGAGAAGTGAGAAAACTGGGGACTGAGGCAAGGTGGGAACTTTAGAAAGGTGTATAATTAATTAAGATTAGGATGGTGGGGTGAATAGATAAGGGAGGGACTTTTCTTCAGTTCATATTCAGGTCTTCTTATTCTAAAAATCACCTTTTGCCATGAAATTTCTTTATAGCACAAAAGTATTCCATTATAGTCATATACAACACCTTTTTAGTCATTCCCCAATTGAGGACATTCTCTCAATTCCTCTGCCACCACAAAAAGAGCTACTATAAATATTTTTGCATACATAGGTCCTTTTCCTTTGATTCCTTTTGAGATACAGACCCAATATTATTGGGTCATTTTGGGACATAGTTCCAAATTGTTCTCGAGTTCACTACTTCATTAACAATTCATTAGTGACACTGTTTTTCTCAATTCTTCCATCATTTGTTGGTAGATGTTAGGTGGTACCTCTGACTTTTTAAAAATTCACATTTCTTAATAGTAATTTAGAGCAGGGCTTCTGAAACTTTTTCTACTCGTGACCCCTTTTCACCTGAGAAATTTTTACACAACCCAAGACATATAGGTATATAAAATGGGTATACATCAAACATAATCTGATAATAAATCATAAAGAAATTTATTTTAAAGCAATTCTTTAGTGTACATGTAATTTTGCCATTTATTAAAGAGAAATGCAAATGTGCATACTAATGAGATGGATTTGCTTGTTTATTTTTACATAAAGAATTAAAGCTTGGAGGAATAGTTGATATCTTTTATTGTTGTTAAATTTTTCATGACTTCCACATTATGTGGCCCACATGGGGTTGTGACCCACAGTTTAAGAAGCTTTGATATAGAGATTTTTCTTATAGCTACAGATGGCTTTGATTCCGTTTTCTGAAAAAAGTTTATATCCTATGACCATTTGTCAACTGGGGAATCTTTCTTTTATCAATCTGACTTAGTTCAACACAGTATATATTTGAGTAATAAGCCCTTTATCAACAAAACTTGCCGTACTTTTTTATATTACTTTGTTCACTATGATATCTTTTAGGAAAATGTAGTTTCCCTGATTGTCTCTTGTAATTAGTCTATTTTTGCTTTTCCTTTGAGGTAATGATTGCTGTGCCTTTTTTTTTTTTTTTTTTTTTACTTCATCTAAAGTATATTAGATTCTGCTACAGCCCTTTATTTTAATTCTATGTGTCTTTCTGTTTCAAGCATGTCTCTGATAAACAACATATTGTTGGATTCTGGTTTCTAATTTATTATGCTGTCTGCTTCTTTTTTATGGACTATCTCATTTCATTCACATTGACAGTTATGATTGCTGTGTATCCCTTCTATTCCCTTATCTTCTGTTTTTTTCCTCTCTCTTTTTTTTTTAATCTTGTTCCTACTCAAAAGTCTATTTTGTTTCTAAGCCACTGTTTCCCTTGATCCATCCTCTCCTTTATCATCTCTCTCCTTTCTCTCATTTCCTTCTTTTCCTATTTCTCTACGGGGTAAGTGACAATTCTTTGAACAAGTAAATGTGTGTGCATGTGTGCGTGCGTGCGTGCGTGTGTGTGTGTGTGTGTGTGTATTCTCTTTGACAAATTCCAGTGATAGTAAAATTCAAACATTGTCTGCCACTGTCTGCTCCCCCCATTTTCCCTTCCATTATAAAATCTTCTTTGTGCATCTCTTTTATGAGAGAAAACTTTATCCATTTTACCTCTCCCTCCCTCTTTTCCCCAGTGCCTCCCTCTTTTTCACTACTTCATTTTTTTTAACATCATTCTAACATAATCAACTTACCCCCATCACCATTATCTATGTAAACTCCTTTTAACTGCCCCAATAATGATAAAGTTCTTAGGAGTTACATGTATCATGTTTCCACATGGGAATGTAAACAATTTCATTTTCTTAAATTCCTTATGAATTACCTTTTCCTGTTTACATTTTCTTGTGCTTTTCTTGAACCTTGTGTCTGAATGTCAAACTTTCTATTTAGCTTTGATCTTTTCACCAGGAATATTTGAAAGGAATATTCATCAAATATCCATTTTTATCCCTAAAGGATTAAATCAGTTTTGCAGTGTAGGTGATTCTTGGTTGTAATCCTAGCTTCTTAGTTTTCCAGAATATCCTATTGTAAGCTCTTTGTTCCTTTAATGAGGACGCTGCCAAATCTTGTGTTATCTTGATTGTGGCTCCATGATATCTGATAAAGATTCTGATAAAGGCCTCATTTCTAAAATATATAGAGCATTAACTCAAATTTAAAGAATTCAAGCCATTCTCCAATTGATAAATGGTCAAAGGATATGAGCAATTTTCAGATGAAGAAATTGAAACTATTTCTAGTCATATGAAAAGGTGATCCAAATCACTATTGATCAGAGAAATGCAAATTAAGATACCACTACATACCTGTCAGATTGGCTAAGATAACAGGAAAAGATAATGACGAATGTTGGAGGGGATGTGGGAAAACTGGGACACTGATACATTGTTGATGGAACTGTGAATGGATCCAACCATTCTGGAGAGCAATTTGGAACTATGCCCAAAGAGTTATCAAACTGTGCATACCCTTTGACCCAGCAGTGTTTCTATTGGGCCTATATCCCAAATAGATCTTAAAGGAGGGAAAGGGACCCACATGTGCAAAAATGTTTGTGGCAGCCCTTTTTGTAGTGGCTAGAAACTGGAAATTGAATGGATGCCCTTCAATTGGAGAATGGCTGAATAAATTATGGTATATGAATATTATGGAATATTATTGTTCTGTAAGAAACGACCAGCAGGACGATTTCAGAGAGGCCTGGAGAGACTTGCAAGAACTGATGCTGAGTGAAATGAGCAGAACCAGGAGATCATTATACAAGGCAACAACAATACTATATGATGATCAATTCTGATGGACATGGCTCTCTTCAACAATGAGATGATTTAAACCAGTTTCTATTGTTCAGTGATGAAAAAAGCCATATACATCCAGAGCGAGACCAGTGGGAACTGAGTATGGACCACAATATAGCATTTTAATGCTTTCTGTTGATTCTTGCTTGCATTTTGTTTTCCTTCTTAGGTTTTTTTTTCTTTCTCTTTCTAGATCCGATTTTTCTTGTGCTGCAAGATAACTGTATAGATATGTATACATATATTGGCTTTATCTATCTATTTGTTTATTTATTTTAACATATTTAACATGTATTAGATTACCTGCCATCTAGGGGAGGGGATGGGGGAAAGAAGGGAAAAATTTGGATTAGAAAGTTTTGCAAAGGTCAATGTAGAAAAATTACTCATATGTTTTGTAAATAAAAAAGCTTTAATAAAAATTTTTTAAAAAGAAATATAATGCATAGGTCCTTTCTTTGATCATAACTTCTTGGTTGTTTAATAATTCTTAAATTATGTCTCTTTGATCTATTTTCCAGGTCAGTTATTTTTCTTGACTTTGTTTTATTGCTTCCTGATGTCTCATGGAGTCATTAAATTCCAGTTGCCCAATTCTAATTTTAAGAAATTATTTTCTGCAGTACAAAGATCATTTGTACCTTTATCCCCAATTTGGCCAATTTGTGCCTCATTTGCAGTGTTATTTTCTTCAGGATTTTTGGTGTACTTCTTTTATTAAGCTGTTAATTCTCTTTTCAAAATTTTTTTGCATCACTCTCATTTCTTTTCCTAATTTTCCCTCTACCACTCATCTCTTTCTTTAACTCTTCCAAGAATTCTTATTGGCTGTGGGTGTAATTAGTATTTTTCTTTAAGGCTTTTTTGGGTAGCTGTTTTCATATTGTTGTCTTCTGAGTTTATACCTTGATTTTCCCTGCTTCTGGAAAAGCTTTTTATGGTCAAATTCTTGTTGCGTTTGCTCATTTTTCTAGCCTTTTTCTTGACTTTGAACTTTATGTGAAAGTTTTATGCTCAACTCTTTTGGGAGTGGGGAAGCATTGTTAAGCGCCATAGACTTTTTGTTGCTGCTGTTTTCACAGCTAGGTCTAGGGGATATGTGTGGAGGGGATGTTTATAAGTCTGTAAGTCTGCTTCTAAGGTGCAGTTATCCTGGAAGAGTTACTGATCACTGCTCTTGTGCTCTGTGTTCTGGTCTTTACCAAGGAATGGTCTCTTTCCTTTGAAACTATCTATGCTAGCATTTCTCCTTGCCTCAAAACTCTGACCAGGGCCCCTATTCTCTTATGACTGATAACTAGTGCTATTCTCCATCCTGGAACTGCATATAGGAAATAGTTACCAATCAGCACCAGCTGTATCCAATGCCAGAAAATGGTCCCTTATAATCTCTTTCTGATCAATTGCACAACCCTCTCATGGTCTCTAGGCCGAGACCTTCCAAAGGTGGTTGGTGCTTTTGTAGGTCCATCACAAGCTTCCACCCTGATGTCACAGACTTTTTCATCTCTTTTCTTACATTTACTTAGATCAGCCCCAACTTTTTGGTGGCTCTGCTGCTCCAAATTTTGTTTGAAGTATTAATTTAAAGTTTTTGCAGGTGAATATTGGGAGAGTTCAGCTGTGTGACTGCCTCTAATCTGCCATCTTTCCAAAGTCTTTCAAGATTGTTTTTACAATGTCATTATTATAAAACTTATTATTGCTTCTGCTATTTAAATTGTACATTAGTTTATACAAATTTTCCCATGATTTCTAAAACCAGAGACACTGAGGTGGTAAAGTGAATATATAACACTAGGCCTGGAGTAAGGAAGGTCTGAGTTCAAATTCCACCTAAGAAACTTATTAGCTGTGGTCCTCTAAGAAAATCATTTAACCTCTATCTGCCTCAGTTTTCTCAACTGTAAAATGGGGATAATAATAGTATTGCCCTCCCAGGATTCCTATGAGAATCAAATGAGAAAATATTTTTAAAGCACTAAGCACTGTTCCTGGCACATAATAGGCACTTAATAAATGCTTGTTTTCTTCTTTCCATCTCTTTTGAAAATTTTAATAATATTTTGTTATATTAATATACCATAATATATTCAGCCATTTGTTGATGGACACTCCTCGATTTCTACTTTTTTGTCACAACAAAAAATGCTGCTGTAAATGTTTTTGTACACATGTCTTTTCCTGCTTCCTTTTATCCATTTGGCATATGTGCCTAGTGGTGGTGTTGCTAGGTCAAAGGGTATGTGCAGTTGAGTGCTTTAGGGAGAATAATTTAAAACTGTTTTCCAGAATAGATGTACCAATTTACAACTCCATCAATAGTGCATATTAATATGCCTGTTTTTCCATAACCGTTTTTACAATCGTCATTTTCAATTTTTGTCATCTCTGCCAATTGGATGCAACTCTAAGATTTTACCTCATACCCAGCAAATTGGCAAAGAAATAGTCAATATTGGAGGGAGTGAGACAAGGCAAATACAATAATGTAGTGTTTGTGAAACTATGAATTGGTCTAGTTATTAAGGAAAGCAATTTTGAATCAAGTAAATAATCTAACTGAAATGTACATACTTTTTGATCCAGAGATTCTAGATCAAGGCAAATACTCCAAGGAGATTAATGACAAAAATAAAGGTCCCACATGTATAAAACTATTCATGATAGCACTTATTTTTGTAGCAAAGAAGTAGAAACAAAGAAGATGTTCATAAATTGGTAATTGGTAAGAAAAAATTGGTGTATAAATAAAATGGAATATTATTGTGCTGGGAAAAAAATGCAATGAATTCAAAGAAGCATGGAAAGCAAAGGAAGCAAGTGGAATCAGGAAAAAATACACAATGACTATAACAATGTAAAGGGAGGAAAAATAAAGAATAGAACAATTGAGACTAAAGATGATAAACAAATTTGGCCCCAAAGAAGAGATATGAAGAGACACCTCCTCCTGCTTCTTTGCATAAATGTGGGAATTTATACATATATACATATACACAATGTGACACCTTTTTATGTCTTCTAATTTTTGTGGAATTTCTTTTTCTTTTGTTCTCTTTTTAAAGATTTTTTTAAATTACAAAGAATGGCTTTTGGGGACAGGATGGAAGGAGGAATAAAGACAGGGATTGGACGTGATTTCAGTCTTCTAGGAAATTCTCAGGAGAGGAAATTCCCCTCTACCAATGCATATCAGAGACTTTCTTCTTCCCGTAAAGTTATCTACAGCATTAAGAGGAGAGGTGTTTGTTCTAGGTCACACAGCCAATGAGTCAGAAATGGGACTTGAACTCACATCTTATTATTAGGCCTTATTTCTATTCATCAATACCAGTGAAAATTGTAGGTGACATAAAAACAAAATATGTCAAGAACTTTTTTTTTAATTTAGTCAAGTTGAATTTTACAAAAGAAGAAAATAGATCTAGGAAAAACAAAATGCTTAAAGTCACAAGGCTAGTATTCAAGATTGACACAGATGCCAGGACTCAAGAGTTTATTATCTTCAGTCAACAAATTTATTTTTAAAAAATATTTTGATAACTGTATTTTGATGTAATTGATTCCTTTTCTAAGCCTATACATTTCATTTTATGCATTCAAAACATGATTCTGAGGAGCAAACCATAGTCTTGATTAGGCTGTGAAAGGAAATTTTTTTTTCTTTTAATGGAGTGTTTATAGTAACTTGTAAAATTTGGGTGAAATATTTGATTATAAACTCTGTGTCATATTTGCTGGCCCTCCAATGTCATCTGTGGTTTCCACAAAACTAATTTGCATTTGGGATGAATAAATTATGGTATATGAATGCTATGAAATATTAATGTTCTATAAGAAATGATGCGCAGGATGATTTCAGAGACATCTGGAGAGATGTATATGAACTGATGCTAAATGAAATGAGCAGAACCAGGAGATCATTGTACACAGCAACAAGAAGATTATATGATGATCAATTCTGATGGATATTGCTCTTTTCAACAATGAGATGATTGAGGCCAGTTCCAATGATCTTGTGATAAAGAGAGCCATCTACACTCACAGAGAGGACTGAGGAAACGACAGCATTTTCACTCTTTTTGTTGTTTACTTGCATTTTGTTTTCTTTCCCATTTTTTTCTTTTTCATCTGATTTTTCTTGTGCATCAAGATAATTGTATAAATATGTATACATATACATATTGATTGGATTTAACATATATATTAACATGTTTAACATATATTGGATTACTTGCCATTGGGAAAGGGGGTAAGGAGAAAGGGGGAAAATTTGGAACACAATTGCAAGGGTCAATGTTGAAAATTTATCCATGCATATGTTTTGAAAATGAAAAGCTTTAATAAAAAAATTTCCATTTGCTTTCTTTTGCAAATTGCAGTATGTTGAAATCATTATGAGGAAAGTTGAGATGTGGGAAGTGTGTATAGGAAATTATACCTAAGTTTAAAAGAACAAGAGCCATCCAAATAATATAGTTTTTAGAAGGAGTTCAAGTAATAGCCATATGAAAAATGGTGTAAACCATTAATAATTTAAAAATATAAATTAAAATAATTCTGAGGAACTCCTTCACACCCATTAACTTGGCAAAGTTGACAAAAAAGAAAAATAACAAATTCTGGAGAAGCTTGATAGCTCAGTTACATTAATACATTGTTGGTGAAACTGTAAATTAGTTTAGCCATTTGGGAAGGCAATTAAGAACTATTAAACTGTTTACACAATTTTTTCAGGGATACCACTGCTAAATCTATATCCTAAAGGGATCAAAGCAAGAGGAAAAGGACTTATATATACAAAAATATTTATATCATCTTTTTTGTGGTGATAAAGAATTAGAAACTAAGGAGGCACCCATCAATTGGGAAATGACTGAATAATTTATAATATTTGGATGTGATGGAATACTTTTATGCTAGAAGAAGAGATAAAGGGAAGATTTCAGACAAGCATGGGAAGATATGTGAAATATTAAAATTAACTACAAAGTAAGGTGCTATCTGCATCCAGAGGACTGATAAATAGAAATATGTACTTTACACACTTTACACTTTAGACATCACACCACACATTATTATTGTTCACTGTCCAAATTTAATAAAATGACAGAGAAAATGGTAATAATGTAGATTAAACTTAAAAGTGTGCTTTGCTTACATTTCTACCTTCTCCACCCCTGCTTCTTGTTGTTAAGCATTTACCAACATGCTCCTTCCTACATTTCCTTATGTTCAGATTCTTCATTGGGGGGCTATGTGTTTCCTCTCTGTTCATTTGTCTCCTTGATAAGATCCACTAGCAGCATCAGATTTCAACTTAGTTTTTTTGAGACTTGGTCCTTAAGTTTTTCACTGATTCTAACTGTTCATGGAACTCAAGAGTAAGAAGGGAATTCAGATATGTTTGATCTCAATGAAGAAACTGAATCACAGGGAAGTTTAATATCTTACCCAGAAATCCTTCCATAAAGCCTTATTGCCTTCTTCACAGGTTTACATTGTGTGTGTGTGTATACATATATACATACACATATGTATATATGTATATATATACATACATACAGAGAGAGAGAGAGAGAGAGAGAGAAAATAGATGTTTGTATGTAGGTGCCACGGTATGAATATGTTCATGAAGTATATGCCTCTTTCTTCTCTCTTTCTCTTCTCTCCTTTCCCATACCTGTTTCTCCCCTAACCGTGGATACCTTAGTTGGGAATTCCCACAAAATTATAAATTTCTTGTGGGCAGGGCGTACCCAATACTTCTTTTATATTCTTAATTGTAGCAAACTAATATATATAAGGCAATAAGTACATATTTGTTGAGTAACATGTGAATACATAGACATATATACATTCACAGAGATATAGCCTGTCACACCTTCATCAGGCTTTGTATTTTTCCATTCTCCAGAAAAATCTCATTCTCTTTATTAATTGATTTTTTTATTATAATGAATCCAGTTTCCACTCAACTCCAGAATAACCCAATTAAAAACACTTTGCAGAGAATTCCTGTTTTTTTTTTCTTCCTTGTAAAGTAATTAAAAAACCATCAAGAGCTGGGACTGACTTTAATTAAGACACTGGTGAAGGATTTTTTAAGACATATAAGGCCAGGATTCACCACTCTTCCACTCAAAATTTCACAACTAAGCTGTCTGTCTCTCCAAACTGAAAGCACGAATTCCTCAGTGCCTCTTCCACTCTCCACCACTCCCACCCTCCACTCTTGAAATGATCCTTTGTCATTTATTGCAACAGACTCTTCTAGAGGATTAAGTGGGGATCTGAGGTATGACTAAATTTCCAGGCTTCTAATATTTTATACCAGAAGATGTCCACCATTCTCCACTATGAAGAAGAAAGAAAACCTTAGCCAATGGAGAGTCCCTGCTGATTTCTCATCTCACAATGGAGCTTGCAAAAATACTTTTTATTTAAAAAAATATTTAAAGTAAATATTACTGATATTTTTGGTATGTTTTCATCTCTTGCATTTCCTCATATATTCTTATCCCTGCCTCTTTCATAGATCAATCTTCTATAATAATTTTTTAAATGGGGAAAATGTCAGTAGAATTAATCGAAATACAAAGATAGTCAGATATTATATTCAGTGTTGCACACCTGTAGCCCTCCCATTTTTGTAAAGGAGCAAGAAGAGGTGTCTTTTCATATTTCTTCTTCAGTCAAGCTTGGTTATTATAATTTCATGGCATTCAGTTTTCACAATTTTGTTTTATGATCCTTTCCTTTTTATTATAATGATTGTGTATATATTTTTTTCTGGTTCTGTTCGCTTCTCTCTGAATCAGTTTTCATGTCTTCTCATTTTTTTTTGTATTCTTTATATTCATCCTTTCTTTAAAAACAATGTTATACATGTAGTAGATATCCTGCCATCTAGGGGAGGGATAGGGAGTAGGGAGGAAAAATTTGTAACAGAAAACTTTGTAAGGGTTAATGTTGAAGAATTACCCATACATATGTTTTGCAAATAAAAATAAAATAAAATACGGTATTCAGACACCATAAAAAAAACAATGTTATAAAAGAATTTCTGATTCAACTTTATTTTTCCCATTTACATAAGATGAGGAAGTCACAACTATCTGGGGTCTGTAAAATCAAGCTGAAATTTTAACTTTAGCTCTGGTGTAAATAGTTGGTTTGCAAGTTCCATCTACATCCCAAGTGCTTACTGATTAACATCTTGTTTTACCTGATACAGATCTTTTCCTTCTGCCATTTGTTCTTCAATATGTAAATCATTACTTTCCCCTTCTGCTTTCTGTAAAATTTCATCGTGCCCATCCTGCCTAAATAATCTACCAAAATCTAAATAATATGGCTTAAAACTTCACTGATTTAGCTATACAGGGAGTCGTGATCTGAGCATATAATAAACTTTGCCCCCATGTCTTAGTGTCATTGATAGTTATGATATTCTATTATATTCATGGACTACAAATTATTCAGCTATTCTTCAATAGATAAACATCTACTTTGTTTACAATTCTTTACCAATATAAAAAGTGTTGATATTTTGAGGTAATAAGGTACCTTTATTTTATCATTTGATTCTCTGATGTATATACTTTGAAGTAGGATCTCAAAAGGTATAGCTATTTTAGTCACTCTATTTGAATAATTTCATATATTCCAAAATGTTAGACCAATTCATGACTCCAACAATCCATTTGTACACCAATCTTAAAAAATACTTTTTGCCAAAAAAGTTTATCCAAATATTTGCATTATTGTTGTTGTTAATTGTTCTTTCGTTTCTTCAAAGAGGACCAATGACATCATGGGTGATGTTTTGATTTGCCATGAATTGCATTTAATCGAGGCAGAGTTGCATAGTCATCAGTCCCACTCTTTATTCCTGAGTCATCAAAGTCCAGGAACAAAACAAAAGTCTGGATGACTGGTAATGTCCTGGAATGCAGTGGATGAGCTTAGCATCTTTGATGTCTGACTAAATTCTAAGTCCTTCACAATCCTGCTTCAGCCACCTTCATGGCCATTGGGATGAATTGTTCTCACCTGCTCATTCCACCAGAAACCTTCACTTGGTGGGAGTAAACATCCTCCTCACTCCCTGATGGGTTTGAGACACATCAGTTACCCTTAGCCTAGGCTAGCCCATCTGCTGAGGTTTTACTGGGGTTTGGCCCCTGGACGTGCTATAGCTTCTTGGAAGCACAGGTGAGAGTTGGGTGAAAGATGGACACCAAACATAGATGACCAGCCCTAAAAAGGGCTATGGAAAGCCTCCTACCAGAGGATAGCCCTCCCATAAGGCATACTTGTCTGTTTCCTCATCTATAATACTGGGAAATGAAGCAGCCTTCCCCTAGTGTCAGTTACCAGTGATACAGTCACTGCTCCCTAAGTAAAATGAAGTTCCCCAGGAGATCACTTTCATCATCTTATTCAATTCAGTTCCATTCAAGTATTTCAAAGTGCCTACTGTGTGATTGGTACTGGGATACATACACAAAAACTAAATAGTACCTGCCCTTATAGAATTTACGCTCACACAGCTAGGGAATGTTAAGTATCTGAGACTAGATTTGAACTCAGGTCCTCCTGACTTCAGGGCTGGTGCTCTATCCACTGGGTCACATAGCTGCCCGTTCTGTTTTCAAAGAAAAGCAATGGCATAATGAATAAGTGATGTCTTATGAATGAATTGGATTTAAGTGATGCAGAGTTGTGCAAACTGTCAGCCTCATTCTCACTCTCTCTTCCAGAGTCATTTAAGTTCATTTGCAGGACAAGTTAGGAAAATAGTTTGGGAATAGTGGATGACCTTAGCATCTTTGATGTCTTACTAAATTCTAAGCCCTTCACCGTACTTGTTTCATCTACTATCATGGCCATTGTGTTCCTGTTGTTTCTTAAGATAAAATGTTAAGTACTTTGAGGGCAAGGACTGGTTCTCTTTGTTTGGTATCCCCAGAACCTGGTATCGTGTCTGGCCCATAGTAGACAGCACAGATGTGGAAATAGAGTGTACTCTGTGTATGTCCCCCTCTTGGGAGATATCTTGTTTTATAAGTTTTTATTTTTAGGATAAAGTTAGCTTGTTTATTTTTTTTAATTTGAGTAAGTTTTAGTTACTTTAGCTTCATGAATAAAAAAATATCCTTTATGATTGTTTGATAAATGTCTAATTTTTCAATTAAAATTTTTTCCTGTATACACGCCCTAATGAAATGTTATATCATATGGGATATCCTTTTGAAATTCTTGCTGAATGATTTATAATCTGATTTTATGACTTCTCTGAATTTTTTTTGCTAACAGTTGGAGAATTTTCACTTGCCACTAGGAGATCAAGAAGGACATTGTGTAGTAGATGGCACTTAGCTGAGCTTTGAAGGGAGATAAGGATTCCTAGGGGCAGCAATGCATTCCAGACATGGAGTACCACCCATGCAAAGTCATAAAGGCATGAGATGGAATGCTCTGTTTGGGGGGACATAATGTAAGCCAATTTGCCTGGAACCTAAAAATTCATGGAACTCAAGAGAGTTATTTGAAATCCATCTTGGAAGGTAGGTTGGAGTCAGATTATGAAAGGTTTTAAATGCCAAGAGAGGAGTTAGTGTATTATCCTAGAGACAATTAGGAACAGAGCCTCTGAAGTTAGAGTAGTTGAAGATATGTGAGAGACTGGTGAATCAACTTATCAGCATTGAAAAGGACAGGGATGAATCATTCTGAGACTTAAAGTATAGCAGAAGTTTTATTTTAAAAAAGAAGTTTATATTCTAACAGTTCTTCTAAGATTATTTACTTTTCTCTCCTGGTCCCATTTCCCCATGTTTCTTTATCTTTGTGTCCACTTGTCTCTCTTTCTCTCTTTCCTTATGCCCTCTTTTTCTCTTCTCATTTTTTCCCATTTTACTTTCCCTTTCTTTCTGCCTCCCTCTCCTCCATATGCTTTCTTATTTCTTTCTCATTTTCTGACCATCATATAAAATAAAATGGTTCAGTAGCAAAGGCATTGAACTTGGAGTCAGAAATACTTGGAATTAAATCCTGACTCAGGTGTTAACTATGAGACAGTGAACAGGAATCTTATTCTTTTAGTACCTTGTTTTCTCACCTGTCAAATGAGGATAGCTTCTAAAATCCTTTCCAACTCTAAATCTGCTGTCTTTTATTAAATAAATATTCAACCAGTTTTTTTAAAATAGTTGTTGGAAAAAAATTAATGAAAAAATGCACATCTTTCCCTTCTTTACAGAGGTAGTGGACTAGATACATACATAGATACAACTTTGATTAATGGGTTTATTTTTTGCCTCTCTGTTTTTTAAACTTTGTTAGAAGGAATGGATTTCTGGGGAAGGAAATATTTCAAAAGTGGAAATGTGTAAAAACAAAAGAGCAATCCAGTTTTTAAAAATAAGAGCAGTTAAGTTGAATGGTTTTTATTTCTCTATGTAAAAAATAGGGAAAGTTTCTCTCTGGGCACTTTGGGGATTTTTTTCGGTCAGCCTGTTGTCTTGTTTACAAAAAATAAATTCCCTTCCCCACCATTGCAGTTCATCCACCCTGGGAAGTGGGGAAGGAAAGAGACAAATTCTACTGGACTGCATGAGGCAGGGCCCCAGTGCAGGGGAAGAAAGATGCCTCTAAGATCAGCCTCCAATTCTTCCCCCTCCTCCACCTTCTGCCCTAGATCAGCTCCGTATTATCTGCGACATCTTAGCGAGCCTCCTCCATAGAGAAGCTGACCTTCTGGGTCAGGGCTCATCTGCATTTACTTTCTGCCTGGAGGAGCCGGAGAAAGGAGTAGGAAATCAATTTCTCTTCTACCCAAACAGGGTTAGTTTCCCATAACTTTGAAAGGAGGGACATGGACGGACTGACAGAAGGTGATAGAGAGAAGCAGGAAGAAAGACCCACAGACTGGGAGGGGAGAGAGAGAGAGAGAGAGAGAGAGAGAGAGAGAGAGAGAGAGAAGGAGAGAGAGAGAGAGAGAAGGAGAGCCAGATTAAGGAGAGGAAGAGAAAGAAGGAAAGAGAGACCAAACAGAAGAGGGAGAAGAGAGAAAGTCAGAGAGCAGCGGAAGAACAGGATGAAGACTGAGGGAGAGAGGGGGAGAGAGGCAGACAGACAGGGGGCGGGGCAGCGGCGGGAGAGAGGCGCTGTCTTCCAGAAAGCTGGAGCACGTTCTAGTAGCTGGATCTATCAGTCTGGCTCTCCCATTCCTGCTTATTCCCTCATCTCTCTTCCAGGATGGGCGGAGGAGACTGCAATGGGGCGAGGGGTCGGGAAACGGCCGCCATGACCAGATCCCCTCTTGTCAAGGCCACTGAGGTCTTCGACCACCTCCCCCCGTCTCATCCACACACCCTCGCGCGCGCACGCACACACCTCCGTCCCAGTAGGCGACTTGGGGACAGCGTGGACATTCGGAAAAGGCCCGTCTGCCGCTGGAGAAACGGTGGGTGCCAGGGGCGGGAACCGGGAAGAGATCTCCGGACCTATAGGGCAGTGACCTGCAGGCGCCGGGCCCCAGGGCGGCCAGATGGCGGTCCCTAGCCGGCCGAGGGGACCCGCTTCCTTCCTGTGGCTTAGAGGATGGACTGCGGCCGCAGGGGAACGCTGAAAGGCTACAGGTTTAGTTCCGCGGCGGACCGCGCCTGGACAGAGCTTTCTCCTCTTGGAAAGGTGACTGTTTAGTTAGGCCCAAAGTAGCTTTGGCTACTTGAATTACCCGGATAATACCTGCTTGGCCTTGTAGCCTTGCGCTCTGACCTAAGTCTGTCCCCTTTAATTGCTCGTATTTTCCTCCAGAGTCTGGCCCTCGGGCTGCTCCGGCTTGATCTGGGATAGCTCATTAGCCCCGGAGCTCTGGCGCTGCTACGCCCAATTTGCATATATCTGCATATATCTACATACTCCTGCGTTCTCCCCTCTCGGCCCATTCACATTTTTTTTTTTTTAAATTTTTTTCTCCTTGAGTTTTTCTGAGAAAGTCAAATCCCTGGGAAATCTTTCTTACCTCTTCCCTCAGGTGTCAATTCTGGGGGTTGGGCTGTGAACCCTTAAATTCGCAAGTCCTGCCTGGTTTAGTACCTTGCACCTTATAGAAGAACCCCCCAGGATCCTTCCTATGCCAGTCCTGCCTGGGCCTAGGGGCACCAAGACTGGTTAGGGGGCTCAGCTGGTATTTGGGAAGGCAAAGGAGGGGATCTGTTAAAGTAACAGTTGGAGTGAAGAGAATAGGAGCTCTGTGGAATTAGGTATGGGCTGTTTTGGCGAATGTAACTGTTGGAAGGGCCTCCTGAGGTATTAAATTGTCAAACACTGATTAAGTACTTACTAGAAGCCAGTTAAAAGGCTCCCTTTACAATTTCCCTAAGGTTGAATGAAATGGAGATGGGAAATGGGAGTGTGGAACCTTCCATAGAGGTATGAAGATATGGAGGAGGGAGCCTGGAAGGAAGATTGGGAGTCTCAGACAAACAATCTCCAGCAAACTAAAAGAAAACTCCAGGGCAGACCTGTCCCCATGACTCCAACATTACCCTCTTCTTTCCCATTTACCTTCCAAACTGTAGCAACTTAAGAATCAACTCCATTCCTTCTTCCTAGGCCCTCTTCCAGTTTTGAGTCAGACATCCTTTGTGATTTCTATATGGCTTACTGGCCTGAAGGTACCTAGGCTTTAAAAAAAACAACAACCAGTACTTTTCTGTATCTGTCTCTGCCTAAAGCTTCCTTTGGGAGATTGAGAAAATTAGTTCTGCCCATCAAGAAACAATTCCCTCTTTTTTTTTCTTACTCCCCAGTCCCAGCACACAGGGACACAGCTTTATATATAGAAAACTAGTACCTAGTAGATCCACTTATCTCCCCATAAAAACATCACATAGATAAGTTGCTATTAGATTCTAAATTCCTTGAAGGCAAAAATCCACCAGATATTCCCTCCCAGACTTCTTAATTAAGTCAATTAAGTCAATATTTGCTAAATAAAATAAGATATGAACAAGAGACTGTCATAGTTTACTGGAGAGAGAACTAATTGGCCTGGGAGGTAGCAGGACCTCATTACAGTCTCTCCCTCTCCTTGACACATGCTAGCTGTGTGATCCTAGGCAAATCATTTAACTTCTAAATGTTCTAGGCAATTCTCTGTGACTATAAATTGCAGAGAAGATGCTTTCTTTAGTCGAGGAACTTCCCATTTAAATCACAGGTTCCATCTTTATTCCTATGTACTTATAGATATGTACTTGAATAGACATAAATATATAGAATGGGCACTAGGATTGAATAAAATAGAAAGCTTGTCAGGTCACAATGAGGGATCCTTTTTAAATTTAATTTAATAAAAATATGCATGAATAATTCTTTGACATTAATCATTGCAAAATCTCGTGTTCCAATTCCTCCCCCTCCTCCAATCCCTCCTCTAGATGGCAAGTAGTACAAGATTTGTTAAACATAGTAGAAATTTATGTTAAATCCAATATATGCATATATATACAATTATCTTGATACACAAGAAAAATCAACTCAAACCAGAAAAAAATTAGAAAGAAAATAAGATACAAGCAAACAACAAAAAAGAGTGGAAATGCTATATTGTGAACCACACTCAGTTCCTACAATCCTCTCTCTGGGTGTAGATGGCTTTCTTCATCACAAGACCATTGGAACTGGTTTGAAACATCTCATTGTTGAAGAGAGCCACATCCATCAGAATTGATCATCATATAGTATTGTTGTTGCCTTATACAATGATCTCCTGGTTCTGTTCATTTCACTCAGCATCAGTTCATGCAAGTCTCTCCAGGCTTCTCTGAAATCATCTTGCTGGTCGTTTCTTACAGAGCAATAATATTCTATAACATCCATATACTATAACTTATTCAACCATTCTCCAACTGATGGGCATCCATTCAGTTTCCAGTTTTTGCCACTACAAAAAGGGCTGCCACAAACATTTTTGCACATGTGGGTCCCTTTCTGAGGGATGCTTTTAAAAAAAATGTTTTAATACATTTTGCTTTGAGACAGATGATAAACACCAACAAACATTTGCTGTACACAACATACCCTCTAAAACACTTGAACAAAACTGCCTTAAAGACTGGCTCACCACCAAGCCGGTTTATTTAGCAGTTTGTCATTCTCCCTTTTTTTCCAATAGAAAAGACTTGTACTTTAAATTACCACCATTTATGAAGAGACACTATTTTGACCTGTTCTTTTGAAAAATATTTTATAGTAATTTGTCTTTTACAGAGCATCATATACATTAACTTATTTGAGTTCCATTGTGGAAGTAGATAAGGCCTATAGTATTATTGTCATCTTCCAGATGAGGAAAGAGGCCCATAGAGGTGCAGAGTCCTGTATTGACCACATCTATAATCTGTTTTCTTTAAAGAATTGTTATCTGTTGTTTTTATAATGTGGACTCTTTTTTTAAGTGAAAAAATTTTAAAATGGTGGGGTTTAAATCTAGAAAACCCTCCCTATACACTTTTTAAAAAAAATTTTGTAATGTCCATCTCAAGGTGAAGGCTCCACAGACAGTCACAAACAGGGGGCGCAATTTTCAAACTTTGCCCAGCGCGTACCCTGGCTCTGCAGACGTTCCACACAAACACATTTACAGGCACACACACTGCCTCTTCTGCATCCTGCAATTAGGACTCCTGTGGCCTTGGATGGGGAGAGAAATGGTTTGAAGCTCCTCCTATCCCAAATCCCTATCCTTTCCCCTACACATTTTACACTCACACTGGGTTGATCCTGACCACATATACAACCTTCGCTCAAGGTCAAGGACTGATTTCACTCTCTCTCTCTCTCTCTCTCTCTCTCTCTCTCTCTCTCTCTCT
>JAJPUD010003374.1:129128-169940 GCA_023553655.1 Myrmecobius fasciatus | reverse complement strand
CTCTCTCTCTCTCTCTCTCTCTCTCTCTCTCTCTCTCTCTCTCTTTCTCTCTCTCTCTCCCTCCCTCCTTTCTTTCTCTCCCTCTCTCCCTCTCTTTCTCCCTCCTTTCTCTCCCTCTCTCTTTTTCTCTGCTTAACTGCACAGAGAAAAGATGCAAATAATTTCACTCTCCCACCACTAAATACACACAACAGCACTAGTCTCAGCCAGGCCGGCCAGTCCTCCCTCCCTCGAAAGGGCTTAGCTAATAACAGGGTTCCTGTATCCCCCTTAGGCTGGAGATGGGTAAGAACTGAAGCTGGTAAGGGAAAGGAGAAGGTGGGGGATAAGAATTAGAAGACGGATTCTCCACAGATTCTGCAGCCCCTGTGTCCCCCCCAGGTGGAGCTGTGACGGGAAGGCCTATGAGGAAAAACCAAATATGGTCTCTACCTTCCCCACCTCCCCCACCATGAAAGGCTTGGCTGCGCCCATCGAGTTAGAGAAGAAGGTCAGAGCCTCAGTGGGTTGGGGTCCAAATAGACCACCAGTCACCAGTCACCTTTCAAATCTCCAGTTTACCCCTGAATGCAAGAAAAGCCACTTCAGGAAAAAACAGAGCCTCCGGAGACTCTCCACTCCCCTCCTTGAGGATATCCTCGAGAGCTGAGGTCCGTAGCCCTGAGACAGTGAAAGTTTTGCCCCGGGGTCTCGGGCACTCCGAACCTACGGAGATGCACCCCAGTCTGGGTCCCTGCCAGAGCAGTTTCTCTTGGGGCGGGAGATCTAAGTCTCCTTCCAGTCTCCATTCTGAGGTACGGGGGTAGGTAGTTCCCCCTTCTCTGTAGATGCCCCATCTTCCATCTTTCCTTCCTCAGCCCATGGGTTTTACCAGGTGCCCCACCCTGCGCATTCAGGAGCTCTCGGGTCCCTAAGAGGCGATTCTCCCACGCGTGAACACGTGCGGATCTTCGGTTCGTGGGACCACGCCCCCTGCGCCTACTGCTCCACAGGGATTGGTGGGCCACCCTTCCCCCCTCCCGCGGCCCTAGCCCCGCCTCATTTCCTACAGAGCCCCGCCTCCCAGAGAAGAAGCCCCGCCTTCCTTAGACGTAGATTGGTTGAGTCTCTCGGACTGCGTTTGCTGTTTGGTCCTGGCAGGTGACGGTCTCAGATGCGTCCCCGCCCCCAGCCTGGGCCGGGGTCCGGAGCACGGCTCCGTGGGGCGGGGGCCAGGACAGGGGCTAGGGCTACGGCCGGGGCTGGGCCAGGGGCTGAAGCCAGGGCCAGGGCTGGAGCTGGGGTCCAGGCGGCCGCATTGACATCTCAGTCAGCTGGACCATGGAGATTGGCGCTTGCCCGAGCCCCCAGCGCCTGCTTATCTGCCTGCAGCCGCTCTTCCTCTTGCTATTCCTGGGGCCCAGCCGGCCTGGCACCGCCGAGGAGGGTGAGTCCGGGATCCGGAGCCAGGGGGTTGAAGAGCTGCAGGGGGCAGCGGTCAGGGTCGCGGAGCCAAGGCCCGGAGAGCTGGAGAGTCTGGAGCCTGTGGAGCCAGAGAGTCAGGAGAAGTAGGGAAATCGGGGGGTGTGCGTAGATAGGGCCAAAGAAGGTAGGTAGAGAGACTGAGGGGAGGGGGTTAGTCCGGGGACCAAAAAGGGATGAAGCCACAGGATGATAGAGCTAAGGGGGATGGGGAGAGTATTGGGAGGCGGGGCATTTTGTGGTACTTGGAGGAAAGAGGTTCCGAGAGACTGGGGGAGGAGTATCTGGCAGACTAGAGGGGGCTTCTGAGTCTCGGGGCGATGTCCAAGAACTGCAGGTGGGGCAGAATACCGAGGGTCCCGGAGACTAAAGAGAACTTCCAAAAGATCGGAAAGGTGTCTGAGAAAAGGAGATATTGCGGGATGTATAAGGAAGACCTTTGCGAGGGAGATAGGGGGCGAGGAAGAGATAAACATGGTGGGTAAATCTCAAAAAGGCTAAGGGGCTAAGAGGATGGGAAGACGAGAGAAATAAAGACCAGGACGCGGGTGAGATCCGCGGGAGAGGCCAAAAAACCTAGCAAGACAAGCAAGAGCCCGAGTCGCTGTCCATGGTGCTGCCAGCCTCAGCCACCTCTCTGGTCAGAATTGGGCGGACACAGAGACTGGGCTCCTCCCTCTGTTGGCTGTAGCTGGGCCGAGACATACGTCTGGAAGCAAAGACTGTTCTGGGGGCTCTAGTTGGCTCTAGTTGGTTAACCCAGGGGAGCTCTCTGGCATAGTAACTAGCGACTTCTGATCTTCTACCTTATTAACAGAGGGGCTAATCAGTGTCCCCATACCTTCCCCAAGGGAAAGCCATCAGGTGTTTAAAGGGGCTTCCCTCTGGAGTTCAAAACCATTTCCTTTCCTTCTCTAAGCTCACGTGAAGGACATGAGAAAAGATATTTAGAGAAAATGTGAAGAAGGCTTAATCCTGCCCCTATACGAGGATTTAAACGGGGAGAGTATAAAGGGATAGTCTGAGTTTGGACTGGCAGAGAGATAACTTGGAAACTCATTTAAAGGTTTACTTTGACCCCCCCCCAATGGATTCAAATCCCAGCTCCCCTACCACCTATGTGTCCTTCTTTATTTAAGTCACTCTCTCTACTTCTCCTGTACTTTATATGTAAGGAGATAGAATTGTACTCCGTGAAGACCCAGAGAACTTACAATATTAAATAACATGATCCCAAATCCTCCCCCCCCCATCACTGGAATGCCAGGTGAGGAGGGGAGCAATGGCAGAGGTTGGGAATATTTCTGGGGAGGTGGCTGGGCTCTATTGGCCTGGACATTCCCCTTCATACTGAGGGATTTGGCATCTATCTTTCTATAAAGAGACACCTTTTCTACTATGCCTAGTCAAACTTAAAGGCAGAGGTTAAGTCAGATGGCCTATGGGACTCTGGTTAACCAGTTCCTATAATATTCTTCTAATTTACAAAAATCATACAATCTGAGTAGTCAAGAGTTAGGAGTCCCAAAGGACTCCTAAGTGGTTTTGATCTTTTTAGGAAGAGTAAGCTTAAAATCTTTACACAGAGACTGAAATTGTTTATTCCTCACTCCAGCCATAGGCCTTCCTCCTCAGGAATCGAGGGGTGCAGAAGGAACCCTTTCATTGTTCCCTTTGATTTATTCTCTTGCAGACCTTCATGCTGTTTGGAACATCTGCATTCCTTCCATGGCACTAACTTGTCTCACTCCCTCTTTCTAGTTGTCCTTCTGGATTCCAAGGAATCCCAAGCTGAGCTAGGCTGGACTGCACTGCCCAGTAATGGGGTGAGTCTTTCCTTCCCTTTCCTGCTCCTTGAGTGGTAAGGGTGGAAATAGGAGTGGTTAGTCCTTCCACCTCTACATAGGCAGAGGCCAGAGTCTTCTTTACTGATAGATCCTTAGGTAGTTCTGAACTGCAGCCCTTCTCTCTCTAGAATTAGGATTACACATGGCCAAATGGAAGTCTCAATTAGCCAGTCCAAGGAGCCAGATGCACTTCTTTGGGAGTAACTGACTATATCTGTCTTGCTTTCTTGCCTTTCCCACTCTGAAGAATGCAGCTCATCCAGACAGTTTGTTGTGGGCCCCAGAATTCTAGACAATAAGATTCTGGGCTCAAGTTCTGAGTTTCCAGGGCCCATTTGATGTGAGATTTGTGCTGCAATGCAGCTGCTATTACTGCAGCTCAGGTGCAGAGTTTGGCCACCAGGAATCTGGTCTCAGCCACCTGCTCTACAGATGTCTGATTATCTGTCAGTGTCCTGATAGGAGTGGGGAGGAAGACCCTAGATTACCAAAGGGAAAAGTTTAGATTAAGGGCCTCAATGGGAGAGTCACTTTTATCTGATTTCTATAGCCAACTGTTGGGAGGTGCAGTCTGGTGACAAATACTGCTCTATTTTACCTCAGTTTCTCCACTTGTAAAATGATTCACTATAGCAATTGTATACTACCATGCTCTCCTATCCCTCTACTCAATATGTTTCATCAGGATAAATCATCTTCTGCTGTAGATTTATTTAATATGAAGCTGAATGAAAAATCATTACACAGGCAAATCTAAAGTGGAAGTTCTTACAGTGTGTATCAAAAACAGAGATAATGATTATTGGATAATTTCTCTTACTACTCACTTCAACAGAAGAAATTATCAACAATCCCAGCTTGTTAGAGACTTTATTGGCTGCTATCACCATTGGGCATCATGGTTTAGTGAAAAGGTTACCAGATTTGGAAACAAAGGATCTGGATTGGATCTAGGTCTACCAGAGAGATCTTGACCAAGTCACTTCTCCCTCTTTCCTCATGTGTAAAATAAAAGAGCTAATTATATAATGGCTAAGGTCCCTGCCTAATCTAATATGCTCTGACCCTGTAAAATATGGTTTCTCCATAGGCATTGGTGCTGGACAGCACTCTGCCCCAAACTGGCCATCAGTAAATATTTGTTGATTGATTGAGTCAATGTCCTTCCCATTGCCCAGTCTCAATCAATTAACAAAGATTTACAGAGGATCACTGATATCTCTGTAAAACACAGAGCTCTCAGGATCATAGACTCACCAAGTGTCAGGGACAGGCTTCTCTCTTAACACTAATCATTAGTACACATTGCCTCTGACAATAGTAATCATAAAATAGCTCACATATCTATAGTATTTAAAGTTGTATAAAACTTTTCCGATTTAATGTTCATAATAGTTCTATGAAGGAAGCAAGGGTGGACTTGGAATCAGGGGACAATAGATTTAAATCCTGACTCAAACTTATGATGTTTGAGATTCTGGACAAGTCACTTAATAATAATGCCTCATATTAACATATTGTTTTTAAGATTGTCCAAATCATTTAACATAAATTCTTTTTTATCTCTCATAGCACACTGTGACATAATAGCTATTATCATCTCCATTTTACAAATGAAGAAACTGCAGATGGGAGAGGTTAAGTGATTTCCTCTACATCACTAAACTAGTGTCTAAGGAAGGAAGTTTTCCTAACTCCAAATCTAGCAATCTATTCACTTAACTTTTATGAATGTCAGATAATTCCTTAGGGCTTACCTAATGAGTCATAGATAGATTTTGGTGGAGAGAGTTTACATACCAGGAGTTCCCTGTGCTGAAGATATCACAGATCACATATATCTGTATGGAAAGACTTGAACTCAAGTCTTTTCATAGGGCAGCCTTGACCTGAGCCAATGACCTTCTGGAGAAAGCCCTGAAAGCTCTGGAGTGTTTTAGACCACACTAGTGTAATCTCTTAATTTTCCATATTGTGAAACTGGACAGAGATTTTAGACTAGACTAGTCTAATCTAATCCCTTAATTTTACAGATTGTGAAACTGAGGACAAGAAAGGAAAAGTTTGTTAGAAGTTCATAGGGTTCAGAATTTGAAGGAATTGTAAATATTGACCAGCTGAAGACCCTCATTTTATATAACAGAACCAGAGGGAAATGCACTTGACCAAGGCTATACTGTATGTAAAAGGCAGAATTGAGGCTCCATTTATAAAATCAGAATGTTAGAGTTGGAGGAAACCTTAGAGATCCTTCAAGACCAAGTTCAGAGAGAGCTAGACAGTGCAGTGGATAGAGCACCAGCTCTGAAGTTAGGAGCATCTGGGCTCTAACATTTACTAGTTGTGTGATTTTGGGCAAGTCACTTAAACCCAATTACCTTCCACACATCCCCCCAAAAGACCAAGTTCAAATTCCACAGTGTGACTTTGGGCAAGCCAGATAACCTTGTTCAGTTTCTTCAGATGTAATATGGGGATAATAGCATTTACATTTCAAGATTATTGGAAGGATCATAAATGAAATAAAATTTATCAAGTGCCTGACACTTAGTAGGCGCTTTGAAAAGGCCACCTACTGTTGCTTTTAGACTTGATTCTGGGAAATTAAGTGATTTATCCACGATCACAAAAAGTTTAGTAAGTGGAGAGTTAGAATTTGAACTCAGATTTTCTAGCTCCAAATCCAGGGATCTGTCTGTGGTATTGGACAGAAACCTTCTTCTCTTGCTGGAAACTGATCTATCCCTCTCCCCCCTGCCACTTTCTGCAGTGGGAGGAAATCAGTGGAGTGGATGAGAACGACCGACCAATCCGAACCTACCAGGTGTGCAATGTCCTGGAACCCAATCAGAACAACTGGCTGCAGACAGGTTGGATTGGGCGGCGCGGTGGGCAGCGGATTTTCATCGAGCTCAAGTTCACGCTCCGGGACTGTAGCAGTATCCCCGGGGTGGCAGGATCTTGCAAGGAGACCTTTAACCTCTACTACACGGAGGCAGAGGCGGAGGCTGGGGCTGGAGTAGAGGGGGAGGGAAATGGCGGGGCTGGGCTAGGTGGCAGCCTGAGCGAGAGTCGCCAGCGCAAGGTAGCTACCATCGCAGCGGATGAGAGCTTCACTCAGGGAGACCTGGGAGAGCGGAAGATGAAGCTCAACGTGGAGGTGAGGGAGATCGGGCCCCTGAGCAGGGACGGCTTTCACCTGGCCTTCCAAGATGTGGGCGCCTGCGTGGCCTTGGTCTCCGTGCGAGTGTATTACAAGCAGTGCCTGGCCACGGTGCAGAACCTGGCAGCCTTCCCAGACACCGTGGCAGAGGCTGCCTTCTCGTCGCTGGTGGAAGTCACTGGCACGTGTGTGGCCCATTCGGAGGGGGAGCCCGGGCGCCCTCCCCCTCGAATGCACTGCAGTGCCGATGGGGAGTGGCTCGTGCCAGTGGGCAGGTGCAGCTGCAGCGCGGGCTTCCAGGAGCGGGAGGAATCCTGCGAAGGTAAGTGGACGTTTCCCTGAGCTTTGGCAACGCCAAGCAAGGGCCTGGTAGACACGACTTCGTTCAAATCGCGACGTCACCCAGTGGCGATAGGAAAACTGGGATTTATTACTCTTGTTTGACAGATTAAAAAACCGAAGCCCAGAGGGGAAGTGACTTGCCCACTGACCAGGATGCGCTGCCTCTGATAAAAGCAATAATAACATGTTACATTTAGCATTGCTCAAAGCACAACAGCCCAGAGAAGTTAGGATAAAGCTACTTGATCTTTTTGGAAAGCTGAATGTGACATCTTTGTGAATCAGAGCAGAATAGTTATGACAAGGTCTGATTTCTCAGGGTGGGATTCCTCTCCAGAGCCTGCTGCAGACCCCTTCCCATTTCCATGAGAGTAGGGATCTTGGTAGACTGGCTGGGGGCTCAGATCACTCTTAATCCCTCCTTCTGCCCCAGTCATTTGAGGAAAAAAGGCAAATACTGTAGTGAAGTTTCCCCCATTTCCTCACAAAGGTCCAGAATAAAGTCCCATTAGCTCTGAGAAAAGCCCAACCTGCATGTAGGCCCATGGCAAGACAAGAAGGAGGCCAGGTCTGTGGTGAACACAAGGTCCAGCAGATTATGAGGGTATTCTATCTTAGGCACTGCTTTGATCATGTCACTCTGTTCAATAACCTTCATTGGCCTCCTATAGCCCATCTGGTCTGGCATTCAAGGTCCCTCCACCATTTGGTGTCACTCAACCCTTCCATGTTTACCTTCCACTATTCTCCAGCATGTAAAGTACACTCCAATTATTCTAAATTACTACACAGGTCTCATACTTTCCCATCCCTGTGCCTTTGCTCACGATGTTTCCTAAGTCTCCTTCCCTTCTCCAACATTATCTCAACCTGTTGTCATGTTACTTCAAAGCCCAACTCAAATGCAACTTCATCCCAGAAGCCTTCCCTCATTTTCTCAGTCAATAATTACCTTTCTTCTCAGTCATCACAAAGCACATTGTACCTTTTTAATGTACTGGGCTTGTTTTGATTTGCATTAGATCACATTGCTATCTGGGTATACATCATATCCCCTTACTAGCCTGTGAGCTCCATGGAGACAAGAATTATGTTTTATTCATCTTTGTATACTCTTCTCCATGTCCAACATAGTTCATTGAACATAATAACTGATAGATTTTTGTTGAGTTGAATTGAAATCTCTTTCTCCAGTTCCCCCTAACCTCCAGAAACTCCATCTGGCTCCTCAGTTGTCTGTCTTGCCACCCACATTTGTATCTATCCTTCCATGCTGCCAGTGGTTTTCTCTGCTTTCCTACCCCTGTCCTAAGTCTTGAGGGGACTTTAGGCCTTGGGGATGCAAGGCTTTCGTGGGTTGAGGATTCAGCCTGTATTTTTTGAACTCCAGGGTATTGCAGATTACAAGGACAGGAACCAATCCACATAGGGAGGGACAAGTTGAGAGAGAGTTGGAGATGGAAGGACAGAGACTCTAATTTTTCTGGCCCTTTTGGTCTGCAATAGAGCCTAGAAAAATAGCTGTGAAGATTTGGTAGTTTCAGAAAGACTGAGCTGCCATTTTTCCATATATTAACAAATGATAAATCATTGATAGATCAAGTGTACTTTAGAAATCATTTTTTCCAATACTTATTTCAAAGAGGGAAGAAAGATACTTGACCAAAGTCACAAAGCTCTGTCAGTTTCTGTTGATCAAGACAGATCCCATCAATAGACTGTGTCCAAAGTCCAAGAACCAGCCTATCTCAGTGTGGAGAGACTTCCTCCTCAGGACTGGTCAGATTGGTCAATTTTTTTTTGCCATGGTCACTTATAAATCTTTATATATATAAAGATATGTATGAAGCTGTAGGCTTATATCGGTGGAGGGACCCCTCACAGTGATGACTCTTAGATCTCAACAGATAGTAAAGGAGACTCCCACATCAGTTTTTCTGTCTGCCATATTTCACTTTAATTTGGATTCTGGCTAGAGTTCTTGGCTCTGCTTTTCACTCTCCAGCCACACCCCCTGGGTCTAAGCCTCTAATTTGTTATGAAATGGATTTTAAATAATGCACATTTTTGAAGGGAAAATACTTTGTCTTTATAAACATAATTAAATTCATTTCCCACTCTCCAAGAGAAATCCAGGAAGCCATTAACTGTTATCTCTGGAAGGCCCAGACTGTCTGCTCAAAGAGAAAAAAATGGGGGACTTTCCCTCCTAACACTAGCCTACAAATGAGAGAAGATGAGAGTGGCCACTCCAGGGGACCTGTCTTGGGAAGGGAGGGCAGCTTTCAGATCTTCCCTGATGCTACCTGGCCTCGAGCCCACTCAGACTTCATAAATCTTATAAAAGAGCCCACGACCCATGTGACAAGGAAATATCTAGTCTAATTGTGCCATCAAAGGTTAAAGAAAATAAAGAAATAGGCTCTCATGAAGCACTAAAAAAGGGAGAGGAGATGGAATAGGGTGAAGAAAATGAAGGGTTCTTTCCTCTGAAAGATGCTTATTTCCTGTCTCCTAACCTGGAAAGAGTTGAACAATTGTCAGTGATGTTTGGTGATGGGGTAGTGATGGATGGCAATAATCACTGGTGCTGCCAGTAATGGTGGGCAATGGATAATGATGAAGAACAATGGGCAATGATACTGAATGATGGTGGGTGGTGATAATGATGGTGAATAATATTCAGCAATAGTGGGAAAGATGGGTAATGATGGCTAGCAATAACCACCAATGATGACAGCAATGATGAAAAATTGTTAGTTGGTGTAGTTAGAGAAAATGATCGATTAGTGGGCGATATTCATTGGTAAACGGTAGTTACAAATGCAAGGATGGTGGGTAATAGTGATTTTGCCTTTATCTCTTTATTTTATTTTGTCTTTATTTCTTAGCAAAGTCCTCTGCATATAGTAAGTGTGTAATATAGGCTTGCAAATAGCTGTATAGATAGAATTTATACAGTGCTTTAATGTTTGCAAAGTACTTTACAAATTTAATCTCATTTGATCTTCATAACAATCCTCAGGGGTGGATGCTATTGTTATCCCAATTTTGCCAACAAGGAAACCAGACAGAAGTTGAGTGACTCATCTAGTAAATATCTGAGGTCAGATTTGAATTCAAGCCTTTCTGATTCTAAGTCCAGTGCTTTATTCAATATGCCACCAAGCTGTTGACTGTTGACCAACAGTAAGAGTAGGTAATAGTGATGGCTAATGATGGATGATAGGCAGTGATAGTGGATAATGATTAATGATAGAGCCACCCTCCTTCCTTCACTCAATGGTTTTTGGTTTTCCATGTCTGTTGCCAGATACTGGGCCAACTGTCCTGTGTATGAGAATTAAGGCAGATAAGTCTTGATAGGCATAAGAGTGTATCTTTGGGAAAAACAATTCCAGTTCTGGCAGGGATTGTGTGTATTCTTGGAGTTTTAGAAAATTAAGAGCAAGGACTGTCTTGTGTTTGATAATGTATATGTAAACATCTCTATTACAGTGATCTATACATAGTAAGTACTTAATAAGTTCTTGTTACATTGAATTTACACTCAGCTTGGATTATCATAACATTTGAAGACCTTGAAGTTTATCTAAGTCAGGGATTCTATTTTTTGAATTTGTTTATTGTTTTCAACATTTACTTTTATATTGTTTTGATTTCCATTTTTTCTCCCTCCATCCTCTCCCCCCACCCCCGACACCAGATGGCAATTAATCTGATACAGGCTCTATATGTACAATCACGTTAAACACATTTTCACATTAGTCATATTGTGAAAGAAAAATCAGAACAAAAGGGAAAAACCAAGAGAAAGGAAAAAAAACAACATAAAAGTGAAAATACTATGCTTTGATCTGCATTCTGACTCCATAATTCTTTCTCTGGATGTGGATAGCATTTTCCATCATGAGTCTTTTGGAATTGTCTTAGATCATTGTATTGCTGAGAAAAGGAAAGCCTATCAAAGTTGATCACTCACACAAAGTTGCTGTTATTGTGTACAATGTTCTTCTGATTCTGCTCACTTCATTCAGCAGTAGTTCAGATAAGTCTTTCCAATTTTTTTTTCCTGAAAACCACCTGCTCATCATTTCTTATAGAACAATAGGATTCCATTACATTCATCTATCAGAATTTATCAGTCATCCCCTAATTAATGGGTAACCAATTCTTCGCTATAAAGAGAATTTTTATACATGTGGGTCCTTTTCCCTTTTTTGTGATCTCTTTGAGATATAGACCTAACAATGTTATTGCTAGATCAAAGAATATACCAATTTAATCGCTCTTTGAGCATAGTTCCAAATTGCTCTCCAGAGTGGTTGGATCAATTCACAATTCTACCAATAATGCATCAGTGTTCTAATCTTCCCACATCCTCCAACAATATAATTTCCTTTTTCTGTCATATTAATCAATTTAATAGGTATGAGGTGGTATTTCAGAGTTGTTTAAATTTACATTTTTCTAATCAATAGGGATTTAGAGCATTGTTTCATATGACTATAAAAACATTTAATTTCTTCACCTTAAAACTGTCTATTCATATCCTTTGATCAGTTATCAATTGGGGAATGACTTGTATTCTTATAAATTTGTAATTCAAAGATTCTCATGGACCCCCAAGGGATCCTGAAACTCTTTCAGGGAATCTAAGAAATCAACAGATTTTTCTATCATAACACTAAGACGTTAATTATTTATTAAAATACTCCTCCCTTTTCCAATAACAAACATATATAAGAAACTGGAGTTGGTTTTTTTTCAACTACTTTGCCAAAACAACATATCACAAGAGATTGAATGCAAAAGTAAAATCTGACTACTTTCTATTAAGCCAGACATTAAATTAATTTGCAAAAATATGTAAAACAATGTTTTCACTATTCTTTGTTTTGGAAAACATTTTTCATAGAAATATTTTGTTTATGTTAATGTTAACACACAATGGCTCATTATTGTTATTTAAGATGAATTAATAAATATTTTGAAATTTTATCATTCTAACATGTCAATAAATATAACCTATATAAGAAAATATTCTTTGACATTCTCAATAATTTTAAGTATAAAGGGGTCCAAAGAACAACAAATTTGAGAATTGATGATCTAGATTAATCCCTCACCATATGCAGGAATTCTTTCTATTATGGGGGTCTTAACCTTTTTGTATGTGTATGCTATGGACTCTTTGGTCTCAGGATTATATTTTTTAGTACAAAAGCATAAAATACATAGAATTACAAAGGAAATCAATTATGTTGAAATCCATTCATCAAAATATGAAAAGGTCTGAGTTCATGATTAAGAATGAATATATACCTTACATATGGTTATTCTACCTTTGTTGAATATAGAGTGATGGGAAACTCCCTGAATATTATGAAAAAAACCATCAACTCTAGACAGCTCTGATTCAAGTCAATGGATCAACAAGCATTTATTAAGCACCTGTTTATATTTTGGCCACTGCTCTAAGCATGATTTGATACAAAGAAAGTCAAACAAACACACACAAAAAAAAAACAAATCGTGCTCTAGAGGAGACAATGCACAAGCAACTGGGTATAAACAAGATATTACATGACAAAATGTAGATAATCTCAGAAAAAAAAAGATACTAAAATTAAGGAAGTTCTAGAAAGACTTTTTGTAGAAGGTAGGATTTTAGCCAAACGAAGTCAAGGATACCAGAAGAAAACTAGGGTTTGAGAAGTAGGGTTTGAGAAGACTGGGAAGATAGAAAGGGGCTAGGTATAAAGGACTTTTTTTAAAAGTGCATTTAATCAAAGAATGACATGGTCAGACCTATGCTTTAGGAAGATCAGTTTGATAGCTGAAATGATGGACTGGAGTGGAAAGAGCCTCTAGGAGGAGAAATCAGTAGGAAATGTATTGCTTGATTTCTGGGAAGGTTTTTTGTTTGTTTGTTTTTTTTTATGTTGAGCTGAAATTGATCTCTGTGTATCTTTCACTCCTTGGTTAAAATGGATTAATATAAGGGCAAAATGAACTTCAAATGTCTACTCTATATAACAGGTTGCACTGTAATTAAGAATTCCTTTTCATTGGGAGGGGATAAGGGAAGTCTTCTGACTGTCATTCATTTTGAGGGTCCTAGCTTTTCTCTGTTCACCTCAATCATTGGTCCTCTAGGATTTCTGTCCTCTAGGGTCATATACAAAAAGAACCCTCAGCTTTAAGAGCTAACCTATCCATGACCCCTTCAGAGCTTTGGAAATATTGCCATAGGTTATGTTGGCCCAAGACCCAGAATCCAGACTCCCTTTCCCTACCTTGATCCCATTCCTACCCAGTGTTCTGATGTTGTGGCTTTCAGCATGAGTGACATTATGTCATTTTCTTGGAGTTACAGCCTTTGTCTTGATCTTCCTCTTTCCCGGTGAGTGCCTTTCAATGTCTGGTTTCATTTGCTATTTGAAAGGATCTTCAACCCTTTCTTTCTCTATGCTTTTGTCTGAAGTTGCATGTAGGGAACTAAAAGGGGCTCTGAGTCTCTGAATGCCCCCAAGGAGAGGCAGGGAGTAGATTTGAGGACAGCACTGGTCCTGTTCTCAGATTTCTGTTTATTCTCTACCTTCAGATCTAAACCTTGAGACATGAGGCTTTAGAAATTAGGGGTTTATCGAAGATACTTTAATGAAATAATAACCTCCGCTAAACAGCACTTTAAGTTTTACAAATTTCATCCCTCCCCCAAATTCTAAGAAACAAACAGTTACTTGTATTATTATTCTAATTTTCTTGGTAAGAAAAGTAACTCAGTGCTTTCATGGTTATAGGTAATCTCCAACAGAGATCCTAACTCCTAAATGGCTTATATAGAATCAGGATTTGGGGGCTATCTCCTTGGTCATGCTCCTGGGGAGCTTGGGATTAGTACAAAGAGCTCATTGGTCACATAGGTAGTAGCAATGCCTTCCCTCATTTGTCTTAACTTGTGTATTTCTATCTATATGATCCTCTACCCATGAGTGATGTTTCCTTTAGCCTATTTAGTAATCCATAGAGGAGCTCCTTCTGGAGTTCTGAGGATGTTCAGACTTGGGTCTATATTTGAATACTTTATATCTCACAGCTGTAATAAAGAATGTGTTGGCCAAACCAGAAAGCTTTTTAAAAAGTGGATCAGAAAGTTTAAATTACTTTCCCAAGATCATAGAAACAATAAATATTGGAGTCCAAATCTTTTATTCTAAGTCAGACAAGATCATAGATGATACTCCCTTCTTGGAGCATATACATTTGTCTTCAGGAAAATAAACCTTGTCCTGTGAGCAACTGGCCTGGAACAATGTCCCTCAAACTCCTTTTATTTCTTTCTTTTTTAATCCTAAGAGCCATCTGTAATCACAAAAAACTTGTACCTATAGTTTCCCATTGATAAATGAGAAGCAACTCTCTAGGACTCATCTAAGTGATAAATGGATTTAGTGGAAGATTGGTATGTATAGAGTTTCTCATTGACAGATGTAGGAGAGAACCTATTAAGCCTCTCATTGCTACTTGAGAGATAATTTTCTAGAATTTATCCACTTTGTTAGGGATAGTTTTCAGGAAGTTTATGAACTTGTATAAGAAAAAAAATCACATTTTTATTTTCACTATATTTTGATTTCTTTTATAATCTTATGTATTTTATTTTATGCATTTAAAAACGTTATTCTGAAAAGGGGTTTATAGGCTTCACTAGACAGCCACAAAGGTTTGTGACACAAAAGGACTTAAGAATGTCTGTACTAAGCATAGATCAGTGAGATGAAGGGATTTGTGTTTATAAAGCCTTTCATTGTTAAAGGAGAGAGGGAGTTAAGCTTGTAAAGCCTCTCCTTGCTATTTGAGAGGCAATTCTCTAGACCTTATCTATTAGCTGCATTTTCTTAATTCATTGAATTAAAGAAAAAAATATTTGATTAAAATTGACTAAAATATTTGACTAAAATTTGACTAAAATAAAATTGACTAAAGCGCATGTTCCTGTTTTTATAAAACTCATAATCAATTTTGAAGGATGAGGGGAAAAAGCAGAATATGATGATTATTATACTAATAAACTAATGTAATTAGTTTATTAAAAAGTTGTGAAAATGCTATGGTAGCCCAAATATTTGGATTTATGCAAGCATGGAGAACAGACAGTGGAAGTATTCAGTCAGGAGATGTAATGTCTAGTTCAAAGAACAGCAGGAGTACTAATGTCACTGATTTGCAGATTGCAAGGAGGAAAGTAAAATATAAGAAGACTGATAAGGTAGGAAGGGATTAGGTTATGAAGGGCATTGAAAGTCTAACAGAGGCTTTGATTTTATATTTGATCCTGGAGATAATAAGGAGTCATAAACAAAACGAGTTCATTGAATGAGGGAAGGGATGATATAGTCAGACTTTGCACTTTAGGAAGATCAAATTGACTGTTGAGTGTACAATCATTAAGATAGGATGAGACTTAAGGCAGAAAGACTTACTAGTATAGACAAGCTGTGATGAGGTCCAGCACCCAGTGCAGTTGGAGTGTCAGAGGAGAAAAGGGGATATATTATATATATCATATGTATATATATGTGTGTATATATAATATAATACTATATAATACATTATATAGTAATATTTATATATAACATAATATAGTATGCATATATACACATACACATGTATATTACATTATTATATTACTTGTTATGCTATGTATATATAATGTATGTATAATATGTATAACAAAGAGAAAAGTGGCAGCATTTGACCACTGATTGGATGAGAATGGTGAGAGTGAAGAGTAGAGGACAGCAACAAGACTGAAAAATTGGATGATCAGGAGATGTAGTAGTAATAGAGAGGTTAGGAATAGAAGGTTCTGGGAGGGGAAAGAGAAAAATGAGTTAAATTTTGGACATTTTGAGTTTAAGATATCTACAGGAAATTCAACTAAAAACGTGTAAAAGGCATTTATAAATGCAAGACTGCATGCCAGGAAAGAAGTTGAGGTTATACAGGTAAGTTTTTTTTCTTTTTGCTGAGGCAATTGGGGTTAAGTGACTTGCCCAGGGTCACACAGCTAGGGAATATTAAGTGTCTGATACCAGATTTGAACTCAGGTCTTCCTGACTTCAGGACTGGTGCTCTATCCACTGCACCACCTAGCTGCCCCTATACAGGTAGATTTAAAAGTTGTCTGTATAGATACGATGGTTGAAGTGATGGCAGTTGATGAGATCATCATGTAAAACAATGTGGAGAAAGAAAAGAGAGGGCCCAGGAAAGAGATTTGGGGGGCAGGTCTACTCATTCTCAGCCCTAGATTTTTCTCACTAAGGGCATCTGTCTTTCCAAAGTTGAGAAATGGCAGCCCTTCACTAAATACTTTCTGTGCTCAATCTTGAATAGAGAGACTAGGGATCCCTCTGAGCAATGAGTGACACCACACAGTTTGCAAATCATCCTGCCTCCTGTAGGACTCACTCAGGTCTGTTAATCAGTTACCTTACTTAGTAAGAAGTCCCTGGGAAAGGAAAATCCTTAGTTATCTCTATTCACCAGATCTTTTTATTTTATTTTATTTGCAGTTAATAGTATTTTTTTCCAAAACTAAAGATAGTTTTCAACATTCATTTTTGTAAGATTTTAAGTTCTAAATTTTTCTCCCTCTTCTCCCCTCTTCCCAAAACAGCAAGCAATCTGATATAGGCTATATAATATACAATCATATTAAGCATATTTCCATATTCTTCATGTGAAAGAATTAAAAAAGGGAAAAACCAGAAGAAACAAAAACAAATTAAAAAAACTGAAAATAGCATGCATTTAGATGCCATAATTCTTTTTCTAGTTGTGAATGGCATTTTTCATCACAATTCTTTTGGAATTGTCTTGGATCACTGTATTGCTGAAAAGAGCTAATTCTATCATAATTGGTTGTTACTGTGTTGTGTTCTCCTGATTCTGCTCACTTCACTCAGCATTAGTTCATGTAAGTCTTTCTAGGGTTTTTCTGAAGTCCACCTACTCATCATTTCATACAGCACAATAGTATTCCATTACATTTATATACTATAACTTGTTCAGCCATTCCCTAATTGAGGGTTATCCCTTCAATTTCCAATTCTTTATAGAAAAAAATGCTATAAATACTTTTGTACATGTGGATTCTTTCCCCTTTTGGGATACAGACCTAGTAGTAGTATTGCTGGATCAAAGGTTGTGCACAATTTAATACTTTCTTGGGCATAGTTCCAAATTGCTCTCCAGAATGGTTGGATCAGTTCACAACTCCACCAGCAATTCATTAGTGTTTCACTTTTCCTATGTCCCCTCCAACATTTATTATTTTCTTCTTGTGTCATATTAGCTAATCTGCTAGGTGTGTTCACCAGATCTTCTGCCCTTGACAGGAAATGGCTCTTATGATCTGATATATCTCTTTCATTGCAGCAGTTACTTTCTTGCCTTGCCACCTCTCTCCACCTTAAACTAGCAACCCTTACTCACATTTTTATAACACAAATCTCTTTATATACATTACCTCACATTTGATACTGTTAATAACTACATGAGCCAATCAGTAAAAATATAACTGTCTCCCATTTTACAGATGAGGAAGCTGAAGATCAGAGGGGGATAATGACTTGCCTAAGATGAGCAGTTAATAAGTGGCAGAGTTGAGACTTCAACTCATTCTTCCAGTAATTTTTCTACTATGATGGAGATGTGTGGGGAAGAACATTTTTTTTTGGGGGGGGAGAGTTGGGGAAAATGGGAAGCCCTAGGAAGATCTATTGTGGCTCTCAGAGAGGTTTCTAAAATCCTCCTAGGCTCCCTGGGAATTCTGACAAAGCCTGCCATTTATGGCATCTAACAACCAGACCGTAGTGAGAAGAAAAGGGCCTCAAAATTACCTTTATCTGAACAAGGAGGCTATAGGGGGCTTAAATGTGTGTCTGGCCACAGCCAGCCCCGACCCAGAGCCCTTCCAAGAGCCAGGCAAGAAAGCTTGTCTTATGATCCATTTGGGTGATGGGAGATATAGAGAAGGACACCCTTGAATTTTCCATCTCTAGGGTTAGCCTTCCTACATCTCATCGCTCCCAGATTTGTGCCCGCCCTCTTCACAGCTCGGTCCTAGACTGGGCCCTCCTCTTCCCGCGCCTCCTGCCCCTGACTGTCGCCTCTCTCCACAGCCTGCCCCCCTGGATTTTACAAGGTGTCCCCGCGGAGGCCACTCTGCTCCCCGTGCCCCGAACATAGCAGCGCTCTGGCCAACGCCTCCACGCTCTGCGTCTGCCAGGACAGCTACTCCCGCTCCCCAGCGGACCCACCCTCAGCCTCCTGCACCCGTGAGTCACCTGGGGCGGCCGTGGACCCAGCAATGCCCTCAGACCTGGTCAGGCAGCGCCCAACTCTTCTTCGAGCCCTGGCAGAGCTCCTCCCCTCCCCTCCCAGACATCCAATCGTAGCTCCTTCCCAAACTTGAGTAGTTCCCAGGACCTACCTGCGAATCCTATGGCCCACGCCTCTCCAAGGCCCAATCCCATTTCCCGTGGCTTTTCAGTTCCAGTTTTCAAATCCCACAGTCTTTCCAATGGATAAGTAGATAAAATAAGAAGTGGAGAATTCGAGACTTAAATCGTATTCCGGGTAAATGTTAGTGGGGGGAAAGGGGCAGGGAGAGAGGAGGGGGAAATTGATTCCCTCTCTTTCCTCCCCACTTCCCCTCCCCCGCCCCAAATAGCCCGGGGCAGCACTCCTTCCTTATTCATTATTTTCTATTTGCTTGACGGAAGACAAATCCCTTCCCTTCCAGTTCTCGGTTTCTCTCATCTTTAAAGCGAGTTGGATCCTTGGAGCTTTTTATTTTCTTCCAGTTCTAAATCTCCGCTCCTGGAGTTCGTTCCCTCCCCGGTGACAACCATGTGGCCTTCCCCTCTCTACCTCTTGAACTCTTCGTCACCACTGGTTTATTTCAAACTCTCTAGATTTACCCCTTCCCCAAACCCTGATCCTCGAGGTTCCTCCCCTTCCCTCCCCTCCCCTCTCCGCTCCATCCCAGGACCACATTCTGCGCTGCCCCAGGCCGGGTCGTTCAACCCGACAGGATCTCACTGCCCCCGCTCCCCACCCCAGGTCCTCCGTCTGCCCCCCGAGATCTGGTCTACAGACTGAGCCGCTCCACCCTGTTGCTGCGTTGGAGTCCCCCGGAGGACTCTGGTGGCCGTTCCGACATCACTTACACAGTCCTGTGCCAGCGTTGCAGCGAGGATGGCCCGGGCGTGGGGCAGGGGCAGGGGTTTGGCCAGGGACCCGGGGGCTCCGGGGGCGCCTGCGAGTCCTGTGGGCCCAGCGTGAGTTTCGTGCCGCGCCAGACCGGACTGCGAGAGAGGACAGTCACCTTGCTCAACCTGCTCCCACACTCCCACTACACCGTCCGGGTGGCAGCGCTCAACGGCGTCTCCGGCCTGGGCGCTGTGGGGACCACTTATGCCCAGGTCACCGTGTCCACGGGTCTGGCGGGTAAGGCCCCAGGCTTGCCCCAATTGTTCTCCCTGGCCCCCTCCGAATCCCCCGGCCGCAGGCCCTAGGAATTAGATTCCCCTCACCCTCTACTCTCCATTGGGGGAGAATAGAAGCTAGCCCTTCCTGTTGGAAAGGTAACCTCTTTAGGGATGCCTCTGCTCCAGAGGTATGAGAAGGGCAATTCCTATCTCCTCTGATCAACTGCCTTCACTCCTATCCACCATCTACCCACTTTTCAGCTCCCCACTCCCACAATTTTGTTATCCCCCCTCCCAATCTATATATAGAAACTTGCACATAACAGTCAACAACATAAAAGCAAAACAGTTCCTGCCTTTAAGGAATTTATATTCTATTATCAGTGAATGTGCACAAACTGGCGTAAACAAATTATGTTCAAGATAATTACATAGTGATTTGCTGGTTAGGACACTAGCCCGGCAGGGAAATGGCTCAGGAAAATTTTCATGCACAACATGGAACATGAGCTGACTCTTGGACTAAGAGTCGAAGTTCATTCAGGCATGAAACATGGAGAAAGTGCATTCAAGGCATGAGGAACAATCACTGCAAAGTCAGGGAGGTGGGAAATGGAGTCCCTTTCATGAAGAACAGTAAGAAGGCAGGTTTACCTGAACTATGGAGTGTATGAAGTGGAGTAAAGTGGAAAAAGGCTGGGAAGGAATGTTATGGCCAAATTTTGAAGGTCTTTAAATGCTGAAACAGAGGAGTTTAATTTTGTTCCTAGAAGTACTAGGGAGCCACTGGAGTTTATTGAGTGACGTGTTCAGACCTGTGTTTTAAAAATTTAATAAGACACCCCTATACACACACACACACACACACACACACTCAATCAATATATGCTCTGATACTTGGTAATCAGAAAGCATGGGTCAGGAAGAAGTCTGGAGAGACACCAGAGATTCTAAAGAAGCTTATGTCTTTACCTCTTGAAAACTTAAAAAAAAAATTCACAGAAAGCACCTTCTAAAATCACAAAATATGCAACTGATTATCTCTTAACAGACAGGAAAAGACTGCTTGTTGATGTGTCATCATGGAATCAGATATCTATGTTAAGGCAGACTACCAACTTGTAAAGATCAGAAATAGTAAAAAGAAAAAAAAACTTGAAGAATAATAGTAATGAGAAAAAAGAAGGAATTCAATTAAGATAGTTCAATCTTGTTCTAGTTCTATTTAAACAAGTAGCAAGTCACTTACCCTCTGTCAATCTCAGTTTGTTCATCTGTAAAATGGGGATAATAGTAATTACCCATAGAATTATTGTGAGGATCAAAGAAGATGATGTATGTTAAATGCTTTATACTGTTCTTTGAAAAATGGACAACAGACAGCAAAAATGACATCAACTAATTATAATAATTGTCTATAGTTTAACTGAGTTAAATTGCCATAACAAGGAAACCAAAAGAGCCTAAATGTGCACCTTAGTCAGCAAACACTTAACTAAACTTCTCAAGGCAATCGGTTTAGAATATCAACTCATTTGTGAAATGGTAAGAAAAATGATGAATGATTTTAAGTAGTAATGCCTCATAAAAAGGGAAAAACTGTGGAATATAGAACTGGTTTAAAAAATTTTAGGAAGAGAGACACCTAAGCAAAATCATTCGAAGGGAGATAGCATCCTTGGATGCCATTGATCCTCTTTGAGAACAAAGGACCATCACCACCACCAACAGTATTTTCCAAGTAAAAAGGGAGTCAACAAACAGAAGAAAAATGGAAAGAACTATAAAGATTTTTTATGACAAACTATTTTTGCTACAAAGAATGGTGGAAGATAGAACTCTTAACATCTCAACCAAGATGTTCTTATAGGGAAGGCAAAGTAGAACCATAAAAAGATGGCAAAGAAAGTAGGTTGGAGCAAGTGTCAATAGAGCAGATTTGTGCTGAAGGTGACATTTGTGAGGGCATTGAGGTATGGATTTAGAATGTAGCTAAAAAAAGGGTCAGTACCAAAGGGGGGAGAGAGAGAGAGAGAGAGAGAGAGAGAGAGAGAGAGAGAGAGAGAGAGAGAGTAGGGAGAGAAATCTCAGACCTTATTAATACCAAAAATGAGTGAAAAATGTAGAAAATACAAGATCAAATTGTACTTATTCATTATTTATTATGAAAAACCATTTGATTTGGTAGAGCAAAACACCACTTCAGGAGATCTCTTCTATCAAGATGTCTTTCATCAAAATCATTCAAGATTCTTAGAAAATATAACAAAAGAAATAAACTTTTTCAAAGACCCACTAGTCATAAACATCATATGAACCACAAAACTGGGAGATATGTTTGCCAACGGTGTTTATCATCATGATGGAATAAATCAAGCCCAGAATCCAAGACAAAAAAATATTTTCTATGAATGTTGAGATCTTCTAGATGCTCCTGTTCATAGATGGCATAGTGTTAGTGGTTTCAAGTCCCAGAATTTTGCAGAGCTTCCTGAAAAGTTATCCTCAAACATTCAGATGAGATTGTATTGATCATCTATACAGGAAAGACCAAGTGGATGAAGAACCTGTTATCCAGTTAGATGGATTCTTTATAGAGCTTGCCAAGCAGTATATTTATCTTATATGGATAATACAAACGATTACTTAGAATTAAACAGGAGGAGAGCAAACTGGATTACTTTTAGGAAAGTACAAAGTTCTTTTTAACAACCCTAAGCTTCTCCTGGAAACTAAGACATATTTTTAAAAAACCAAAATTCTAGTGAGATTTATAAATATCTGAGACATGTATCAAAATGTTTTTGGGAAAACTTACAATAAATATTACACAGTAAGCAATAGAGAGGTGAATGGTGTGCAATAACTTATAACCAATAAGAAACTTTGAAGAACAGGAGTATGAGATCTTATCAGGGAAATATATGATAAGAAAAGAAGATAACCTGGTCATTTGGCAATAGTAAGGAAGAACAGATGAACAGCTAGAGTGCTTTACTAACATTCTTGTAATGTTGAGACAAATTAAGGAAAGTCTTCATTATGTTGGTAAATTTGGGGGTACAAAATTTTGGGGTTACTTTTAAAAGTCTCCTATAAAATCCTTTTCTGATGCCTCATTATGATATGGAAATCATCTTGGTTTCTTCAAGAATATGCAATGAATACTGTTTGTTCCTAGAAAAAGAATGACTCAATTTTCTGAAGACTAGCCCATCTAACCATGAAGAGGAACCTGATGATGAAACTTGTATGACTATGACAATCCATGAACCAGAAAAATAAAAAATGGCCCTTGGTCCCGTTGTACCCCTTCACTTTGACCTTCACCACAATGATGGTGGCAGAGTTGTCGGAAAAAGTCCTAAGATTCATACAGATTTGAGACTGCCAACAATCTTTAAATTTACTGTTGGTATACTAAATATGAGATTTAATGACCAAGGAATAGACATAATGTGAGAGGAGTTGAAGTATATCAATTTTGTATTCTTACTAAAACAAAATTAGACCAAAGAAAATAAATAGAAGAATGGCTCACAAATACCCCTTGGAGAAGGCTGAGAAAAGCATTGGTAGAATAGTTTTTATCATATGCCCCCAAATGATAAGAAATATTATTTCAAGGCACATATGTCATTGCATGTACTAATGATAATTATTTGAGGACAGAATATCATGAAAACAACTGTAGCCTATGTACTTATCAGTTGCTGAGGATAAAGTGTAGAAAAATTCTATGATGATTTTGATAAGATTCTCCAAGCCAAATAGTCATGTACTGTGATACTTAACAATAGGAGTACAAAAGTGAAAACAGATGAGAATGGAAAGCATGATTCAGGAGAGAGAAATGAGAAATGATAAAAACAGGTAGATTATGTAGAAACCTTATGATTTTATGTCATGATTATTTAAAAAAAAGAACTTGTAGACATGAGAATATTAAACACTAAAAACTAAATTGACTGCATTTTAACAGATAGCATGAGACTTATTACAGAAGTAAAAGTTGTCCCTTAGTTCTCTGTGCATTGTCAGACCATCAACTACTTAAAAATAAGATCAGAATTTATAAGAGACAGGAAGAAGGAATAGTAAGGAGAAGAGAATATGGTACACAACGAAGAAGATTTAATACTGAATTATTTAAACAAGCTTTGGAAACTGAAAAGTGGAAAATGGACAACAGACATGACATCAGCACCAATTATATGCTATATATAACTATAACAGTATAGAAGTTAATGTAAATTAATCAGATAAATTTGGCAATGTAAATTAATTGCTAGAACAAGGAGATCAAAAGAGTATGGAAAGTACCCTCAAAACATTTGATTGCTTTGCTTGCTAGAGAATGAAAGTTGCCAAAGATATTATCAGTTTAAAATAAAATTTTTAAATTTATTTTATTTATAAAATTTTAAAATAAAATCAGGTTAAAATCTTACAAAGGGGGATGATAAGAAGTATCTAATCTTTTAAAGCAAAAGGAAGCAGTGGAAGGTAAACCCAGCCTAAAACAAGCTTGGTGAGTAACCAACTAAGCAAGTCAACTAAGTGAGTAACCAACTAAGCAAAATAACTATGTCAAGTCATCTCGAAGACATTCAAGGATGAAAGTTAACAACAAACAAGAAAAATGAAAAATATTACAAAAAATTATTACAAGTTTTTTTTTTTCATCCAGGACAGTGGAGCCATTCATTTAGATCCAAACATCCTAATAGAGGATGAAGAATGGCATTAAAGAGAACAAAGATCAGAAAAGAACCTGGCTTGGATTAAGTATATTAGACAAGATCCATGTTGGAGGTGATACAATTGTGAGGGGAATTTAGGAACCAATTTACAAGATATCTAAAGAGAGGAAAATGGTAAAGGCAGGGAAAAACTCTTAGATCTTGTTGATTCAAAAAAAATGACTGAGAAAAATATGATCTACCCATGTATAAAGCCTACACCCCCTCTTATAAAAAATATCTTTATGAAGATCATCTGGGCACAAATTGAAAGCATCCTTCATGAGTGTATTATTAGAGAACAAGCGACCTCTGGACTATATTGTTTCATCTCACAATTAAGTGAGAGATATAGAAGGTATGAGATCCAATTGTGCTTATTGTTTATTGACTACAAAAAAAGGCATTCAACCCAGCTGATCAAAACATTTCCTAATAGACTCTTTTACAACAAGGTAATATAACACAGTGGATAGAACATCAGACCTGGAGTCAAGATCTGAGTTCAAATCTGACTTAGTAGCTGTGTGACTCTGGGCAAGTCATTTAACTTTTTTGCCTCAGTTTCCTCATCTGTCAAATGAGCTGGAGAAGGAAATGACAAATCACTCCAGTATCTTTGCCAAGAAAACTCAAAATGAGGTAACAGAGTATGGGATACAACTATAATGACTAAACAATAAAAAGTCTTCCATCCATATAATCAAGATTATTTAATATTCCAAAGAAGATATAACCAATATAAACCTTGTTCAAAAACAATCTGAAAATAAATATCAAACAAGACATGTGTAATTGTCTCACAGGGTTGGTGCTGATATGCTATGGTCTTCATGGGGAAAAATAACACAGGATGATCTGGAATGGTTGAAGTTTGATTTGCATTATTCCAAATCAGTAAGATCACAGATTTATTTGAATCAGTGGGAAAACAGATAATACAATTATGCTCAATAAAGATATTTACTACTGTGATGCTGTTTGTAGCTGAGAGGCCAGGTAGAAGAGTGATTCCTTAAACATAGTGAGGGTCCTTCAGATGTTCCTGTTTGTATATAACATCATGCTGATTACATCAAACAACAAGACATTGTAGGACTTCATAGAAGAGATAAGTAATCATTTAAAAGAACTTGGCCTGACTATCTATACAGAAAAAACCAAGTGGAGATAGAATGTGATTTCCCAGATTACATCATGTATCTTAAGCGACACCCTATAGATTTTGTCCAACAATATATCCATATGCATATATCTATACACATATGTGTATATATCTAACTGTGTATATATATCCATATCCAAACATATCTGGTATAGACAGTAGAGATGAACAATAAACTGGGCCTAGAATTGGAAAAATGGAGGACAGAAAGATGGATTGCTGTGGAAAAATCACAAAACACTCTTTTTGACCTCGTTTCTCATAATAGCAAAAACTCTTCTTTTCAATATAAATATTTTACCAGTGTTGCTATATAGTAATAAGACTTGGAACACCACAGCTTCTGAAGAACTAAAGGTGGGCATCCCACAGAAGGCAAGGCAAAGGTGGTTTGAGCCAGTGAGGAATTCTGTAGAATAGCAGAAGTCAAGGATGTCCTCAAAAAAGGTGTAATAGAGAGAAGATGCACCAGTCTGTGACTGGTACAAGCAAAGAATTACAGATGTTCCACAGGTACTCTCAGATATCAGAAGAAAGCAAAGAACATGTTGGTTGGACCCCTATTGGCCAAACTTTGAAAGGACAAATATGAGTGTCAGGTTCAGGATGGTGTGGTTGGAGGAAACTCCCAAATAGATTTAAGTCATGGATTTAGTCGAGAATTCTAAATATGAGCAAGAATGATACAGGATAGTCAGGAATGGCTGGGTTTTTATTTTCATTATTGCAAGGAACTTCAAAATCAATGAGATCACAGATCACTTTGAACCTTTAAGAATCCTTCACATAGATACTAACTTTACTGAAGTCTACAGATTCCAGACTTCCATTAACTATGTTTAATCATCTACATGCTGATTTAATTAAGGGACCCACCAATTTCTGGTCCTTTTTTTCCCTTCTAAGTCTTCAGGCTAGTCTGAGCTGAAGGCTAAGCTCAACTACTCAGTGAATAATGCTGAGGCAGTTTGAGGTTGGTATCACCACCCTTTGTAGAGATGGGTATGATGTGGGGTCAGAGGAGGAAGGATTATTCAGACTAAACCACTATTCAGTCTTTTAAGATGAGGGCTCCTCAGCCTAGTTCAACTAACTCTACATGTTCTCTCACAAGCAGCTGCCAACATTTCAGTGCCCCCCACACAGCATATGCTCATCCCCTAGTAGTTGTTCTTCAATCTTACACCTTCCCCAGGGATTCTCATACCCCATATCCCTCTTCATCTTCTAGTATCCAGTGGAATGACTGAGATCCATCCAGACCGAGTGGAACCCAAGAGTGTATCCCTCTCTTGGGAAGAACCAGGATTCCCAGGGGCTCCAGGAACCAACAATACTGAATATGAAATTCAGTACTTTGAGAAGGTAAGTCCAGAGCCTTGCAGTTGTTCTTGAGGTGCTTTCTTTAGAATGGGTACAGGGCGATCAGGGTGGGAAGAATGCCTGTTCCCAAATTTAGGGTTCCTGAACAGTCTAGCTTCCCATGGCCAGGCTCTCATAGATTGAAAAAGCAGAAGTTGGAAGCAGTTATAGGATAATCAGAAGATTAGATGCTCCCTGAGGGAAGGACTGTGCCCTTTTTCACCTTTGCATGTCCTATGGCTAGTACAGAGTCTTGTACATAATAGGTACCTAATAAACATTTGTTGAATTATAAGGAGAGGATTAAGGATCATGTCATCTTTTTTGAAGGAAATATTTAGCTTGGTGATGAGAAAACTTTAAGGATTAGAGGAATAGGAGCACCGGTTTCAAATATATCCAAGGCTTCCCTCCTTTTCTTCTTCTTTTTTTTTTATAAAGCTTTTTATTTGCAAAACATATGAGTGACCTTTCAACATTGACCTTTGCAAAAAAACTTTTTTTTTCCCAAGCTTTTCCTTTCCTTCCCCCCACCCCCCACCCCTAGATGACAGGTAATCTAACACATGCTAGATAGGATAAATTATATGACAAATACAATACATGTATACATATCTTTACAGTTATCTTACTGCACAAGAAACATCAGATCTAGAAAGAGAAGAAGAAAAAAAAACAACCTAAGAAGGAAAACAGAATGCATGGAAATATTCACAGAAAGCGTTAAAATGCTGTGTTGTGGTTCACTCTCAGTTCCCATAGGCCTCTCTCTGGATGTATATGACTATCTTCATCGCAGCACAACTGGTTTGAATCACATCATTGTTGAAGAGAACCATGTCCATCAAAATTGATCATCGTATAGTCTTGTTGCTGTGTATAATGTTCTCCTGGTTCTCCTGATTTCACTCAGCATCAGTTCATGCAAGTCTCTCCAATCCTCTCTGAAATCCTCCTGTTGGTCATTTCTTACAGAACAATAATATTGCATAACATTCATATACCATAATTTATTCAGCCATTCTCCAATTGATGGGCATCTTTTCAATTTCCAGTTTCTTGCCACTACAAAAAGGGCTGCCACAAACATTTTTGCACATGTGGGTCCCTTTCCCTCCTTTAAAATCTCTTTGGGATATAGGCCCAGTAGAAACACTGCTGGATCAAAGGGTATGCACTGTTTGATAACTTTTTGAGCATAGCTCCAAATTGCTCTCCAGAATGGTTGGATCCGTTCACAGTTCCACCAACAATGTATCAGTGTCCCAGTTTTCCCACATCCCCTCCAACAGCTATTATTATCATTTCCTGTCATTTTAGCCAATCTGACAGGTGTGTAGTGGTATCTCAGAGTTGTCTTAATTTGCATTTCTCTGATCAATAGCTTGGAGCACCTTTTCATGTGACCGGAAATAGTTTCAATTTCTTTGTCTGAAAATTGTCTGTTCATATCTTTTGACCATTTGTCAATTGGAGAATGGCTTGAATTCTTATATATTTGAGTCAATTCTCTATATATTTTAGAAATGAGGCCTTTATCAGAACCTTTGGATGTAAAAATATTTTCCCAGTTTACTGCTACCCTTCTAATCTTGTCTGCATTCATTTTGTTTGTACAAAAACTTTTCAACTTGATATAGTCAAACTTATCTATTTTGTGATTAATGATGACCTCTAGTTCTTCTTTGGTCACAAATTTCTTCCCCCTCCACAGGTCTGAGAGATAAACCATCCTACATTGTTCTAATTTGTTTATAATATCATTCTTTATGCCTAGATCATGAATCCATTTTGACCTTATCTTGGTATATGGTGTTAGGTGTGGGTCAATGCCTAATTTCTTCCAGACTAGTTTCCAATTATCCCAGCAGTTTTTGTCAAATAGTGAGTTTTTATCCCAAAAACTGGGGTCTTTGGGTTTATCAAACACTAGATTACAATTGTCATTGAGTATTTTGTTCTGTGAACCTAACCTATTCCACTGATCCACTACTCTATTTCTTATCCAGTACCAAATGGTTTTGGTGACCACTGCTTTATAATATAATTTTAGATCTGGTGCAGCTAGGCCACCCTCATTTGCATTTTTTTTTCATTAATTCCCTTGAAATTCTTGACCTTTTGTTTTTCCAGATGAATTTTGTTGTTATTTTTTCTAGTTCAGTTAAATAATCTCTTGGGAGTTTGATTGGTATAGCACTAAATAGATTTGGCTCAGAGGGAATAATAGACGTACTTATAAGGAAACTGGAGGGAAAGGGGGGAAAAAGGGGTGGGTGGGGCTCTAAAGGGGAAGGATTGTTTGAGGGAAGTGGTTTTCAAAAGCAAAATAGTAGGGAGGAGGGAAAGGGGATAAGAAAGAGAAAAGCATAAGCTAGGGCAAATAAGATGGCAGGAAATACAGAATTAGTTATTTTAATTGTGAATGTGAATGGAATGAACTCTCCCTTAAAGCAGAAGCAGATAGCAGAGTGGATTAAAAACCAGAATCCAACAATATGTTGTATACAAGAAACACATCTAAAACATAGAGATACATACAGGGTGAAGGTAAAAGGCTGGAGCAGAATCTATTATGCTTCAGGTGAACAAAAAAAAGCAGGGGTAGCAATACTGATCTCAGACCAAGTAAAAGCAAAGATAGACTTAATTAAAAGAGACAAAGAAGGAAATTATATCTTCCTAAAGGGTACCATAGATGATGAAGCAATATCAATACTAAACATATATGCACCAAGTGGTATAGCATGGAAATTCCTAGAGGAAAGGTTCAGAGAGATGCAAGAAGAAATAGACAGCAAAACTATAATAGTGGGGGATCTCAACCTCCCTCTCTCAGAACTTGATAAATCAAACCACAAAATAAATAAGAAAGAAGTTAAGGAGGTAAACAAAATGTTAGAAAAGTTAGGTATGATAGATCTTTGGAGGAAATTAAATGGAGACAGAAAGGAGTTTACTTTTTTCTCAGCAGTCCATGGAACTTATACAAAAATTGACCATGTGTTAGGACACAAAAACCTCAAAATCAAATGCAGGAAGGCAGAAATAATAAATGCATTTTTTTCAGATCATGACGGAATAAAAATCACATGCAATATAAGGCCAGGAGAAAATAGACCAAAAAGCAATTGGAAACTAAATAATTTTATCCTAAAGAATGAATGGGTGAAACAGCAAATTACAGACACAATTACTAATTTCATTCAAGAGAATGACAATAATGAGACCACATACCAAAATTTGTGGGATACAGCCAAAGCGGTAATAAGGGGAAATTTTATATCTCTAGATGCATAAAATAGAAAAAGAGAAAATCAATGAATTGGGCTTGCAACTAAAAAAGCTAGAGAAAGAACAAATTAAAAACCCCCAATCAAATACCAAACTTGAAATCCTAAAGATAAAAGGAGAGATTAGTAAAATTGAAAATAAAAAAACTATTGAATTAATAAATAAAACTAAAAGTTGGTTTTATGAAAAAACCAACAAAATAGATAAACCTCTAGTTAATTTAATTAGAAAAAGGAAAGAGGAAAATCAAATTGTTAGTCTCAAAAATGAAAAGGGAGAACTTTCCACCAATGAAGAGGAAATTAGAGCAATAATCAGGAGTTACTTTGCCCAACTGTATGCCAATAAATTTGATAACCTAAGTGAAATGGAGGAATATCTACAAAAATATAGATTGCCCAGATTAACAGAAGAGGAAATAAATTACTTAAATAGTCCCATTTCATAAAAAGAAATAGAACAAGTCATTAATCAACTCCCTAAGAAAAAATCCCTAGGACCAGATGGATTTACATGTGAATTCTACCAAACATTTAAAAAACAGTTAACTCCAATATTATATAAACTATTTGAAAAAATAGGGAATGAAGGACTCCTACCAAACTCTTTTTATGATACAGACATGTTACTGATACCTAAACCAGGTAAAACAAAAACAGAAAGAAAATTATAGACCAATCTCCTTAATGAATATTGATGCAAAAATCTTAAATAAAATATTAGCAAAGAGATTACAGAAAATCATTCCTAGAATAATACACCATGACCAAGTAGGATTTATACCAGGAATGCAGGGATGGTTCAATATTAGGAAAACTATTAACATAATTGACTATGTTAATAACCAAACTAACAAAAACCATATGATAATCTCAATAGATGCAGAAAAAGCATTTGATAAAATCCAACATCCATTCCTGTTAAAAACATTAGAGAGTATAGGAATTAATGGACTTTTCCTTAAAATAGTCGGTAGCATCTATTTAAAACCATCAGCTAGCATCATATGTAATGGTGATAAACTGGAACCATTCCCAATAAGATCAGGGGTGAAACAAGGTTGCCCACTATCACCATTACTGTTCAATATTGTATTTGAAATGCTAGCCTTGGCAATAAGACAAGAAAAAGAGATTAAAGGAATTAGAGTAGGTCATGAGGAAACCAAATTATCACTCTTTGCAGATGATATGATGGTCTACTTAGAGAACCCTAGAGAATCAACTAAAAAACTATTAGAATTAATCCACAACTTTAGCAAAGTTGCAGTATACAAAATAAATCCACATAAATCATCAGCATTTTCATACATCACCAACAAAATGCAACAGCAAGAGATACAAAGAGAAATTCCATTCAAAATAACTACCGATAGTATAAAATATTTGGGAATATATCTGCCAAGGGAAAGTCAGGATCTATATGAGCAAAACTACAAAACACTCTCCACACAAATAAAGTCAGATCTAAACAATTGGAAAAACATCAAGTGCTCTTGGATAGGTCGAGCGAATATAATAAAGATGGCTTCCCTCCTTTTCGTGGAAAGGCAGCGGACTACTAGGGGAAAATGCTGTATACATTGTCCTTATATAGGGTATTTTGTTGAATTGTTTTTGTTGTTGTTGTTACAGGATAGAGTTCAGTTTGGGGAAGTACAGAGGAGTATTTCCAGAAATGACTGTGATATTAAAATCAATATTCATGTTTTAAAAGTCATATATATACATATATGTCACACACAAACACATATGTAAGGAGAAATTAAGTTTCTGCTGGTCTCCAGAGGAAAGAATGAGAAATAATGAAGGGAAGTTGAGAGCAGAGGCTTGATGACCTTTTGTTGGGGATGCTGAAGTGGGGTAAAGGTAGACTAGATGCACTCTGATTCATTAGTGTTATAAGGATCACCTGGAATTATGGGGGTAACTGCCTTCCTTCTCCACTTTACTTGACTTGAAAATGCCTAATAGACCATCACTAATGAACCAACTTACTCAAGCAATTCTCTTTGGTGATCAGCTCCTTGTATCATCCCATAGCCTTCTCACTAATCAACTTTTCTCCCTCCCCTTCCCTCCTCCTTGTCCTCCACACTGTCTAAGCTCCCTAGCAAAAGTCTAAGCCCTCCTCACCTTTGACAACTTTAACTTCAATAACAATGAGTTTTATTAAGTATCTACTGCACGAACAATCTCATAGAGAAGTTGAAAAACAGATAGTTCTGATTCTAAGATCTTAAACATTTGTGAGTGATTTCTTGAGTTACAAAATATAAGGAGTTATTTTGGCCAAAAAGGATCACCCCTGGTGGCCAACTTTTTGTTCTAAGGCTCTGACTGGGATTTCTCTTGCATTTGGGGTCTTTAGCCCTTACACCAGTATTTTGTGTAGAAAAAGTGAGGGGAAAGTCTTGCCCTTGGATTCAGGGACTTAGTTGTATCTAAATATGTATGAGAGTGTGGGGAGGTGCAGGGAGGGAAAATTGTATTTTGTCTTTAATCCTCAATTGGGCTAACAATACTTTCTCTCTGCAGCTCCACATCCCCTGTGTGGACCTGAAATGAGTAGCTTTCCCTCACCCTGTAGCCTTCCTTCCACCACTTTTGTTTACAGGATGTGCTTTCCTCCAACACGATTTCCTTCCTCCTTTTCTTAAAAAAAAAATCATTAATGCCTTTATTTTTTCATTTTGAAATATATCCTTCCCTTGTCTCTATCAGTGAGCTTTTTTCCCTTAAACTTTAAAGAAAATAAAGAAAAACATTACTTACATCTGACTCTCATTATCCCCCAACCCTGCAAAGAAGCCTCCATCTCGTTCTAAGGAGATGAAGCTCTGCCCTTTTACTGAGAGCTGAGCCAGATCTCCTGGACATCAGGACCCTCTTGCTCCCTTCCTCCCTCACCCAGGGCCAGAGGGAACAGACCTACGCCACTGTCCGGACAGGAGCACCTGCCGTCACGGTCAACAACCTCAAGCCTGCGACGCTCTACGTTTTCCAAATCCGCGCCGCCTCGCCCTCCCTCTCCCCAGAAGTTGGAAACTTCACTCCCAGCATAGAAGTAGAGACTCTCGTGGAAGGTAAGTATTGGAGGGTTGGGGAAGGAGTCCCCAAGGGAGAAGAGAGATGGGAGGGAGACTCCCGGAGGGAGGGGCAGGACAAGGCTATGTGGGGTCTGCTTTGGGCTAATGACCTCATCCAGCCCCCAACCTCTGCCCAATCCTTCTTCTCCCATCGAAGCTGGCTCAAGGGCTAGGAAACAGAACCCGGTGGTGGTTGCTGTCATAGTCGCTGTAGCTGCCCTCCTCATCCTTGGCTTCGGGCTCAGTTCTCTGGCTATTTGGAAGAGGTAAGTGGCCCAGAGACCTTTCCAAAAACACACGCTTCCTTCCAGCCTGGCTCCTGGTGCCCCGTGTCCCTGGGATGGGAGCATGTAGGGACTCAGTTTTGCCCCATGGACCCCACAATACATACACATGTGCACAAGGGCTTTCCATCCTCTGGGATACAGAATTGAGATGCAATATTAAGGACTGGGAGTTCCAACTTTTCTAACCACTGTCGTCCCTGTCCAAGTCTTCTCTCTCTGGGTCTGTTTTCTTATCTGTAAAATGAGGGGGGTGGGCTTCAGAGTCTCTCTCTGCTTGCACATTCTCGGGTTTTTTGGCCCAAGACCCCTGGGAGAATTCTGCATCTCAGCATGCACTTATAACAATCCATAATTAAGTATGATGTTCATGCTCACATAGGCTTGCACATGCAAGCACACAGATCCAGGGATGCAAGAATAGATTTATATGCTATCCATCCCTTCCCCCTTCCTTCCCTGGGAAGGATGGGATTTGGCTGCTTAAATCGCTAACAGCCTGTAGGCTTCAGCAGGCCCAGGGAGGGTGGACTCAGCCTTCCTGGGCTACTGCTCATAGTGATTAGGATTCGCTTCAGAGGGTCACAGGTCCCCAAGGGAAATGAGCTCCCGGTTCTGGGGCAAGCCTTGGAACTAATCCTGAAAATAAATGGGATGGGAGGCTCTCCAGGGCCAGAAGCCCTGGGCTGAGAGGGAGGATACTCTGCTTTTCACTTGAGCTCTTCCTCTTGGACTGGTCATTTCTCGCTGGGCTGCAGTGAGCACTTAGGGTCTCAGTGGTTCCTCCCAGCTGTAGTTCTTCTGTGTAAGAGGCTGGAAAATGGGAAAGGAGAAGGACACGGGGAGGGAGGAATCAGGGCAGATGCTAAATCCTGCAGCATTTTATAGCAGAAAACAGAATTGGGAATCTTGTCAAGAGGATAGGAACTCTGCCTTCCCTCCCTGACTCCTGGACAAAGCTGCTGGAGGTGGAAGGACGGTGGGATTAACCCAAGAAAGGAGAGGGCTCATAATAAAAACGGAGATGATTGGGTGCAATTGCCCGGAGAGGGGGGATACAGACCAGGAAAAAAACAAAGACCCAGCCTCATTATTTCCTTGCATAATAGGTACTATCCACGAGAAGTGAGACCACTTCCTTTTTGATTTCCCCTAGCCCAGTGGTTGGCACCCTGTAGGTACTTAAATACCTGATTGATGAATTGAGAGAGACTCTTGTTAGCCAGGCTGACAGTCCAAAGCTTTTGCTGAGCTTCTAAGCTTGTATGTAATGTTGAAACCCTGGGGGACAGTGCTTCAGTCCAGATAGGGAGCCTCTCTCTTCTCTCTGAAGCTGTTTGCATTAGGGGGCTGCTAGAAAAGCCAGGACTTCAAAAGACCTGTTTTCCCACTGTGTGTGTATACGTGGCTGTGCATGGATGCATACGTGCATGTATGTGAGGGGGTGGGAGGTCCAGGGGGAAGCAGCATTCTTCTTCTGGAGGCTGGGGAAGCCTGAGACAGCTGCGATGAGCATGCTGATGCCTGGGGAAGTCTCTGAAAGGGATAATTATGCCAACTTCAAAGTCGCTTGGCCAGAGTCTGAGCTCCCCACTTTCCCCAGCCTCCCCCCCATCAGGGTTGGTGGGGAGAGCAGAGGCTGCCTTAGTCAGACAGACACTGCAGCCTAACAACCTATAATTGGGAATGTTCCCAAATCAGAGCAAGATTAAACAGCCCCAAATGGGAGAGTGTCTCATAGCCAGGAAAGCTCAGGAAATCATTTGAAGTGGAAAAGGAAGGCAAGCATGGAGACAGCTGGAAAGGGGGGCACATATAGACATCACCTGAAGCATTTTAAAGGCTAGACTGGGGGCTGGGTAAAGTGTTAAAGAGAAAAAGCCCCTACTTATAAAGGGATTACAGATAGACCAAAAAGACAATTTCCCAACTCAATTTGGGAAATTTTATTGAGCAGCTACTAAGTTCAAAATACACTCACTCTTTCTCATTGTTTAAGCTCCAAGTCCCATCTTCTCCTTCTCCATCTCAGGAGATGTTCACTGGGATACCTTCAAACCCACCTCAAAACTTTTGCCTTCTTCTCTCATCTTTTCCCTTTGTCTCACAGAAAGAGATGATAATGTCCTTCTTCCCCCTCTAGGACTTGATTTCATCCATCAGCCAGTCAGTCAGAGAATCAGAAAGTCAGAAGTGGAAGCGACCTTTCTGATCAATATTTGATTTTACAGAAAAGGAAAGGGAAATGGTTTCTGACAAGTTATCCAGATCACAAGGAGATGAACTGGGGCTTTACCTTTCTACCACACCATGGTGTCTCCCTATCTTTCCATTAACCTTCTCTTCTTAGTGGACTCCTTCTCCACTGTCTATAGATGTACTTGGGCCTCCCCTTCTGAAATAGCTTGATCCTTTTCACCTCCTTGAGCTGTCATCTCTATTAGACTCCAAAAATTCATGTGTATCTGCTTCCACTTCCTCATCATTTGCTCTGTTCTGGCTTCTATCCACAGCACACCCCGAAATGACTCTCTTTGGAGGTATAGGGCATCTACAGCAATCATTTTATTTTACAGATTTGAAAACAGAGGTCCAGAGAAGCCAAGGGACTTAGTAAATAAACATTAGTGCCAACTAGGTACCAGGCACAAACTAAGAGGCAAAAGACAGACCCTCTCTTCAAGAAGTTTCTATGTGAGAGACAATAAACAAATGTAGACAAACAAGCTAGGGAAGCCACTAGAATTCAGAAGGTTAGGAAAGATTTCCTGTAAAAGATGAGATTTTAGTTGGGATTTGAAGGGCACCAAGGAAGCCAGTAGGAAGAGATGAGGAGAAAGAACATTCCAGACATGGGGGAGAACCAATGAAATTGCCCAGAGAAGGGACAGTTAGATCGAACCCTAGCCCTGGAGTCAGGAGACCTGAGTTCAAATTTGGCCTCAGACACTTGGCACCTACTAGCTGTATGACCCTGGGCAAGTCACTTAATCCCAATTGTGAAAAAAAAGAAAGGAAAGAAGGAAGGAAGAGAAAGAGAAAGGGAGACAGAGAGGGAGGGAGGGAGGGAGGGAGAGGCAGGGAGGAAGGAAAAGGAGGGAAAATGCCCCTAACCAAGAAATGAAAATGGAAATGAAATGAGACCAGTACCACTGGAATAAGAGTACATGGCAGGAAGTCATGTGTAAGAAGACTGGAAATGTTATGAGGATCTTGAAGGGAGTGAAGGGCTTTGAACTCAAACAGAATTTTGTGTTTGCTTTTTGAGACAATAAGAAACCATTGGAGTTTATTGACTAAAGGGGGGTGACATGGTTGGAGCTACAATTTAGGAAAATCACTTTAAGTGTCTATATGGAGGATGAATTGGAGTGGAGAGAGATTTGAGGCAGATCCACCTAAAGCTATTACAATAATCCAGGTATGAGGGAATAAATGACCTGTGCCAGAAAGGTAACAATGATGGAGGAGAAAAGGGAACATATTCAGGAGATATTGCAAAAGCGAAACAGACCTAGCTTGGAAATGGGGAAAAGGGATTGTGAGAAATAGTAAGGAGTTAAGGATGACATCTAGGTCACAAACATGAGGGACTGGGAGGATGGTGTTGTCTTCCACAGTAATAGGGAAGGTCTCTACTGGACATCCAGTTTGAGATGTTTGAAAGGCAGTTGAAGATATGAGATTGGAGGTCAGCATAGAGATGGCCATTAAATCTACAGAAGCTGATTAGATCATCAAGTGAAGTAATATAGAGGGAGAAGATAAGAGAGCTCATCTAAGGATGGGACACCTAATGATTAGAAGGTGAAATATGGATGAGGATCCAGAAAATAGAGAGAAGAGAGTATCAGGAAGAGAAAAGTGATTAGTAATTTCAAAGAAGGTCAAGGAGGATGAGGATTGAGAAAAGGCCATTGGATTTGGCCAGTAAGAACTCATTAGTAGCTTTGGAGAGGGGAATTTTGGTGGAATGATGAGCTCAGAAACTGGATTGTAAGGGGTTAAGAAGTGAGTGAGAAGAAAGTGGAGGCGCCTGTTATAGATGGTCTTTTTGAGAAGTTTAGCCATAAAGGGCTGAAGAGCAATATTAGGATGAGGTTTGATGACTCCTCCCCTAAGGCTCTTTCCAGCGTAGGATTGTACCACTTACCTCATTGCCAAATCCAGGGCTATTTTCTCAGTTCTTGTTGTCCCATCCCATAGCACTTAACATTAGTTATACTGATGTTGATTATGTCAGTTCTATGACACCAGTGGTCTGGCTATCTTTCTACCCTTGAAACCTCCCTTTCTCTGCCCCCTTCTCTGGCTCAGTTTCAGTTACTTGTCATTTAAATGGGATTTTACCTAAAAGTCTGCCCTCAGCCCCTTTCTTTTTTAATAACCCTCAGAACTTTTTATGGCATTAGTTCTCAAGTCAAACATTCATTGTGTGCCTATTGAGTTCTATATACCTTAGAGATAGTTAGGTGGTACAGTGGTTAGAGCACTGGACTTGGAGTTAGGACAGACCTGAATTCAGTATAATTTCAGATACTTCTATGTGATTCTAGGCATTCAGTTTCCTCATCTGTGAAAGGGGTATAATGATAGCACCTACTTTCCAGACTTGTTTTGAGGATCAAATGAGATAACTGTAAATCACTTTGCAAACCTTAAAGTTCTATATAAATTCTAGCTATTATTATTATTAGTTTTCCCATGTTTTAAATGAAAGTTGGATTCAAATAACTTCAGAGTTCCTTCCAGCACTAAATCTGTGACCTATAATTTATTTATAAGGAAGCAAATCAGAAATGCATGCTCGGTTGTTGTTGTAACTAATTGGGGGGGGGGCAATATTAAAAATAAAAAGGTTTGAGACCTTTGTTCTAAGGTCTGTTCCAGTCCTGACATTTCTAATTTCCACCAACGGGCAAACATATATAGATTGCTAAGCGACAGTGTGTGTGTGTGTAAGAAGCCTGTCTAGGGTTTGGGCAGTGCTGGGGGATGGATGCTGCCCCTCCTTAGTGCTCCCCACTTTCTTTCCCAGGCAGTGCGGGTATGGAAAAGGCCTTGGAGATGGCAATGATGAAGAGCTTTACTTCCACTGTGAGTCTGGGGCTCTCCTCCAATGACTAGTCCCTCCTCCTCTTCTGAATCACCCTCAGAGGGCAGGGAGCTTGTGGGGGGAGAGGCTTCCCTCCCAGGTTTGGATACAGAGACACCATCCCATGGCTACCCCTGCCCTGATGCTCCTCCTGAAGGTCTATCTGTCTTTTGTGTCCCTCACCAGTTAAAGTCCCAACGAGGAGGACATACATTGACCTGGAAAACTGTGCTGATCCTATGCAGGCTTTGCACCTGTTTGCCAAAGAGCTGGACAGCTCCAGTGTGTCTGTCCACAGCATCATTGGCACAGGTAAGTGTCTCCCTCCCACTGCTCTGGCCCAGCACACACACACACACACACACACACATGTACACATGTGCATGTGCAGACACGCAGAGTGTAGAGTTGGCTTGATTTTTGGTTTCCATGGAAACACAGGAGGCATCTTCTCCAGGCCAGCCAGGTGGCCAAAGCTAGACCCAGAATCCTTTCCTGAGAGAAGATATGTCTGTCCTTGGCCCCCCAGCTGCCTACTTCTTTTGGTCATTCTTAGCACTTGGTTTATCCCTCTCAGAACTGCAACTCTCAATTACTATGTGTGAATTCAATTCAACAAATTGTTTAAAAAACAATCATTTTTGTCCTTATCTCCTTTTCATTTCCCAATATACTTCTCCCTAATATCTCACCCAGAGATGCAATCCTTATAGTAACAAAAAAAAATGGGGAAAAGTAATAAATTAGTCAACACAGCAATCAAGCCTGAGCTTGCATGCCCTGTTCCACATCTATAGTCCTCCCCTTCTGCAAGAATTCTTTTTTATTTCCCCAACTTAGTTGTTATAATTATGCACTGAGTTTCACTTTTTCAACAACCATTTTTTTGGTGTTTAATAAATTTGTGTTGGATTGAACACAATTGAATTGTATTGAAGTGAATTATAAAATGTGGTTTAAAATCCAGGTGCTTATCATGATTTAGTATTTACATAACATCATTGGTTACAAAGCACTTAACATTCATCATATGTATTTGCTACAACAAACATGCAAACAAACAGTGCTAAGATTTATGGGAAATGTGACATTTAGCTAACACATGCTTCCTACATAAGGGAGCTTATTGTTTAATAGGATAAGACATACAGTATTACTCAATAAGTGCCTTAAATAAGTACACACCTCCCCCCCCCATTCTTCCTTTCTTCATTGTGTGTGTGGCCAAAGAACAAAGATTTCTCCTAATTTGAGGAGGCACGTGTCATTCCATCCCCCATCTGCACCCGTTTGCTCCAGCTGTCCCCCACATCTAGAATGCACTTCCTCCTCACCTATAATTCTTACAATCCCTACTTTAAAGTTTAGCTCAAGTGCCATCTCCTAAATAAGACTTTTCTCTGCCAGCTCAGCCCCCACCCCAGTTTCTAGTGCCTCATCCTTGTGTTTATTTGGTAATTACCCAAACAACAATTTATCTTGTATTATTACCTTGTATTTGTTTTGTAAAGGTGACTAGAGCACCATCGGATCTTACCTCTTTTACCTACTGGCTGTGTGACTTTGGCCAAGCAGCTTAACTTTTCAGTGCCCCCAAGTAATTCTCTAATATACCGAAGTGCAGAACAGACACAGAGCTGCATAAAGGGAATGTCCTCACTGGTGGTTCCCATTCCTGATGAATCATAGGTTGGATCCAAAAAAACTCTGTGTGTGTGTGTGTGTGTGTGTGTGTGTAGGGGCAGCTAGATGAATAAAACTCATCTTTGTGAGTTAAAATCCAGCCTCAGACATTTAATAGCTATGTGATCCTGGGCATCTGTTTGCCTCCATTTCCTCATCTATAAAATGAACTAGAGAAGAAAATGGTAAATCACTCCAGTTTCTTTGTAAGAAAACCCCAAATGGGATCATGGAAAGTAGGACAAAACTGAAAATGACTGAACAGCCACACATGTGTGTGTATGTGTGTATAATATATACATGCATGCATATATGTATATGTATATAATGTATTTATACTTATCTGTGTATATGTTGTTTCCTCCAGTAGAATATAAGCTCCTTGAGGGCAAAGACTGTTTCACTATATTATGTCCCACAGCTCCTTGTGGATGCAGGGGCATCCCCACAATATAAGAGAAAAAACAGAGCAGGACAAAGAAACAGACACACAGACAGAGAGATAGGAAGAAAGAAGATGATGGGGGAGGAGGAAGAGAAAATGAGGGAGAAAGGGGGAGGAAAACAGACAGAGAGAGAGAGGGAAAGAGACAGAAACAAAAACAGACAGAGAGAGACAAAGACAGAGACAGAAACAGAGAGAGAGAGGAGAAGAGAGGAAGAGGGAGAGGGAGGGAGAGAGGGAAGAAGAAAGAGAGACAGAAAGAGACAGACAAAAGGGGAAAGAGAGGGAGAAAAGGAGAAAGAGAGGGAAAGGGGGGAAGAGAGGGAGAGAGGGAG
>JAJPUD010003374.1:48461-129118 GCA_023553655.1 Myrmecobius fasciatus | reverse complement strand
AGAGAGGGAAAGGGGGGAAGAGAGGGAGAGAGGGAGAAAGGGGGAAGAGTGGAGAGAGACAGACAGACAGAAAGAGAGAGAGAGAGAGAGAGAGAGTTGGATCACCTCCCCTCTATTAGTGAGGATCACTGAAAAGTGGTTGGAATTAAGACTTTACCCTCAAACAGAGGCAGAGCTGTAATGAGGAGGAATGGAGTTGAGTCTCTTGGAGATGAAACTAGAGCTGGGCTTCCTTCACCATCTAGTTCCCCGACCACGTCCCTTGCATCCGTCAGTCGTTCAGCAGAATAAAAGCTTTGCAGTGCTCTGAGATGCACTTTCTCCCTGAAGAAGCCGCCCCATAAATCACAGCCCTGTCCCTTCCCACCCCAGCCCTGCTTTCCCCCTTTGCCCCTGCCCTGAGACCACAGTCACAGCACCTGACACTTCCAGCAGCTCAGTGACTGTGGGCAAGCCTCGAAGACTCCTTTTCTCACCTATAAATGGGGATGTTTTAGAGGAAAGTCCTGTCCCAGGTCTGTGAGCCTAGCCCACGGCGCTGTGTTATTTACTCGACAACAACGGGGCTGGTGGTTCTTTGTTTTAGAAATGGGGAACCATCTGATGAGTGCGTTTGCCATGCTGACTTGCCCAGTTGTGGGCTCAGCTGCTCTGCCGTGGGTTGGGATGAGGAATGGGGAGATGAGGGGGGTGGAGGAGGAGAAGGGGGCAGAGAGGAGCCTGCTCTTCAGGCCGGCTCCTGAGCTGTCCCATTCTCCGCAGGCCAGTTTGGAGACCTGTGCAGTGGCTGCCTGAGGCTGCCAGGTGGGAGGGAGCTTCTGGTGGCTGTCCATACTCTCCGGGATGGCGCTTCAGAAAAGCAGAAGCTCCGTTTCCTGGCAGCAGCCTGTGCTCTGGGCCAGTTTGACCACTCCAACATTGTCCGGCTGGAAGGAGTTGTCACCCGAGGCAAGTCACACTTCCTGCCCTTTGGACCCCCTGACCCCTGTTCTTCCCACGGACTGGAGTCCAGCCCCCCTCCTCTGAAAAAGAAATCCTCCTCTACTCAGTCTTCCTTCACCCATTGCCCCCAAGCCCAGGCTCTCCGACTACTCCCTTCCTTCTTGTACATAGAGCTGTGACCAAGGTGGACAAGAAGAGTTTTGTCTCATGATGCTGAAACTTTAGGGGGCACAGTTCTTTCACCAGAGCCACGATCCTGGCCCCTCCTTTGGGTGCAAGGTTTATCCCCGCAATCCCTGCACCCACCAAAAACTTGATTTGAAATTTTCTAGTGTTTTGAAACCCAGAGAGTTGGGTTTGCATCCCACTTTGCCATTGCCTCTCTCTGTGACCCTGGCTAAGTCCCATCCCTTCTCTTTCCTCATCTGTAAAATGAGGCGATTGGATTTGATCTCTCTCTAATAATCTCTTTCAATTCAAAATCTTAAGTCTCATTTTCTTTTCTACAAGCCCGCGACCCCCTGGGCAAAGCAAGTTCTCCCCATACTGGCAAGCTCTGAGCCCTTCTGATTTGAAGGGGCCTGCAGAGCCCCCCCTTTTCCTATAGGCTCTCCAACTCCGCTTCTTTTTTCCCGTGCTTGCTGGGGTCCGACACCAGGGACGTTCCAGGGGCCCCTGACTGGAGAGTGAACCAGAAGCTTGGGGAGGGGGAGTGATGGGGGACACACACTGGTTAAGCATGTGCTTCCCCGGCTCCAGGTCTCACCATGATGATTGTCACTGAGTACATGGGCAACGGGGCCCTGGATGACTTCCTCAGGGTGAGTACTTCATCCTCCCTTCATAGCTTCGGGGGTCGGGAAGGTTCTGCCGTTCTGAGGTTCTGGCCCAGCTCTGCCAGGCTACATCTAGATTCATGATGTGCCAGCCTGCCACTTCTTAGCGAGGCAAGTCAGCTCCTCTCTGTGACTCTCAGTTTCCTCACCTGTAAAATGGGAACAAAATTATACATCCCTACCTTGAAATATTGCCATGAGGAAAGCGCCCTTTGAACCTAAATGTTCTATGAGAATGATGATCACCGCGGCCATGGATCAGTGGGATGAGTCTGACCCTGGGTTTTACGGTTGTTTTCGGTCTGTGTCCTCCCTGGGCACTCACGGGAAGGCGGAGGGCCGGGAAGACTGTTAGCCCCCGATAACAGTGACTTGGGCTGAGAGAGGGAAGAAGGGGAGGAAGGAGCCCAAGAACTCCACAAAGGAAAGGATCAGAAGGGGCCACAGGAGGCTTCCTTTCCCTGCTCCCGCAGAGGTACGACGGGCAGCTGACCGTGAGCCAGCTGCTGGGGCTGCTGCCGGGGGTGGCCTCGGGAATGCGCTACCTGTCGGAGATGGGCTACGTCCACCGCGGCCTGGCCGCGCGCCACGTGCTGGTCAGCAGCAGCCTTGACTGCAAGATCTCGGGCTTTGGGCAGGGGCCCCAGGACCAGGCTGAAGCGGTCTACACTACCTTGGTGAGGCACCCTCTCTCCCTCTCCCTCCCCGGGCCAGGTGCATGGGCCTAGCCCGGTCTTGGCTCAGCTTGGGAACCCGCAGAAGGTACGGACTTCCGAGGGGGGTGGTGAGGACGAGGTCTCAGCCACGGTGGTCTCACAGGGAGAAGGGCAGGGTCTGAGTGGGAGCCGAGGGTTTCGGGGGAGGACATCCTGGGAAAGGTGAGGGGATCGTGGGGATGGAGAAACCCTGGCAGGGGTCGGGGGCCCGCGCCTCGGCCTTCAGGGGAGCCTCCATGCCTGGTCCTGCAGAGTGGCCGGAGCCCGGTCCTGTGGGCTGCCCCTGAGACCGTGCAGCTGGGCCAGTTTTCTTCCTCCAGCGATGTCTGGAGCTTTGGGATCCTCATGTGGGAGGTGATGGCGTTTGGAGAGCGGCCGTACTGGGACATGTCCAGCCAGGATGTGAGTGGTCCCTGGTCCAGGATTGGGGGGGGCAAAAAACTCAGCAGCTCGGACAGTTTCCCCTTCCCACAATGTTCTGCCTCTGGTCCCCACCCTGAGCCCCTCTGCTCCCACTCTGAGCCCCTCTGCTCCCCACTATGAGCCCCTCTGCTCCCCACTCTGAGCCCCTCTGCCCCCCACTCTGAGCCCCTCTGCTCCCCGCCCTGAGCCCCTGCCTACTCTGTGCCCTCCCAAGTACCTACGCCAGGCTGAGTTTGCTCGGCAGGGGAGGAACAGGGCTTGATTCTCTTCCTTCTCCTTTCCTGTCTTCCTCTCTTGCCCATGGCCGTGACCATCCATCCCACACTCTGGGTCCAGGTGATCAAGGCCATTGAGGATGGTTTCCGGCTCCCCGCTCCGCGGAGCTGCCCTTCCTCGCTGCACCAGCTCATGCTCCATTGTTGGAGGAAGGACCCCAGGGAGCGACCCAGGTTCACACAGATCCATAATATCCTGTGCAAAATGGCGGAAGCTCCAGAGACTCCTTCCAGTGCCACCCTCACCTGCCCCCGATATGTCCCGGACAACCTCACCTGCCCTAGATATATCCCTGACATCCTCACTCTCACCTGTCCCAGGTATGTCCCCCAAATCTCCCTTACCTATACCAGACAGGGCCCAACTCCTGCCAGTCACACTCCCGATGCCCCCAAGAGTACCCCTTAGGTCCTGGTCCCCTCCTAGGTGCCGTTCCCCAATCTGTCTCAAGCACCTCCCCGATACGATCACTAATGCCAGGTGTAGCCGTGGCGTTCTCCCTGTGCCAAGCTTCTGGATGCCCTGTTTATGCCAGGTGGCTCTCCTGTTTCCATCTACACTGGTTCCCGGCCCACCGACTCCCTAATGATCGTACTTGTCACCCTTTCCTTCCTCCAGTTCTGTGGATGAGTGGCTGGAGGCCCTGAGCTTGGACCAGTACAAGGATAGGTTTGCTGCTGCTGGCTATGACTGCCTGGAGTCTGTGGCCATGATGAATCTTGAGTGAGTCCTGGGAGTTAGGAGAAAGGGGCTGAGATCCTTGGGGACCCTTGGGGGCTGACCTTGGGGAGATGGCAGCGTGAGGACTCTTAGGGAGCCCCTAAGTGGTGACAGCCTGACGGTCTTTGTTGTAAGGAACAAACTTCCCCAAGAGACCCTCCCTCATATGTACTCCCGACTCCTGGGTGGTCCTATCCCTGACCCAGGAACCAGACTTGGCAAGGAGGGAGGAGGGTCTAAGGGCACCTGGGGAGGAAGGAGCTGGGAAGGGGCAGGGAAGGGAGGAGGAAGGGGGAGAGGACAGAGGGTCTCCCCCCCAGAACAGACCCTGGCCCTCTTTTATCCACAGTGACTTGTTCAGTCTGGGTATCTTCCCGCGAGGACATCGAGACATCCTCCTGAGTGGCATTCGAATGCTCCGGGCACGGGTGATTGAGCTTCAGGGCCAAGGGGTTCAGGTGTGAGCCGGATCCCCCCTTTCCCTCCTGTTGGTGAGGCCCAAGGACCCCGGCTGCTTGGCTGTGCCCAGTTCCCCTCTCAGCCCTGTCCTCCGGCGGGTTCCAGGTGACCTGGATCACATACAGCCCGGAGCTCGGTGGCCTCTGTGGGCTTCGGAAAGCTGGTCTGACCTCAAGCCACCAGACTCTAAGCCTGAGGCCCTGCGGATCCCAGGGTCCAGAGCCTGCCTGCAGGAGTGGGACAGGTGTGGGGGGAAAGAGGGGCAGTGACTCTCCTACTTCTCAGTCCCAGCCTGCTCTGTTCCCTTAGCAACTCCCAGCTCCCCAACCCTTAATCTCTATAAATGTCTTTGTTCCCAAACTTGTGGGACCCTCAGGCCTATAAGAAAAGATGAGGGGCTCTGGGAAGTACACATGGGGAGCATTCTCAATTCTTTTCTCCCAATCCATTCACCTTTCTCTTCCACACACATGGGATTTGGTCCCTCTTGGGACTGGACTCCAGGGACTGAGGAGGCAGCTAATTGAAGCTTTGGAAGGGACATCTGCTTCTCTGGTCCCCCCTAGTCCTAGGAGTCTGGGCCAGACAGGGATCTTCCCATGGAGCCCCTCCCCACCCTAACCCCCTGCTCTCCTTAAACTACACAGGAAACGTGGGAGGAGAACAGGGGGGCACTGGTAAGCAGCCCCCAAAACCTTGGGATCTAGCTAGCTAACCTGAGGGTTGGTCTTAGGGTCCCCAATCTCAGGTGCTTATCGGGACACTTCTCTGTCTGTCTTCTGTTCATCTCTTCCCCCCGGGGTCTTGTCAGAACTACCAACCTGGTCAGGGCCATTTCATCCACTCCCAGCCTCTCCCTCCCCCTGACTCCCAGACCAATGAGATTCTGTCCTGCTTAAAGATATCACTGCCTCCTTGGAAGTTCTTCAACAAGTCTAGTGTCCATCTTTGCTGCTGCCAGTTCCTTTTCACCCTGGAGTGAGAGAGGAGCCTACTTCGGAGTAATTCACCCCGAATCTGCCACACTCCTGCTGCCAACCAGGGGGGGAGGGAGACAAACAGGGTTCTCATTTTTAAACTTTATAAACGAGCGAGGGTTTTGCCTTTTTTCCCTGTACCTGGTCCAGGTAAGAACTTGTTCTCAGAACATAAAAACCCTGTTCTCCAGCCTCCAGGGAGGGAGAATCAGAGAATGTCAGACCTAGAAGCGAGCTGAGGTGACCTAGTCCAACCTTCCCATTTTATGGATGGAGAAAGGGAGTCCTGGAGAGGCAAAGCAGCTTGCTCCAAGTTGCTGAGTCGGTGGACTAGCTGGGACCAGAACCAAGGTTTTTGACCCTTTTCACCAGGCTGCCTCCTAGATAACCATGTAGTGTTTTTTCTTCTGTGACTTTAACTGTCCTCTGATATAGTGACCCAGAGGAGCAAAGTCTGGGAAGTTCTCTTAGAATAAATGGGAGCTGAGCCAGGCCTTGAAGGATGGGTACAGAGAGAGCCAGGAGGTAGGCCACGCTTGGATGGGAGCCATCTTGGTGGCTTGGGGGTTATAGGTGAGCTGCAATTCCAAGCCTGGCATGAGTGGAGTAGGCTGGGGAGGAGGGAAGTTAGGTGGCCTGGGAAGAATGCCAGGAGGCTGGCAAGAGGGGAGAGCTAGTCCTAGTATTGAGCCAAGGACAGACCCACTGATTTTCAAGGGTCAGTAGTTTGGAGCCCAGAGCTGGGGAAAAGTGTCCCATTGCACCACTCCCAGTCACCTTATTTCTCCAAGGCTAGCTGTCCCTGGCTTTTCTGGGGAGGCTCTCTCTCTCTCTGTAGATAGGGGCCCATGGAGCCATCTTTTTCTCCCCAGGAGAGTGAGCTCCAGTGAGCTCTAACTTTTGGACTGTAGCTTGTGACATCTCAGGATGGGCTGAAAGAACTAATGATGTTTCACTTGGAGAAGAAGAAAAATCTGATGGGGTTGATAGGCTGTCTTAACATATCTGAAGGACTGTCACGGGGAGGAGGAATGGAGTGGGGTCTTCTCCCCCTCCCTGCTTCCTAGGACAGTTAGGAGCGGTGCAGACGCCAACCTCCTGACAATCAGAGCAGTCCCAAGGTGGAATGGACTTGGGGGATGGGGATGCTGCAATCGGATTTGGGGAGAGTTCTATAAAGGACATTCTCCCACAAGACATGGTAGTAGGAGATGCCCTTTGTCCCCCCGGAGCCCCCTGTGATGATACCCCCAGTTATACATGATGTACACCCCCTCATTCTATACAGATCTATTTTTATATGAAAGTTGTTCATTTCACCACAGTGTAAGCCAATGGGGCGGAAGGGGTGGGGAGTGATGGGGTGGGGAAGTTCTTTGTGATCTGATTTCTTTGGTTAATTTTGGAGATGTTTTGTATTTATGGGGTCCTGTCTGCTACATGCAATAATAAAGACATATGGACACCTGGACTGTGAAATAAAGGAGAGTCCCTGTTGTGGTCAGCTATGGAAGTGACGATGATGGGGGCAGGAGGTCTGACCCAGAAGGATACACACAGCCAGCGTCAGAATTATTATTATTATTATTTTGCTGAGGCTTGCCCAGGGTCACACAGCTAGGGAATGTTAAGTGTCTGAGGTCAGATTTGAACTCAGGTCCTCCTGAATTCAGGGCTGGCGCTCTATCCACTTTGACACCTAGCTGCCCCTTATTGTATTTTTTTTAAGGGACCAGAAGCATAATTTAAGATCTTTGATCCTTAAGGACAATGATCAGAGAGGTGGGTTGAGATGATGAGGAATTCTACATGATTCAATTCACTGAGCACTTTCTATGTGCAAAGAACAGCTGAAGGGGGACTCTGGCCAGTTAGGGGGCCTCCTGTGGAGCTTTTAGGTAGAGAAGGGGCAAAAGCTTTTCCCCTAGAATCCCTCCCCTAAATCCAGGCATCTTTTTGTAATTTTTGAGCCTTTGCAGAGCTCAGGAGGGTGAGTTAGCTATGCAAAGGCTTGAGTTCAAAGACCAAACATGGATAATCCTCCCTTCTCCTGATACTTGACTGCTGCCTTTTCCTCTCCCCAGGCCATAGCTAAGCTTGATGGCTGATTTGGAGAAAAAAGAGATGGAAGGGGCAGAGTTTTTCTGGAGAAGAAACTATCCAAGAACAGGTTTTCTATATCTCTATAGTGGGGGAATCAGACACTCCTCACAGTCAGGGAAAGCTACCAGGCAATTCTTCCCCACTTCATTCAAAACATCATAAGGTAGACCAAGATTTCTGGAGAGTGAAAAGGGGCCCCTTCCATGAGAGGATTCCCTCCCAAGCTGCACATCTTTGGTCCTTAACAGACAGCTCAGACCATTCTTGTTAGTTGGGACTGTGGGAAAAGAGGGAATCAGCTAGTTAAGCATCTCCCATCTCTAGCATCAAGTGCAGAGGTCAGAGATCCGGGATCTTGTCTTGATGGAGCAAAAAGAGGGAGAAAATACTGCAATTGAACCTGGCATCAAGGATCGCTCAGAAAACATTTATTAAGTGCATGATGCCCCAGAGGCTGTGTAAGCACTGTCTCTGCTACCTGAGGGCTGCTGGTGCTGATGCTAGTCTCCTTCTCCAGATCTTCCCCTAAATCCTCTGCCCAAGGATCCATTTCACCCTTTCTCTGGGTCTTTCATGATTTCTCAGATGTCAGAGAAGCTGCCACTGTCCCTGTTAGCCCTTCCTCCCACAGCATCACCACTGTCCCTCTGTTAATCATCCCTAGACCACTTCCCTTGCTAATCACAAAGCTGTTTTTACTTGCCTTTGGTTTGGGTCTGTGGGACATTCCCTCCAGTGATTTGTCCAAAATGTGTAGGCTTTCAAAGCCCAATGGAAGGCTAAAAGGCAAAATGATTTGGTTCAGAGTGACTTGGGTTGTAGACTTCAGAGGCAGGCTTACACCTGATCATTCTGACACCTAATGGGGGCCCTCCATTCCCCACACCTAGATATCTCCTAGCCTTAATCTCTCTCTCTCTCTCTCTCTCTCTATATATATATATATATATGTGTGTGTGTGTGTGTGTGTGTGTATATATACACATACATACATATACATATATGTATATATACACGTATATATATTATCATGAGTCTTTCCAATACCTTTTGGGCTACCTGTGTTTGGGATTTCACCTGAGATCATGGAGCTAAATAATTCACAGCATTACTAGGAAAATTTTGGTGTGAAAGAGCTGGGGTTTGGTTGGCAGAGTAAAATCCAGTTCATATGAGGCGAGCAACAAGAATTTGGGAGGAGGAGCAGGCAACAAGTCTTCGTTGTATAAATAAGCCAGTGCCAAATAGAAAATGGGATTGCAACTAGTTAATAATATTAAAATAATAAATACTCCCTGATAACACCTTAAAATATACAGTAATCTAGTGAGATAGGCAGGCTGTGCAAATATGATTAATAAAATTAGGAGAATAATTGTTTTAAGTACTAGGTGCAAACTATTATTTTCATTTTGCAAATGAAGAAACTCTGTCCCAGAGAGGGGAACAGATTCACCCAAGCTTACACAACTAGTAAATGTCAGCTCATGTGTCTGAAGCTAGGAAGTCTGATTTTGGCAGGAAAGTGGGTGGCTCAATGGATAGAACACTAGGCTTGGAGTCAGCAAGACTCATCTCCCTGAGTTCAGATTTGCCTGAGGCATTAACTGTGTGGCACAGAGCAAGTCATTTAACCCCATCTGCCTCAGTTTCCTCATCTGTAAAATGAGCTGGAAAAAAAATGGCAAACCGCTCCAGTATCCTTGCCAAGAAAACCCCAAATGGAGTCAGACACTCAGACATGACTGAAATGACTGAACATGTATATCATAGTTATTCTGATCTCAAATTCAGTGGTTATTTCCACAACACACTGTTGCATCAGAAGGTTAAAGGGGCAGCTAGATGGTACAGGGGATAGATCACCCATCCTGGAGTCAGGAGGACCTGAATTCAAGCTTCAGATTACTAGCTGCATGACCCCGGGCAAGACACTTAACCCCAATTACCGAAAAAAAAAAAAAAAGTAAAATAAAAAGATTAAAGCTTTCTTCTTCGTGGATGACAGGAGAGCTAAACAGGATGCAGCTTCTTCTCCCTTACTTATCTCCATCCTCCTAACCTATTACATTTGTAATGGAGAGGAGGTCTGCTTTGGGTGAGGGTTTCTTTGGTGACTGACTGCTGGGGACGAGCATCTTAGGGATTACCAGTTATAGTGGCAGCTGAGGGAATTTATGAAATTTTATAATCATGCAAGAAACAGAGGCCCACAAAAATTAAATGACCCATTTCATACAGATAGTAAGCAAGAAAAATGGAATTTAAGCCCAGATCTCCTGTTTGGAAAATTCATCTCTTTTTCTTATATATAAAAAACAGCTGTTTTTGTCAACTATGGACCAGCTAATGTGTCTTTCATTAGGAGTTGTGGAGTCATGCCATAATGCAGAGAATTCATGCTAAATAAGGTATCATTCCTCTTCCCTTCAAGCACCTTCACCAAAAGCCCTCACTACCTAAATAAGGTAGCCTGGCCCGGCCTCAAGATGGCACTGATTGCTAGCAAGTTGGTCCTTAAACTGAAATATGCTTTTCTGGCCCTGATTTCTTTTTCTCAAACCAATATTTCATATATTTCCCCAATCTCTCCAGTTTTCTCTTGGCCCAGTTCCTCCATCCAATGCATTATACAAATGTCCCTTTATTAAGCTAATCATTCTCTAACTCCTTCCTAAAATGGACCAGACATTGAACACTAAACATTGGAAGTTGAATCTCTGAGGAGAAAAAAAAAGTTTAGCCTTGATTGCCCATTCTAGTGAAATAACCAAACAATAACGTCAAAGCTGTTACAATCCTTTCCCCTTTCATTTTTTTTAATTAAAACTTTTTATTTGCAAAAAATATGTGTGGGTAATTCTTCAACATTAACCCTTACAAAGCTTTCCGTTACAAATTTTCCCCCCAGTCCCCACCCCTCCCCTAGATGGCAGGAAATGCACATGTTAATTATGTTAAAATACTCGACAAGTCGAATATATTTATACACATTTCCACACTTATGATTGTTGTGCAAGAAAAATTGTATCTACAAGAAAAAAAAATCAGAGAAAGGAAACACAATGTAAGCAAACATCAATAGAGAACATGAAAATGTTATGTTGTGGTCCACATTCACATCCCTCTCTCTGGGTGTATATGGCTTTCTTCACTGAACAATTGGAACTGGTTTGAAACATTTCATTGTTGAAGAGAGCCACGTCCATCAGAATTAATCATCGTATAGTCTTGTTGTTGCCGTGTATAATGATCTCCTGGTTCTGCTCATTCCCCCTTTCATTTGTTAGCCTTAGGAGTTAGACAAACATCCCTAACTCTGTATTTTGGTTGGAGCTATGGACTCAACCTGCTAAGAGTTTGAACACCAGCTGCTCAGGCAGCTGGCAGCAAAGCAGATGGGAGCTCCAGTAGGGGCACCAGACACTGCTTGATTCACAATGTGCGCAGATTGGAGCTGCTTCATCAAAGGCCCTGAATATCAACCAAAGAATTTTGGTCTTTTTTTTTTTTTTCCCTTGAAGACACTGAAGATTTCTGGGAAGTGTATTAGGAGTATGGATCTGTCAGAATGGACAGAAAGCCGAGATGCTAATGTCAAGGAGACCAGTTAGTTGCAAAATTTTTCTAACAGTCAAGTTGAGAAATGATAGCATTACCTAGAGTAGAAATGGGAAGATGCAAAAGATACAGGGCAACTCATCTGTGCTTTGAATTCTGATGCATTTTCCATAAGTAAGATATTATAGCTCTTATTGTCTCATGACTCAATGAAGAGAGCCTTGGGCCTATAGTTAAGAAATTTAAATCTGTTTCTCAGGTACTTAATTGCTATGTGACCACAGGCAAATCTTTTTCTCAGTTTCCATAATTGTAAAATGAGGCTACAAACAGCATTTACTTTGCAGTTATTGAAAAGTGAGCTATTTATCTAAAATATTTATCAAATGAGATATTTATAAGGCACTTAGTCTAGCACATAGTAAGTGCTATATAAATGCTTATTTCCTTCTACTTCCCTATATTGCAAATTTCTTGAGGGCAGAAATCCAAAGAATCAGAGAACTGGAAAGTTGGGACCTCAGCAGTTATGTACTGTAGTCTGATCTATACATAAAAGAATCCTCACTATAATATGTTTAGTGTTATTTTTTCATTTGCCAGAGATTCCCTTACATCTTTGAATTCCTGTCCATTGTTTCATTTAGTGTGGCAACAATCCAATGAAGTACAATTTGTTTAGCCATAGTACAAATGACAGGTATTCACTGTTTCCAGGTCTTTGCTATTACAAAAACTGCTATGCATCTCGGTGGATGTAAGGTTTTTTTTTTTTTGTTTTGTTTTGTTTTTTTTGACCCTCTTGGGGCATCTGCATGATAGTGGGACCTTGAAGTATTTCTGGTTTAGAATTACAAATCGTTTTTCAGAATGGTTGGTCTAAAGGACCAAATATACTGCAGAAAAGATTATCACTGCTAATTAACCCTGTTTGCCTCAGTTTCCTTATCTGTAAAATGAACTGGAGAAATTGCCAATAAAGGGTCAGACAACTGAACCGACTGAACAATAAAGATTACAAAAGACTGGTAGTGATCAATATATCTAAAGAGAAACAACAGTGGTTTCATCATAAAGCCCAAGACTAAAAAGCAGCAGAAGGCAATGGACATCAGGAAAGGGATCTTGTCAGGGAAGCTGCTATGGAGACAGGTAAACACATGACAAGCCTGGCCCTGGCACAGTCCCAAACCAGAAATGAAGGTAAACAGGACATCAAATGCAATGAAGGAATACATACAAGAAAACTGCCCAGAAGTAATTCTCCAGGTATAAGCAGAGTCTCAGAGGAAAAAATGACTTTACCACAAGGACTCTGTGACTAAAAGAAATAAACATTTTTCTTTTGCTTAAATAGAAGACAAAGTACTAATTAATGGGGATACATAGAAAGGCACAAAGTCCCTATCCTAAAAGGAGGCTCCTATTCTAATGGGGAAAAACAACATACAAGCAACTACGTACATATACATCCATTGAAATTGGTGATTTCAGAAGAAGGGCACTATGAGCCAGAAAACATGTGAAGAACGAGACTGACACCGGATCCCGGAGGGAGTAGAGTGTACAAAGGCTGGAAAGGTTGTGAAGGGCTAAGTCAGGGGATTTTGCACCTGATGAGGAGGTAACAAGATACTAGGAGCTTGAGCAGGGGAGCCACAGTCAGATCGGAGCTTTAGATCACTCTGAAGGGAGGATGGCCTAGAATAGAGGGCCTTAAGGCAGGCAGTCTCACTGGCAGCTTCTGCAGCAGTCCTGGGCTGAGGCGATGAAGGATGGTGTCAGAGGGGGAATGGGCAGGAGATGCTGTAAGTAATGACTGGATATGTTGGGTTGGAAGAATAGCTCAGGACAGGGGATTTGCTAACTTGCTGGCTGGAAGGGTCAATCTCAAGGGTCAGTTTTGTCGCTCGCAACCTTGACCTTTGCCACTGGGAAAGGTCTTAAAATCATTTAATGCATAAACAGGTCTTGTATCGAACACTTGCTTTGTGCAGTGAAAGACGATGTGAAGCAATGGGGAGGCAAATGAAGATAGCACCTACTCCCAAGGACTCACATTCTAATAGGTGTAGAGGTAGTTTTAGCTGCAAGTCTGAAGGAAAGACTCAATGGATCTTAGGGCGCAGTGACAATACACACAGAGGGTAACGAGTCTTCTTTCATTTCACTTCCATTAATAAAATGGTTTCTGAAGTTGGGAGGGACTAAATTTATACAATACCTCCTATGTGCCAAGTACTCATTTGGACTTCCCAACCACCCTGGCTTCTTAACTAAGGCAACTGCAAGGTCACACCTCTCCAAGTGACCCCTGCTCCAGCTGGGAGCAGGACTTGCTATGCATGGAGCATTTCCCTTCCTGGGGCTCTTGGCCCTAGATCATCTCGTAATCACCCATCAGCAGCGGGTGGTGGTCAGGCTGCTCCCTTCTGTCAGTTTTAACATAAATGCAATCACTAATATATGTTATATTAATACATTAGTGATAATATATATAATTAATATCATACATATTAAATGTTCACCTAAAACCCCCCACCAATTATTTTCCATTTGCCCACATAAACAACGTGACATTGTGCACTTGGAACAAGATTGGTTGCTGCCTTTCAGCTGAACTCCCATTTCCTGGTTCTGTCCCACTCCTTAATCACTGCAGCTGTAAATTGGATCATTTTTCTCTTGGCTCTGCACTCCAGCAGTACCTGGCACATGGCAGGCATTTGATGTTACTCTACTTCCTCTACATCTGTTTGTTGGTTAGAACAATTCCTTGGTTATCTTGTGGCACCTTATTCCACAAGCACCTAGCTCGTCTCCAGGCTTCTGAAGCTACAGATTGTTACCTGGGTGCTTTCAGTCTCCTAGGGATCAGCTTCTATTCCACTCTTCTGATCACTCATTATGAGACCCCTTTTGCTTCCTCAGCTTTTTGGTCTATTTTCTTGCAAGACTTTTCCTGGGTAGGTTTTTTTTTTTGTTCTTTTGCTGAACCCATCAGTTTCAGAGGATACCATAGCAAATGCTCTCTTCTCCAGAAACCTACCCTGCCCCTCGAGGGGGAAGGACATTTCCCTTGGCTTGACTCAGCACTTACGCCAACAGCTGTGGTACAAGATCACTACAGGCCACTTCCTCTTTAGACAAGCAGAAGGTGGGGACCATGTTTTATTTAGATTTGGTATCTTTCCCAGACCTTGGCAGAACAGCCACTTTAAATTTATTGACTGTTTAAAATAAGTGAGGTAAAGGAAGTAAAGTAAAACTAGAAAAGTAAAGTAAAAACACTGGAGCCTGGAAAAATGACAACAGTGGTACTCTCACCAAAGAGAGGAAGCCAGGATAAGGGAAGGAAAGTAGGAGAAAGGGTAATGTTTCTTTTGGTAGATGATAGCAGCAAGATGTCATGACTCCAAACATACTCAATGAACATTGGTGAAATGGGCAGCCCCAGCTTACAAACAAGGCCCTCAATTCTCCCAGGTATCCATGAGCATGGCAGACCAAAACCTATCTCCACTTGGCTATCCTGGACACTTGTCAGTAGCTTTCACAAATGTCCACGAAGGCCTGAGGCTTTCTTCCAACTCTTTTAATATTTAAAGAATATCAGACTTGATTGGGGGGAGAGACATGTTATATCAAACAGTACTATACATGCTGGAAAACATTTATTTCCAGTGCCAACAGGCATTATTATATGAATCCACGTGTGTATACTGTCCAAAAGTAGCCAGCTAAGGACCTGCCACAGGTTACTTTTTCTCCTTATGCTTTCAAGTGTGCCCACACTGCCAGAAGCATTCAAAATGCTGGGGAAAATGCACAACAGTCAAAACAGCATTATGTGCTTCTGCTTCTCTCCCTCAGCATGGCTAACCCAGAGCCTAGGTTAACCTAGAGGCCTCTGGCCTTGCCCTTCCAACACCTGTAAAAGAAAAAACCATTCCAGAGATGGGAGCTAACAAAGTCCGACTAAAGCTGCTGGAGAGAGGCCATTGTGTTGGGAGTGTCTTTAAGTGCCCTCACAGCCGCATTTTTAACTCCAGGAAAGGGCTCCTGGTACCCCTCACCTGGTTTAGGCTTAGGCTCGGCTAACAAACACTCCCCAAGCTCACTCCAAACTTGTCACTCTCAGACAGACAGGACTGCGACCATTAAAACTTATTTATTGAGGATAAGTACAAAGAATTCCCAATACATTTGGTCAGAAGAGAGGAGGAAGAGGAGAGACACAAGGGCTACTGCTGCAGTGGTTATTAAGAACATGCTGCAGCTGCTGCAGTTTCCAATCCCTTGCAGTCAGTCCTGTTCCTGTGGCACATGGTACCACTGCCCTAGGTCCCCAAAGCTTGACAAAAATTTGCAGTCCTAAAAATAAACAAAATAGTGGAATTGGTTGGAGGCAAGCTGGAGGGCTCCCCAGCGGCTGAGTGCCATCACCATCTTTGCCATAGTCGCTTCCACTGCCAAAGTTTAGCTGCTCAGCCCCAGTGTGGGGCACATGGGTAACACCCAAGGGAAAGGGAGAGAAAGGAGAAGCCTTTGGGATCCTCAGAGTCCAGATGCTGAGCCACAGCAGGATATAAGACTTAGCTAGGAATAGTGGCAGCACGGTTTTACAGATCCATCGCTGATACAGCCCCTCCTGGAAAAGGAAGTGCCGGAGGTTGACCAGCTGGCTTGGCAGGTAGAGAGAGGCTGTGCTCAAAGCAGTCTTAACTTTTTGCCCTGAGGGTTTTGGTAGAAGGGGGATGAGAAGAAAGGCACGTGTATCTCCATGATCTCTACTATCCCACCAGTCAAAAGGTCGGTCAAACCCTTTACAAAAACTTTGGACCCAAATAAACAAGGAGCTTGAAGAAATCCTCTGAAGATGACAAAGCTGCACATGTTTAGTCCTATAACAACTGGCTTGGACTTCTTGAAGATTTTCAGCTGCTTCATTTTTGGGTCCGAAAGCTACTACAAATCTGAGCAAGTCGATTCTAAAAGGAAAGTGAAACATGAGTTATCTCGAGAAGACAAGACAGATATACTCTTTTTATATTTAGGACATGAGCATTTCAAGGGCACAAATTCTCATGCTCTTGTGGGGTAAGTCCCAAGCTCTCTAGGCCTTCTCACAGATATTCCCTAACATTAGTGGGAAAGGTATTTGGAGAATGCTTGCCAAGTTTGTCATCCATGCAGTGTCTCCTCGAGCCAGGCATTCCAGCTGTTAGACCACCCTAGATCCAGTGGCTCTCCCACCTGCCCCAGGAGCAGGATTCTTCACCATGCTTTAAAGGCTTCCCCAGACCTGGGTCTCCTGGGACAACACTCCCCCCACAGTTCAGGGCTTGTATATTTCAGAAAGACACTCTGATAGGTGCTTCCAAGCATAATCAGAAATCAAAATTCAATGAAAACAGCTGACAAGAATAACTTTTCTCAATGTCCAAAATGACGACACTTCAATGAAAAGGAGGTAAGAGGACTTACAGATAACTTCTTAATGTTTCCCAAGGCCTCTGGATCCAGATGTGCTAGATCCATCTTTTGTAAATCATTGGCCAATAAACGCATGCTCTGTACAAGGGAAAAGGAATGTTAAATGGCATTTAACTATTCTGAATTTATTCTCTTTATATTTCTTCTAGGCATGCACATTTGTCTTTTCCATTAGAATGTAATGAGTAGAATGTTTTCTTGGGGATAGGGTAGAGTTAAGATGGTAGGGTGAGAGGAAGAAGTATAGCCTTGCTCTCCATTAAACATCCTCCACAAACTAGAAAACACACCAGACTGAATTCTGATTGAGAGGCCTGCAGACATTTAGGATGGGGCCTGGCCTGGAAAGTACATAGAAAATTTCAGTACTCCGGGACAGAAATAGGGGCCCAGACAGTGCCAGGGAGAAAGAGAGCCTGAGAGTCCCAGAGCTAGCACTGGATGAAAGAATGGGTACCACCTGGTAGCTTTATTGCCCACTACTCAGTTCTAATCACAGATCCAGAATAGAGAAAAGCAGTTTTGTATATGTTGTGTGTTGAGTCAGGAACACTAGTACACAAGTTGTGTACTAAGTATGGAACAAATTCTGAAGCAAAAAGCAGCAGTGCGATTCTGATTTCAGGGGCAAGAATGGGACTCAGGTCTAGCCCCCAGACCAGTGTGTTCTGAATCTTCAGAACCTCCCACCAGTCTAATAGAAACTGAGTTGAGGAGCAACCTAAAGAAAGTCCCACTTGCTCTCTTCAACAATGAGATGATTCAAACCAGTTACAATTGTTTAGCGAAGAAGAGAGCCATCTACACCCAGAGAGAGGACTGTGGGAACTGAGTGTGGACCACAATATAGCACTTTCATTCTGTTGTTTACTTCCATTTTTTTTCTCTCAGGTTTTTTTTTCCCCCTTCTTGATCCAATTTTTCTTGTGCAGCAAGATAACTGTATAACTATATGTACATATATTAGATTTAACATATACTTTAACATATTTAACATGTATTGGACTACATGCCATCTAGGGGAGGAAATGGGGGGGAAGGAGAAAATTTGGAACAGAAAGTTTTGCAAGGGTCAATGTTGAAAAATTCCCCATGCATATGTTTTGTAAGTGAAAAGCTTTAATAAAAAAATAAAAATTAAAAAAAGAAAAGTCCCATTTATTAAAAAGCTAAAAGACCCCACACTTGGGTCAGGAACTTGCAGTGCTCAGACCAGAAGGGTAATGAACAAATCTGCCTCTGGATCACACTGCTTTGGAAGCAATGAAAGCAGCAAAAGAACAAGATCAAAGCTCAGAACAGAAAAGGATCGAAATAGACATTGCCTCCATTCCCCAAAAATCAGAGTCCCAGCATTAAAATCAAGTCCAAAATCCAGAAGCCAGCTGGAAGAATGAGCAAACCAAAAAAAAAGATCCCACCATAAAGAGCTATTTTGGGGATAAGAGGCTCAAGCCACAAACACAGAAGAGAATGACTTAAAACACACACACACACACACACACACACACACACACACACACACACACACACACCATAAAACCTCAAAGAAAAATGCAGCTTGGACACAAGTCCAACAAGAATTCTTAGTTAAAGCAAGAATTTTTTAAGAAGTTAAAAAATAATTTAAAAACCAACTGAGAATGGGAAGGAAGATAGAAAAAGGCAATTAACAGTTTGGAAAGTTATAAGTTTACTGAAAATAACTCCCTGAAAATCAGAATTGACCAAATGGAAGTCTCTACAGAGGTCTTTCTGTTGAAAGGTGAACTTGGACATATTACCTTTATAATGAGAAAAGATCTTTTGGGACATAGTGTTTTCTATCTCAGAATACGGGTACAGCTATAATTCATCACTGTAGTTAATGAGAGCTGAACTTAACCCTCTGTTTCGGAGTTTTAGGTCTAACTGGCATGATGTAAAGCTCATATTTTCAAGCAGGTAATACTTAAAGTTGTGATTTGCATGTCTTAAGCTGCATATCAAGCATGTAAATAGGTACAGAAATGAACAGTTTTCAAGTGAGAGGTGTTTTTTGTAGCAATGGCACCATTTGAGGCCAGCATGAAACACTCACTTTGATTGGGGAAAGAAAACAAAACAAACAAACAAAAAAAAAAAAAAAACTGGGCAAGAGATGCAGCTGAAAGCAGAGATCAAAGGCATTTATAGGAATGATGTCTTTAAGAGTAAATATAATGGTCCCAGACGACTCAGAATGGCCCCAACTCCCTCTCACATAATTTCTGCTTTCTTTTACCTCTCCTCTACCCACTGGCACAGTAAGGAAAACCTCATTGCTATCAGCCAGGGGGCTGCCATTCACAGAAATGTTGTATATCCGCTCTCTGGCTGCAGGGGTACGTAGGCCTGGGGTCTTGAAGATCCTATAAAAGCAAGAAAATTTAATCTGACCACTAAGCAAAAATTAGGAGCACTTCAAGCCCAATCCTAGTTCAAGCTGTACTTTTCAAACCACTTACTTTTTTTCCCTCCCAAACCACTCCTCTTTTAAAGGAGGGTAATATTTAAATTTAGAAAAATTCTAAGCAGAATGTGACTAAACACAATTTGCCTGGGAGAAAAAGACTGTGATTACTAAATACACAACTAGAAAAATAAATTCTCATCTGAATAATTTTTAGCTCCATGAAACCTGGTTGCTAAAAAGAAAAAAAAAATCACCAAAAATAAACGGTGGTCATTTAATTTAGAAGAACAGCCAAATGCTTCCAAAAGTTGATTAAATGTCACAGGAGAGATGATTTGGGGACATTTTCAAGACAATGGAGATACAAGAAAGAAAAAGTGAAACATGATTAAAATGTTGCCAGTCATTTCTTTTAAACCTCTGGGTCAGAATCAGCAAAAGCCAAAGGGGCTATACATGGCTTTCCCTGCTAATGTTAGAGGCCTTACTCACTCTTAACTTATGCCTAGAGAGAGTAAAATAGTTCATCCATGTAATAGTATAGATAATGCCAAATGTTTGTAGGAGAATAATAATATTTATTATTATTGTAATTAGTCAACATTTACATAACACTTCTATTAGCCAGAACCTGTGCTAACCACTTTATAATTATTTGCTATTTACAACAGCACTAGAAGATAGATGCTTTTATTAACCAAATTTTACAGATGAGAAAACTGAGGCAGTCACTAGTTAACAAACATGCCCACAGACACATATCTAGGACAAGTCGGAAGACAAATTTGAAAACTCAGGTTTTCTTGACTCCAAACCCAGTGCTGTCTCGACTGCTTCCCTAGTAGCTAAGTACATACTGAGTGAAGAAGGTGGCAAAGCCCATGTTTCCCTCACAGTCTGGAGACTAAGAGATTAGGTACATTTTGCAAATGTCTCCTCTGCAGGGACTAGTGTTAAATATGTGGGCCACCACTGAACTTCAAGTAGTTTTAAAATACTTACCTGGAATCAAACCTGGGTGTCAGGCCCGGAGTTGGTCCTAATATGGAGAAATCAGTTCTGCCCATGGCTGGAGTAAGAAGACTATTTTGGTTTGACCTGTATTTATCAAGGTAACATTGGTAAGACTTTTTGTCATGAGAGAGAATCTTCACCTACTTTTATAAAACACCAGTTTCAATTATTCTAATCACTCTTAGGACAGCCTTCAAAATAGACTCCTCCTTCACCTGACAGGTTTACTGTATCATTGACAGATTTCTGGTTAACATTTAGCAGTCACCATACAATGTAGAATATCAGTAGAGAAATATTCTCCTTGAAAAATCATCCTTTAGGGTCATAACCACTTCCAGAAATTTATTTTCCACCTCTCCCATCTGGAATTTGTGAACTAGCAAACAGTATGGTAGAAGGTTTAAAGTATTCCAAGATTCTTTACTACTGTGTGAGGGAATTTCTGGGCATGAATTATATAATATAGTCTTGTTATTAAGTTAGATGGACACAGATTTAAAGCCTTTAATGTTGTGTACCAAAAGTCTCTTTCTTACTCTATCCTAAAGACTAAAGGGTGAAGTATCAATATTCCCGACAAGGTTTGAAAAATAAGTTACAATGGACGTTAAAAGCCCTAATTGGACAGCAATGCACATGACTAATCACAGAATACATAACCATGTAAAGAAAAACTGTTATTAAAACAATTATGCTTTTATAGAAACAATCATTTGCTGCATACTCCCTACTTGCTGAGTCTAGGTAGGCTTAATTTAGAAGATCCTTCAAAGTTAAGCTGAGTCTTTTCAGTTCTGCCTAACCTACATTCCAATCCAAAGACAAATCAATGATTAGACTGACTTTTCTCTGCCCTTTAAATTTAGCCTTTCTGGAATGCAACTACCTAGCTTAAGTCATAGGAGGGAAAAAGTCTAATTTTCTTGTTGCCTGGAGAACAATTTGTCACAGATCCCTACTGTAGAACAGATACTCTGCCTATGAGTAAGAAAGGCTCAGACCTTCTCCACATCAACATTCCAAATTAACAAGTGCAAAAACTTTTAAGTTTTCCAATTCCACCCCTACAAATTCCCCTCCACATTGCCTTTTGTTCCTGCCATTTGCTCGAACTGATTGAGCCCTCTTCTTGGTTGTTGGACACTTCTTTGCCTAAGAAGGAAACAAACAATATTGAAGTGACATATAGAAAAGAAGTCCTGGGGGAAAAATAAGCTTAAATACAAAGATTCGTCCTGTGATATACAGTGACCAACTCCTAAAATTATAGGACATCAACTCGTACATCACACAATTTGAGAGTTGGGACATCAGTGGCTAAAAAGGAACCCTCACTTACATTGCAAATAGCTGTCTAGCCTCTCTTGCAGACCTCCATAGAGGAAAAGACCACTGTTTCCAAACACCCCATTGCTCCATTTGCAAAATACTTGGTATGATGCACTGCCAAATTTGCTTTTTTGTAGCTATGGCTACTGGTTCTTCCCTCTGGGTCCAAAAGAAAACTAATCCCTCCTCCACATAGAAATACAGAATATCAGCCAAAAGAGACCTTTAGCCACATGTAGTCTAGTCCACTCGTTGTTTTATAAATAGGAAAAACTTAAATCAAGAAAAGGAATGAGTTGCCTAACATCACATTGCCAGGAAGGATCAGAACCTACGAGGACAGTGTACAGATGGGATATCTGACCTGTGGAACATCAGTTCTTCTTTTTCAAAGGTTGAAAGAATGGAAACTATTGGGAGAGATTTTCTTCACTCTAGCTTCTTTTTTCCAAATTTCTCAGTTGATTGATGTGAATAGAGCTCCAGAAAGTTAAACTATGAGAAATCACAACCTTCTAATCTTCCTCCAAGGTCCAGTTCTCCTTGTCTTACCTAAGCAGTCTCAAATCAAAGTCATGACTTCCTTAGAGATTCATCTAGCCATGAATTTGATTGAAGTCCTCTATTTTAAGTACCATATCTGCCTAATTTATTAGCTTTTGGTAAAAATGATGATTCTCAACACAGATTTTCAAGGATCTAGTCCTTACCTTTGTAATCTGAGGATTAATATTTTCAGTTTCTTCTTCTCTAATCATCTCAGCCACTTTTGCTGCTTTCTTTGCTATAGGGAACATTTAAACTAGACTGATTACTCCAGAAGTAATTAACGCAATTACTAGTCACTCAAAATGATGAAACACAACCTCCCTTTTTTGGATGTATTAAAATAATGATAGCAGCTCACTTGGATATGGGATTTCCCATCACAAAGCCTTCAGTTATATTAGCTATTCCACAGGCGACCTTTTTGGCTGCCTATGGAGTACAAATACCCCCATTTTGCAGTTCTGTGACTTACCTGATGTCACATAGCTAAAAAAACAGAGTTTTACCCAATTTTTCTGTTTCCAGGATCTGTATTAAAGTTACCTAACAACAGGCAATTCACTGTGAATGGCTGCCCAAAGAACAGACCAAATGGCTTAAATGAATTTTTTTTGAGAGGTTGGAAAGCAAATAGTTTATAACAATTAGTAAGTATTATTATCTTTTTCAAGAACCAGTGCTTATTCTGTTGCAACAAGCAGCCTCTTGGCCAGACCTGGGCTTTTTGGCACCTATACAGATGGTAGACTAAAGAGACTGGAAGTACAGAGCTCATTTAAGACCTAACTTTGTCTTGGCAAGAGGTGAAGATAGTGTGTCCAGAATGGAACTTATGATTCAGGATGAATTTAAGATGCCAATGGGACATTCAGAAAGAATCACAATCTCAGAATCGGAAGGGACTTCAGCAGGTTATTAGTTCAACCAATATGTGTACCTGACAAGGAGATCATTCAGCCTTTATTTAAAATACATCCTGTTTGGGGGAACCCGCTATCTCCTGATATTTGGACAATTTGGACAATTGATGTTTGGACAATTCTAATTGTTGGAAAGCTTTTCCTTATATTTAGTCTTTCAGAGAGCTAAAAAGTAGTTGATGAAGAATTATTCACGATATAGGCCAGGAATAAAAAGATACAAATACGCACACACATGTGGGCACACACATACACATGTACAAGTCATCTGCAAAAGAAAAAATATTTGAATTCTTGGGAATTGATAAGATCTCCAAGTGGGCACATATAAAAAGAACAAAGCTTATGAGTGAATACTGGGGAATACCCACAGTAAAGGACCAGAAAATGTGACTGATTTCATAAAGGAGACTGAAGAGTCATCACATGGGGAGATCTAGGAGATTGTAATAGAAACTGAAAAGGGAGAAAATGCCAAGGGCAGGGTGATTAGTTGAAGAAAGGTCAAAGAGGATAGGGATTTTTTTTTTTTTTTTTTAAAAAAGGCCACTGGATTTCATCAGTTAAGAATAGATCATTAGAGAGCTGTTTTAGAAGAGTGGGGACAAAAAACAAATTACAAGGGATTGAGAAAAGCTACCAACCTTTGACGACTTTCAAGGGTGTCTGAATAGCTTCAGCTGTCAGTTTATTTATCTCAGTGATATCCAGGTCAGCCTGAAAGAAAATAGCCAAAAAACATTAGAGGCATCAATGTATACAATTAATGAGAAATATAGGCTGATGCATGTGTTCTCTTAGAAAGAGTCTCTTCCTGCCTGTCACCTTGCCACAGATAGAATATCAAGGTTGCTATTGCCTTGTTCAAGAGGACAGTTTCACTCTGATCTATCCATTCACACTACCTGTGAATATGGCTACAGGGAACATCCTTTAATAACAATCCTTTCAACACTGAGCACAAAAACCAGGCAGAATAGTATAAGACTTGTGTCTTTAATTAAAACTGGTCTAAAATCATGAGGCTTAACATATTACCTAAGGCATTTAATACCACTTTGGTGGCTAGATTAAATATCCAATGGCTAAATTTTACACACACACACACACACACACACACACACACACACACACACACAACCAAACAAACAAGGCCACTCTGCTGCAGGCACTTAGCTAGGTGCTAAGGATTCAAAAATAAAAATGAAATTCCCTGCCATCAAAAAGCTTAAATTTTATTGTTGTTCTATAAGAAATGAGTAGGTTTATTTTAGAAAACCCTGGAAAGACTTACATGCACTGATGTTAAGTGAAATGAGAACCAGGAAAACATATGCACAGTAACAAGATTATATGATAATCAGCTATGATAAATTTAGCCCTTCTCAGCAATACATCGATTCAAGACAATTCCAATAGTCTTGGGATGAAAAAATTCATCTGCAGAGAGGGACCCTGGAGACTGAATGCAGATCAAAGCCAGTATTTTCACCTTTTTCTTTCTCATGACTTTTCCCCTTTTGTACTGATTTTTCTTTCACAAAATGACTAATATGTAAACATGTTTAAAATAATTATATGTGTATAACCTGTATCAGATTGCTTGCCGCCTTGGGGAAGTAAAAAGAAAAAAAAAACAAACTATAACTCAAAATCTTACAAAATTGAATGTTGAAAATTATCTTTACATGCAATCGAAAAAATAAAATACTATTAAATGGAAAAAAAAAGCAATTTAAATTTTGCTAAATTCATTATGTACAAGATACTATGCTGCATATTAAGGATATTAATAGGAAAATAAAAAGCAGTCTTTGCCTTCAAGGTCATATTCCTCTGAGCTTTATTGCTAGATTTGAATGTATTGTTTCTTCCTTATTTTAATAAACTCTAACATTTTACAAAGGAGCTTCCTGATACTGATTTTATTTAAAAATGCAAAAAATCGGATGAATTCTAAGACGTATGAGTACTTCATCCAGCCAAGGTTTTCCCATATATTCCCATACATTAGTACATCTATCTGAACAAATGATTATAAAAGTGTTGAAAGCAGAAGAGATTTTAGAAACTATAACAAACACGTTGGATGTTATTTTCCCTCGTTTCAATCATTTTTAAAATTTAAGATTATCTCTTTCCTTTAGACTTTTCTTTTTCTTTAAATGATTTTCCACTGTCATATGAAAGTACTGTGGTTTTCTTTATCTTTTCCATCTTCCATCTTCTTAGACTAGAAGGAAATAGTCCGTATCACAGGGACTTTAAATGGTATTGATCTCTTCTTTCTTGCTTACAGAGCTATTTCTCATAGAAAGAATTTAAAATAAAAGCAATTCAGCAAAACCAACCACACCACCAAGCCCAATAACACAGGGAGCATTTCATAGCTATGGTTCCCTTCACTTCGGCAAAGAGGGGAGAGAAAGGTACATCCTCATTTCTCTTCTGTGACAAGTTGGGTCATTATTATATAGACATTTAGTTTCCAACTTTGTTGTTGTTCTTTCCATGTTGCAGATTATATGTATCCCTCCTATTTTTATTAAAAGCAGTCACTATCCTTCTTATATTCTCCCAGGATCTTAAACTTCAGTGAATTTAATCCCTTATTCTGCCTTATTCTACATATCCACCGAGTTGTGAAAACTTGCTATCTATTTCTCATTCCAAAACATCTCTCAGGTCTCACTTTTCTTTCTTCAGAAAATACCATCTTAGTTCAGACCCTCATTGATGACCTCTGGACCAGAATACAGCAACAGCATTCTAGAGTGGATTCTCTGCCTCTAGTCTGCCAGTATAATCCCATAGCCTCTAGGATTAAATTCCTCTATTTAGTTTTGAAAGCTCTTTATAACCTGTCCCCAATCTCCTTTCTGACCCTATTGGACATCACTCCCTCTCTTGTACTCTATAATCCAGTCAAAGTGGCCTTTTTCTCTAATTCCTCTCATACTACTTCCATTTCCTACGACCATGTCTTTGTATCAGTCATCTCCCAATACCTGGAATTCACTTTCACCCTCCTTCAAGAGGCAGCTCAAAAATCACCAGCCTTTCCTGACACCCTCTCTAAAGTAACAGTGCCTTTCCTTCCCAAACTATCTTGCATTTTAACTACTTTGTATTTTTTCTTTATCTTTCTCTTGTAAGTAGTTCTGTACCTGTGATCTTCCCCACTGGAATAGAAGTTCTTTTTGAATAGCTTTTTTTCATTCTTTGTATTTGCATCTCCAGAGCCTAGTACAATTTTTATAGCACAGATTAAACATTTAATAAATGTTTGTTAATTAAATGAAGATTTCCTTGTTTTGCTCACTTCACTTCATATCAATGCATATAAATTTTGTGAATTCTTCATATTGTATCTTATGATGCAGTAATTTTCCTTTATGTACAACTGGGGACATCTACTTTGATTCCAATTTATTTGTTACTGATAAATATTTTAATATAAATAAAACCTGTATCTCTATCTATCCATCCATTCCTACCAACCCATTCCTATGGCTTCCTACTGCTTGCAAAGTAAAATTTTAAAAATCTTCTGGCTATTAAGCCCTTTATAATCAGGCCCCTTCCTACTCTTCCAAGTCTTTTTACACTTTAAACTCTTTTACATACTTTTCGAACAATGATTTGGGTATCCTTGCTGTTCCTGGGACAAAACATTCCATCTCTGGCTTCATGAATTTTCACTGACTCTCCCCCAAGCCTAGAATTCTTTTCCTCCTCACCTCTGCCTCTTGATTTCTTTCAAGTCTCAGAAAAAACACTACCTCTTCTAAGATGTCTTTTCTGGTCCTTCTTAATCTTAGTGCCTTTCCTCTGATATTATCTCTAATTAAACTAACTATATATTAGGTTCTTGTACATAATTGTTTCCCTATTGTATACCCCCCTCTCCCATTAAAAATGTGAGCACTTTGAGTTCAGGAACTGTCTTTTGCCTTTCTTTATATGTAGAACACCTTAGCACAGTGTTAGTGCATAAGAGGTGCTTTAAAAAAATTTGTTTTAATCAACCAACTTCTCACTCTCCAACCAACAATCTTCTCACTCTCACTATCTCATAGAGAATATATATATATATATGCTTTTTGCTGAGGCAATTGAGGTTAAGGGACTTGCCCAGGGCCACACAGCTAGGGAATGTTAAGTGTCTGAGACCAGATTTGAACTCAGGTCCTCCTGACTTCAGGGCTGGTGCTCTATCCACTGTGCCACCTAGCTGTCCCCATAGAGAATATTAAAAACAAAAAACAAACAAACAAACAAAACCTATTAGAAACAAGCATGGTCAATTGAAACAAATGTCCACAATGCCCTTAACCTACTCCCCAACTTCTCCCTTCCCCAATTTGTCTAATTCTGAATCTTTCACCTCTACCAGGAAGTGGGTGGTATGTTTTATCATTAGTCCTCTAGAATTCTGGGTAATTAGTACAAAGATAACACCACACAATAGTATTCTATCACAATGCTATAACAAAACTTGTTTATCTCCCATTTTAGGGCACTACCTTAGACTCCCACTCTATGTCACCTCAAAAAGAGTATAGTTTTGTATGTCCTCAGAGTTTGTTTTGTTTAGGACTAATCCCACCCTTAATCTATCCTCAATCTAATTTCCCTTCTGCCCTTTTCTCATTTTCTTACTGAGTAAAATGGATTTTTGTATCAGAGTTTGTGTGTGTGTGTGTGTGTGTGTGTGTGTGTTCAGAGAGTGAGATTCACATGAAAGTCCCTCCTCCACTTCTTGTTCATATAGTATTTGTATTTTGTTTATATACTTGTGCATTTGAATTATTTCAGCTAATTTTCCCTAACCTTCCTTTCTCTTCTCCCTGCAGTGTATTCTTCTTTCCTTCCCTATTCTTTCCTTGAGAATACCAAGGAATTTGTTGCTTGTGCAAGATTTTGTACATGCTAGGCCTTGCTGTTAATTCTCTTTCCAGTTCTCTCTTCTAAGACTCACATTACTTTTCCAATGTTTTCTTCAATGTCCTCATTCCATTGAGGAAAAGATAACTTTTGCTTCATCTTTTCCAGGATTCTACTTGAGTTTTTGCCCAAGTAGTGTTTTCCTGAGGCAATGCTTATGGATGTTACTCGCCTCTTCTATATACGTATCTTGAATATCCCTGCCACCATAAGAGCTCATTTGTTGTGGTTCTTTTGGTGTTTATCCCTTCTTCCAGTCCACTTCCTGAATTTGGACATAATGTTAAGAGCTGGACTCTCTTCAGCTCTAGAGGGAAGATCTAGGCTGGTTCTGGTGCTGCTTTCTTGGGAGTATTGAATGTGGAGTTATTCCAGGATCTCATAGGATGGTGACTTGTAAACTTCCAGCATTCCCCAAACATTCTGATCCAGGGCAAAATCTGATTTGTCTCCTTCCTTCCCCACCCCTCCATTCTGAGATCTGCAAGTTTCTGACAGGTTAGAACTGTGCAAGAGTAGAATGCTGCTGAACTCCACCCTGGTAGGTCAGCCAGAGAGCTCTGTGGGTTCAAAATGGTAAAATCATAGAACTTCCCCTCTCAATATGGTCTGGGTTTCTTGCTTTCATTATTCCTCTTTAGACTAGGCTTAATGCTGAAATAGAGACCCTGATTTGTGACTGAGGTCTAAGCTAAAGCACTGCTACTGGCTTCTGAAATTCCTCCTTTCTCATACACCACCACCCCAGAGTCCCCTTTTCATTCCATCTTAGATCTGTGACCTGAAACAGGAGAGTGGTCAACAAAGCTGTCAGTTTAGTACCTTCTCCACTGTAGGAATCTAGCATGGCCTTGGGGTGCCTCCATATGGATCTGGGACCTCTTTTTATGCTGATGTGCAGCCTCTCCCTGGACACTCAAGTGCTGCTTGCTTTGTGCTTCTGAACTAACCCTATCCCTAGAATCTGCTCTGTGTTTATGCTGCCTGAGCCAGACAAAAAACTGTAACTTTTCTCAGATTTCACCATCAGAAGTCAGTCTAGTGTATTTTACAAATCTGTGTGGAGGATTTGTGGACAAGAATTCAACTGCATTACATCCTTTCTAAACTCTTGATATTTTGGCTCTTATCTCTTTCCCCTTCCTCTTCCCTCCCCCACTGGTGCTTGGTAAATGCCTATTATTTCATTATCTTTGACCTCTTTGGTCCCTGCCTAACAGTGGGATCTGTGGGTCAAAGTGTATGGATATCACTCACTTTAACTTAAAAAAAAATTAATAATAATTCACATGAATTTATAAATATAAAATGAATTAGAATTTGATCATAACAAAGAATACTTTTGTGTTGTTCTTCAAAGCAACAGGCCAAAGCATATATTACAATCCATTTACCTCACTAAGGATTAGTTGCAGTTTGCTCACTGTATTCTTATGAATATGGACCTGTCAACTTTCTAGCTCATCTATTACAGTAAGAGAAAACACAAAAACTAGAGCTTTATGGGTTTGTTGCTACTCTGTAAGCTCATCTTTTATACAATAATTTTACTGCTCCTCCCATCACACCTCCCCTTCTCCAAACCTCATATCTAAATCACTTTGGTTGCTGCAGGAAGAATGTAGAGCTCTTTCTATTTGGTTCTCAAGTCCCTTTTATTTACGGTTATATTTAGGAAAGTTCTGTTTTATGTGCCTAAGCCTTTTGTACAGTTCAAGACCTGGGCTCTTCAACTATAAAATGGGGATAGTAATACATCTCCTAGGAGGGTTATAATGATCACACAACATAATGCATGCAGAGCACTTAGTAAGTAAATGATGGAGCACTAAACACTTCCTAGAATGAGGATTTGTCATCTCTCTTCCTTCCTTCTAGGCTTCCTCCTGGTTCTAAGTCCTTTTCAATTCAACTAGATAAAGTTCCCATCAATGGAGACTTTAAGCAAAGGCTGGATAAACTTTGTTAGGGAAGTCACATGGTCAGAGAGGGACACTTTGGAATAGGTTGAATTAAATGACCTGAAGTACCTTTCAATTTGAAAATTCTATGAGTTTTTGACAACCCAAGGCAAAGAATTATGGCTTCAATCATTCTACAGTTAGTAAAGTCCAGTGGTTAAGAACTGAAACAAATTATGTGTTTTATTCCAAGGCCTATATAATCAAGATGGATACAGTAAATAAATTGATTTAAAAATAAATCTGGGCTTGAGATTACCAATTTCAATAAAGAACTCAAGACTAGAAATTAATGGAAAAGGAAGCAGGGCAAGCCATCTGCCTTAGGGGCTTATCAGAATAGAAAAACCCTGAAGCACATGAGCACAGTAGGTCAGTATTCACTAAAACCATAAACCAGTGGGAGAAGAATTCCTTATTCGACAAAACTTCTGGGAAGACTGAAAAGTAATTTGGTAGAAAGTGCATTTTATAGCACAATAAGAGCCAGTTGAACATATAACCTTAAAATAAAAGGCCCCATTATTAAAAAAAAAAAAAAAAGTGAATGGAAGGAGATTCCTTTCACAATTATAGCTAGGGAAGAACTTTGTAGTCAAACAAATAAGAGAGAAAACAGGAAAAAATGAATAATTTTGATTATGTAAATTGTATACAAAGAAAAATAAAAGAGAAGCTTGACTGAGGGGAAAGAAAAAACTTGTATTAAGCATTTCTGATAAAATTGCCATATACCCAAGATACAGAAAGAATTTAAACTAACTTATAAGACTAACAGCTCTTCTCCAGCAGATAAGTGATCAAATATGATTAATTTTCAAAAAAAGAAATGCAAGTCATCAATGGCCTTATAAAAAAATTCCAAATTGCCAATAAGATGCAAGTTAAAATAACCCCAAAGTTTTATCTAGTAATGATACAAAACAAAAATAGTCAATGCTAGAAGACTATGAGAAGTCAGGCACATTAATTTACTATTGGTGGGAAATAGCATTTTTCAACACTTTTAGAAAACATCTCTCAGAGAGAAATATTCTCTGACCCTAACAATCCCTGTACTGAATATATAACGAAAAGAGACCAAAGATAGAAAAAGTCCAATATGTATCATGACATTCATAGAAACACTTTTTGAGGCAGCAAGAATTAGAAACAGTAGGTACCCACTGACTGGAGCCTGAATAACTAGACAAATTGTGGCTTTTGGGGAGAAGACTGAGTTTTCCTAACTTGAGCAAGTTAGAAATTCAGTAGCCACTCACTAGCTCGCTACCACTGTAGAGTAGCATAAAAGCTTTGACCTGTTCTATTTACAAACTGAACCAGTTCACCTCTCAGGCAGTCTGGGAGCCCCATGCTCTAGGGGCCCAACATATTATGCAGACACCCAACTGGCCTTAGCTCTCCTGCAGTTCAGTAACCCAGGCATAATCAACCTGTCAGCTTCAGCTTTGGTAGTAGGGACCACATCCAGGGCATTACCACAACCAGTCCAAATTGTGGCAAATAAATATAACAGAATATTATCACATCATAAGAAATGACAAACATCAAGAATTCCAAAGAAATGGGAAGACTTTTGCTAATTGATGCAATATGAAATAAGCAGAACTAAATGGACAATATATATAACTACAATAACACACAAAATATTTTAAAACCTCAAACTTAAGATTAAATGTAGTAACTGATCTTGGATCTAAAGTACCAATGATGAAGAATACTGCCCTCCTCTCAATAAGGTATAGGCACAGAATATTGTATATGCTGTTAAAATAGTCGGCTTTTCTTTGTTACATGGGAGGGTTCATGGAGCATAATTGCTATGAATTGACAGTGAAGTAAAATTCAAAAACCATCACTAAAACAAATAAGGCCAACCAAAATGGCAGAATCCTATGGGAGCCCAAAAATCCTTCTGTCTTTCTTTCTGTCTTTACTGATTGCGCTTATATATTATCCCCTTTACAAGAACACTGTCTCAGGGAGAATAGTTCAACAAATATTCCTGGATTTTTTTAATAAACATCCCACAAAAACCAAATGAGACAAATCACTTACTGTTGCTGCCTCTTCCAGGGCCTGTTTGCTTCCTCCTAGGGCTACAAAAAGAACATTCCTCTTTAGCATCTAACATGTGTGGACAATCATTTATTCAACAACAGAAACATTTTTGGAAGATACTACTTCATGTTTTTGTTCCTCACAAAAGCTACTTAAGTGTCTAGAAAAAGTTGGAAGACTAAAGTAACTAGTCAGTAAGTCCCACTGGATTTTAAAGCAGAAAACTGCTGGCTTAGAGATGCTAGTAGTCTATATCTCTTTGGAAGCTGTGATTTTTCATTAACTAGCAATCATTTCAAAATGCTGCTGACAGCAGTGCTTTAAAAAGACCTTTCTATATATTAGCTGCAACCACTACTGCTTTACATTCTATACTGTTTCAGTTTTAAAAAATTCTGACAACTTTGTAAAACTACCATAAACATGAGCAACTGCAGCTCAGAGAGATGGGCCACTATGTGAGCTTCAAAAAGCCCCAACCCTTCGCTTAAGAGCTAGAAGAGGGGCAATATCTTACCAAAATATTCAAGCCAATTCATCTCTCTAAGAGCCTTGGGAAGCCGAAGGATTTCAATGTTGTAAAGATTGTCTACTTCTTTGACGAGGTTCTGGGCATCTGACTGTATTTGTTTCGATCTAATTTGTACTGTAAGAAGGGATTTAAAAAGACAACAAAACATCAACAGGTCATTTTCCATAAAACAGGATAGCATTTGAAAGTGTTCTTAATTTTGTGCTTTAGAAACGAAACTTTCTGCAATCTTCAAACCACCTGGTAATAACCTTATCCCCAAACCCAGGAAAGGGTACAACTCCTGGTTTCTGAGACATAATTAAAGATGACCCTTCTAGTTTTGGATTCCAGGTTTTCCCTTTATCCATGGATTTATGTTACAAAGTTATATATATTTCAATAAAGTGACTCTACAATATCCTAGTCTCTTGACTTCAGGAAGAGCAGTTCCTAGGGTTAAAATGAAGAGGGCCAATAGACATTGTCTGAGAGGGTTACATGAAACTGGCTGGCTGGCCACTCAGAATGTGGCCAAGATCCCATAACAACTTAGTGGTAAAAGCTTGAACTAAAATACCAATTCTAAATTCTAGTCTTGTGTTCTTTCTACAATAGCACCCTTTCATTTTACAAAAAAAATGTTAATCATTTTCAACAGTCATCTTAAATCCTTTTTCTAGCAAAAATAATCACAAGAATTTTAGAGGTAATAGGGATCATTTAGTGTTAAGGAAACCAGGAGCCTTGAGACTACATTGGATGACCTTTTAATATCCTCATTAAAAAAAAAAAAGGGGACATAACTCTGATAATTATAGACGTACAAGTAAATGAAGCAATTTTGATTCTCTGGGATTTTGTGCAATAACTTTTTTAAACAATCACAACAGCAACTACAATGTAATTACATTAAATTTAATAAAAGTGGGCCCCATGCATTGTAAGGACCATTTTGCTAATCAAATATTTCACATTACTCTAATAAAAACATTCCTAGAGTAACATAACATTTAGTTGAATAACCAAATGGAACAAAACACAAAAGTTCTAGAACTAAACATCAAATTATTTAATTAAGCATCAGGTAAAAAGTGTCATTAAATCCTGTTTAACTTAAAGAATATCCAAATAAGGTATGGCATATCACAATGTCTCAAGGCTGAATAAAATCTAGATATCCTCTCCAAACAGAAGCCTCTGGATAACCTCAGAATCTACAGGGAACTCCTTTTGTTTTTGTTTTTTGCACAAACCATCTTCCATGGCATTGGTAAATGACTTTTGGGGACTGTAACAACTGACATACTACCCTTATTGTCTGCAAAGTGCTTTATAGTTGATCCTTCATATTACTATTAATACTATCCTCATTTTACAGATGAGGAAATTTCAGATTTGTTCAAAATTTGTGTGTGGTAACACAGCTGTCAATTGCTGAAGTGGACACTCAAACACAGATCATCCTGATTCCAAGTCTAATGTCAAGCATTTATTTGGATATCATCCTGCTTTATTCCTTTCTAAATACTGAGAGGAATTCCCTGAGCAAAGTTAACTTTGTGGTTTCATCTCCCTAAAAATATTGTACTATGGCACAGCTGTGGGAGCTATCTTGTTGGAAACTCTTTAATAAGAACCACAACTACTCCAAAGAAGTTGGTCTGATTATCCACTTATGGAAAACAAAACAAAACAAAACAAAAAACAAGTGGATAAAGAATACACATTTTTTCAATTATACCATGAAACTAAATGGATGGCACATGTATCTTAAGCCCAAAATTAAGTAGGAGATTGAGTCATATTGAACTTGAGAAACTGTAGCATTTTTAATAAATTTAAACTGCTTATCCATTGCCAAATCTCATTTTTTTTTTTTTTGCTGAGGCAATTGGGGTTAAGAGACTTGCCCAAGGTCACACAGCTAGGGAATGCTAAATGTCGGAGGCCAGATTTGAACTCAGGTCCTCCTGACTTCAGGGCTGGTGTTCAATCCATGGTGCCACCTAGCTGCCCTACCAAATCCCAATTTTTTAAACTAATATTCTACCAGTGATAATTTATAGTTAAACAAATAATCAAACATCAAGGATCTCTGAAAAACCAAAACTGTAGGTAAGCCAATGGAAGATGCATAGTCTATTTAAATAGAGAACAAGCAATGTTGTAAAAATCAAGTAAGATAATATACTTTGCAAACTTTATTATGTTGTCAATGACAACTTATCCCTGAAAATGTTATAAAATATAGAACAAGAGCATATTTGAAAAGGAGGTAGAGGAGCAGCTAGGTGGCGCAGTGGATAGAACACCAGCCCTGAAGTCAGGAAGAGTTGAGTTCAAATTTGGCCTTGGCCACTTAATACTTCCTAGCTGTGTGACCCTGGGCAAGTCACTTAACCCCAACTGCCTCAGCAAAAAAAGAAAAAGAAAAGGAGGTAGATTAGCTATGTAGTTAAGAGGGATATTGGATGGATAGTCTAAATGTCACATTAGCAGTTAAGAAACATTAAAAAAAAACTACAAAAAAGATCCTATTTGTGGGGTCTTCCGATTTGTGGAAGGATATGGGCAAGAATTACAGAAGATGTTGTTATATGTCATGTGTATTATGAGTTACACTCTTCAAAGGAGTATCTTTTTTTTTTTTTTTTTTTTTGGCTTTTCTGCTGAGGCAATTGGGGTTAAGTGACTTGCCCAGGGTCACACAGCTAGGGAATGTTAAGTGTCTGAGACCAGATTTGAACTCAGGTCTTCCTGACTTCAGGGCTGATGCTCTATCCACTACACCACCTAGCTGCCCCATGGAATGAGTATCATAACAGGGTTTCTTAACCTTTTTCTACTCAAGACCCCTTTTCCCCTGAGAAATTTTTATGTGACTGGCTATATAAGTATATAAAATAGGTATACAAATCGAACATTCACTGATAATCATGTTTTTGTGACTCCCACATTCAGTTACAAGACCCCATTTTGAGTTTCGACCCCTAGTTTAAGCTGGGATCTATACTAATAAGAACAGCAAATGAAACACTGAAATAAATGTGAATGAATCCAATATTTTCATTTCTGAAACTCTGTGGAAATAATTTTTTTATATCATTTACATAATTACCACTGTCTCCTTACTAATGGATAGATGGATGTTCCTTGGAATGATTTTTATTAATTTTCTAGAACAGAAACAAAATCTCAAAGATAAGAGATTTAGTTAAGTCATATAACAAGTTAATGGTAATGCCAAGAAAACAACAAAGAGCTTTTTAGCCCCTGTCCAGGATTTTCCCCTCCCAAACTTCAAAGAGCATTCTGTACATTTTTACATAATTAACAAGCATTTTGCCATATGCCAGGGACTATTCTAAGGATATGAAGAACGACAAAAACAAACAAAATCCATCTTCAAGGAGCTTAATTGTATATGCAAGGTATAACACTGCATCTTTGTCTTATGTTCTCTTACTGCACAAGCTCTGGGAGGGTTAGGATCACATCCAGCTGAGTTTTCTCAATATCCTGCATAGAAAAGGCATTTCAAAAAATAATCTTCAAATGGATTATATCTCCACACAGCTGCCAAAGGGGATGTTCTTTATGGAAAGGTCTGATTATATCATTTTTCTATTCAAACTCCAACACCTCCCAATCAAATATAGGATGCCCCCAAAGTCTTAAAACTTGTTTTAAGTTTAAAGACAAACCTTTAAAAGTGCACTAAACATGCAATTAAAAAAGCTAGAAAAAGCATAAATTGAAAACCCCCAAATACCAAATTTGAAATTTGAAAATAAAAGGAGAGATTAATAAAATTGAAAGAAAACTATTGAATTAATAAACAAAACTAAGAGTTGGTTTTATGAAAAAACCAACAAAATAGTTGATTTGATTTTAATTTGATTAGAAAAAGGAAAGAAGAAAATCAAATTGCTAGTATCAAAAATGAAAAGGGTGAATTTTCCACCAATGAAAAGGAAATTTAGAGCAATAATTAAGAGCTATTTTGCCCAACTGTATGACAATAAATCTGAGAATCTAAGTCAAATGGAAGAATACTTGCAAAAATATAAACTGCCCAGATTAACAGAGGAAGAATAGTACCATTTTAGAAAAATGAATTAAAGAATCATTAATCAACTCCCTTAAAAAAAAAAAATCTCCAGGGTCAGATAGATTTACAAGTAAATTCTACCAAATATTTAAAGAACAATTAATTCCAATACTATGCAAACTATTTGGGAAAATAGGGAAAGAAGGAGTCCCACCAAATTCCTTTTTATGACACAGATATAGTGCTGATACCTAAACCAGGTAGGGTCAAAACAGATAAAGAAAATTATAGACTAATTTCCCTAATGAATATTGATGCAAAAATTTTAAATAAATTATTACCAAAGAGATTACAGCAAGTTATCATACACCATAACCAAGTAAGATTTATATCAGGAATGCAGGACTGGTTCAATAATAGGAAAACTATTAGTATAATTGACTATCGATAACTAAAATAACAGAAATCATATGATTATCTCAATAGATCCAGAAAAAGCATTTGACAAAATCCAACACCCATTCTATTAAAAATACTAGAGCATAGGAATAAGTGGAGTTTCCTTTGAAATTATCAGTTAACAGCTATTTAAAACTATCAGCAAGTATCATATATAATGGGGATAAACTAGAACCATTCTCAATAAGATCAGGGATGAAACACGGTTGCCCACTATCACCATTACTATTCAGTATTGTTATAGAAATGTTAGCTTTAACAATAAGAGAAGAAAAAAATTAAATGAATTACAATAGGTAATGAGGAAATCAAATTATCACTTTTTTCAGATGACATGATGGTATACTTACAGAATCCTAGAGAATCAACTTAAAAATTACTAGAAGCAATTCAAAAGTTTAGCAGAGTTGCAGGATACAAAATGAATCCACATAAATCATCATGTTTATGTTTATGTTACCAACAAAGTCCAGCAGCAAGAGAAAAAAAAAAGAGAGAGAGAAAGAGAGAGAGAGAGAGAGAGAGAGAGAGAGAGAGAGAGAGAGAGAGAAAGAGAAATTCCATTTAAAATAACTGTAAATAATATAAAATACCTGGGAGTCGACCTGCCAAGACAAAGTCAGGAATTATATGAACACAATTACAAAACACATCCCACAAACAAACAAAGCTAGATCTAAACAACTGGAAGAATATCAAGTGCTCATGGGTAGGCTGAGCTAATATAATAAATATGACAATTCTATCTAAAAATCTACCTATGCAGTGCCCTACCAATCAAACTGTCAAGAAATTACTTTACAGAGCTAGAAAAAATAATAAAGTTCATCTGGAAGAACAAAAGGTCAAGAATTTCAAGGGAATTAAAAAAAAAATGCAAATGAAGATGGTCTACCTGTACCAGATCTAAAACTATTACAAAGCAGCGATCATCAAAACCATTTGGGACTGGCTAAGAAACAGAGTAATCAGATCAGTAGAATAATTAAGGTTCACAAGACACAAGTCAATTTAATAATTTAGTGTTTGATTAAACCCAAAGACCCCAGCTTCTAGGATAAGAACTCACTATCTGATAAAAATTGCTGGGAAAATTGGAAAATAGTTTGGTAGAAATTAGGCACTGACCAATACTATACCAATCGTATACCAAGATAAAGCAGAAATGGCTTCATGATTTAGACATAAAGAGTAATAATATAAGCAAATTAGAAGAACAAAGGATAGTCTACCTCTTAGATCTGTGGAGAAAGAAGGAATTTGTGGCCAAAGAAGAACTAGAGTACACTGTGAAATGCAAAATGTATAATTTTGATTATATTAAGTTAAAAAGTTTTTGTACAAATAAAACTAATACAGATAAGATTAGAAAGCAGAAAAATGGAGGAAAAATTTTTACATCCAAAGATTCTGATAAAGGCCTCATTTCTAAAATACATAAGAGAATTGACTCAAATTTATAATACAAGCCATTCTCCAACTGATAAATGGTCAAAGGAAATGAAGACAATTTTCAGATGAAGAAATTAAAATCATTTCTAGTCATATGAAAAAAATACTCTAAATCACTATTGATCTGAGAAATGTAAATTAAGACAAACTCTGAGATACCACTACACACCTCTCAGATTGGCTATGTATGGTGACAGGAAAAGATAATGATGAATGTTGGAGGGGATGTGGGAAAGCTGGGACACTGATACATCGTTGTGGATCCAACCATTCTGGAGAGCAATTTGGAAGTACTCCCAAAGGGCTATCAAACTGTGCATACCTTTTAATCCAGCAGTGTCTCTAATAGGCCTGTATTACCAGAGAGGGAAATGGACCCACATGTGCAAAAATGTTTGTGGCAGCCCTTTTTGTAGTGGCAAGGAACAGACAGCCGAGTAGATGCCCATCAGTTGGAGAATGGCTGAATAAGTTATGGTATATAAATGTTATGGAATATTAGTTATATATTAAAAAAAAAAAAAAAAGATCAAGCAGGATGATTTAAGAAAGACCTGAAGAGACTTAACATGGACTGATCTAAGTGAAGCAAGTAAAAAATTGTACACAGCAACAAGATTATGTGATCAATTCTGATGGATGCGGCTCTTTTCAACAATAAGGTGATTCAGACCAATTCCAACAGAATTGTGATGGAGAGAGCCATCTGCATTCAGAGAGAAGACTGTGGGGACTGAATGTGGGTCACACAACATAGTATCTTCACATTTTTGTTTGCTTGCTTTTTATTTTTTCTCATTTTTTTCCCTTTTTGATCTGATTTTTCTTATGCAACATAACTGCAAATGTGTATAGAAGAATTACGTGTGTTTCATGTATATTGGATTACTTCCTGTCTGAGGGAGAAAAAATTTGGAACGCAAGGTTTTGCGAGGGCGAATGTTAAAAATTATGTATATATTTTGAAAATAAAAAGGCACTAAGCCTTTTGGAATATGCTACCTGAGCTTTTCCTTTCGGCAGGTGAAGTCCTTCACAATCTGATCCAACAGAACTCCAGAGTCTTATTACGTATCACTCCCTTCCCATATTCTAAGCTACAATCCAGCCAAATTAGCCTCCTTTGCAAACTTTATTTTGTTACCAATGACAACACATTTTCAGGACCTGGCACAAGCCGTTCCCCATATATGGAATGCATTCCTTCCCTCTCCATCTCCTGTTAAGAATTCCTTGTGTCCTTCAAAATTCAGTTACAAAGATAATTCCTTCCTTCAGCTGCCAGTGTCCTCCACCACATTACCTTGTATTTATTTTGCACGTACTTATATAAAGCAGGAAGCTTGAGCATGGGGAGCTTTGGATCCTGAGGAAGGACTTCCATCAAGTTCCCAAGGGTAGTAATATATTTGCATACAGAAAAAAACTCCAGGAAAGCTGAAGCATATTCTTGCTCTGTCAAAACAGAGTATCTCCAGCGTCCAAGCAGAGGGCCACTAGGCAGGAGTATGGGATGAACCTGGGAAAGACTTGCCCCGCCCTCCAAGAAGAGGAGAGCCGATCTCACGCACGCCCCCTCCCCCGCCGAAGCGTTTCGAAGTTACCTGGGCAACACCAGGGCAGGCGCCCCCTTCCCCCAGCCCGCCTACGCCCTGGCCCATTTCCCCACTTTTCCTCCAAGTGCACCTAGTTGGCTCCATTAGTTCCCCTCCTCCATGCCCCCGGCCGAGCCGCGGGACCGAAGAATTACCTTCACGGTCGAAGTCCTTAAGAAAGGATGCGAGCTTTCGGCCCCGTACCGCGCTCTTCTTAGTCGTCCGGCCCGAGGCCTTCTTCGCCGGAGCCATAGTGCCGAGGCTGAGAAAACGCCGCGCGGTCCCGCAGACCGGGGCGACGGCGGCGCGAGAGGCAGATGGGAGGCCGGGGAGGTCAGTCCCACAGGACGTGCTCCCGCGCCTCAGAAAAGTCCGACTGTTCCGGTCGGGCCCTTTACAGCGGGGAAGAACGAGGTCCCAAAGAAATTGGCAATGACCAAACCGGATCCACCCCCAGCTCACAGGGATGTTAAATGGAGTCACTGCCTCGGGCTGCAGATTCAAACTCAACCGCTCCTTGACAGCCAATAAGAAGTCCCACACTAGAGCGGGCGCGAGGGCTTCTCAGGAGAGCCAATCGTCAGGCGCTTCCACAATCGTACCAGCCAATCATAGGGCAAAACTACAACACCCAGGAGGTTTAGCGGCACGAATCACGTGTTTTGGGGGCGTGTAAACTAAGCTAGTTTCTTTAGCTCGTTTTTATCCGTTGGTAGCTGCTTTCGGGCATGCGCATTGGGGAGCAGGAAGCGCGGAGGAGACGGTGAGTCTCACGTTCGTGGCGTCCTTCTAGCTACTGGGGTAACAGAAATGTTCTAGAGGATCAGGGGGCCGGGTTGGGGGTTTGCTGAGATGGGGACACAGGCTTGACGCTTTCCTGGTCTGGGAAGGCCTCAGGGATTTCAGAAATCGGCCCCCTCCAACCCTAACGTTTGACAGATGGAGAAACTTAGGCCCAGAGACCAAGAGAAAACGTGACTCCTTGGTAGAACCCTCACTCGGTCTAATTTGGGCCATGCTGTGGGCACCGTGGAAAGCAGGCAAGATAGGGGGATAGGGGGCCAGCGGACCCCTCACCCCTCCAGGCCTTTTTCGTCAGTTGTAAAATGAAATTGACAGTAGTCATTTTCATCTACAATGTTGTGAGGTTCAAGTGATGATTGCACTGTGCTATGTGTGTTTATTTGTGTCATTGAACTGGGGACCGCCCAGTGTGGATGCCTGGGGGCTATTGAGCCTGCCAGTTGCCCCTGGTTTTAGTGATGACCTTTGTCTTGTTAAAAGAAAATGTGACATAGTGGCTAGAGTTATCAGGGAGATCTGAGCTCGATTCTAGATTCTGGCACTTAATAGCTGTGTGATCCATAAGCAAATAATTTCACCTTTTTCAGCCTCAGTTTACTCTGTAAAGTGAGGATAACAGCACTTGTAGTAGCTTCCTCATGGCGTTATTATATGAGGGACAAATGCCTAACGGATTTTAAAGGCTTGGTAGATATTATTATATATCAGGTATTTCAGAGGATGTTGAAAAGATATATAAGTTTAGGCCTTCAGTCAGGAATTATTTTTCTCAAGTCCAAGTAGCTTTAGCGGTTTTCCATATTGCCTTATTTTTCTTATCTTAGCCCAGTCTACCTCCACATTGAATCCTCTTTAATCACAGGCATTTGAGGATGAGATCTCAGATCATCTAGTCCAACATATAACTGAATAAAAATGATCTGTACAATATCCTCCCTAGAGTAGTAATCCAACCTTTGCTTGAAAGACTTAGTAAGGAGGAGCTACCTACCTTCTGTGCTATGCACTATGGCATGGCTCTTATCGTTAGGAAGTTTTTCTTTATAGCTTGATGAGATGATTCCCTGCAATTCTGTCTCTTCTCACCTCTCCCCCTCCAATACCCCAAACTCTGTCATCTTTGGCCAAGCAAAAGCAAAAAGGTTTTAATCTCTCTTCTAAATGATAGTATCTTTCATATTTTTGAAGACACCTATTGTGCTTTCCCTCAAGTCGGTTTCTCTAGGCTATACCTCCCAGTTCTTTTAACCAGTCCTCATGTAGCATTAACTTGAAATTCCCCACTCTGATTGCCCTTCTTTGATGCTTTCCAGAGTTTGTCAGTGCCCTTCTTTCTATGGTGTGACGCCTGGAACCAAACAGAATATTCCAGATATAGTCTGACCAGGGCAGAATATAATGGGCTTTTCAAACTCTTTTGTCTTAAGGTTTGGGGTATCTTAATGTAGCCTAAGTTTAGTTTTTTCAGTTATCACATATGCATATTTCTCTTTTGATGCCAAGTGAATTTGCAACCAAGTAAAATTCCCAGATCTTTTTTACAAAGCTATTTTCTAGCCATACTTTCCTCATTTTATACTTATAAAATTGATTTTTTTTTAAATGAAAGAGTAAGACTTTTGATGTATTGTTGTTGTTCTTGCCTGTCCTTTAAAGATCCTAATTCCAGTTCTATCATATACTGGTTTAGCAGTCCCAGATTTGTTTTTGACCTTCATGGTTTATAAACATTTCCATATTTCCCTAAATACAGATCACTGGTAAACATGTTAAAGCAACATGGGGCCAAGGACAGAATGCTGTAACCCTATGAGATGACATCAAGAGTTGAGTAAGTACTCTTAGTAGATCTGGCCCTGAATCTATGTGGCTATACTTTCATTTGATTCACTTCTCTATCTTGCCCAAAAGAATAGCATAAGACAAAATACTTTGCTATAAATCTAAATAAACTATATCTCCAGCATTTCCCTAATATATGGTTCTAAAGCTAAACCAGTAGACTAACTCATCACAAGCCTTATATCTCTTCTTAGATGTAACTTATCCTCTCAGTGCCCATATCCAGCTGAATTTCTCAGCCCCAAGCTTGTTACTGGCATGCCTCAGCCTTGGGCTCCATAAAATCTGTTTCTTATCAGTTGTAGAGATTATTCTAGATCCAGGTGTTAAAAATCATTCAGGGAAGTTCTCAGCATTTGATTAAATAGACTTTGGATAATACTAGTGGTCTTTGTACAATTCTCATGGAGTTTCATATTAGGCAATAAGACATTCTGTTAATAAGTTCCAATTTCTTTCTCTTGATTAATAGTTGTTTGACTTGTGGTTAGCTAGATGCAATTCTCTGGCAAGCATATCCTGGGGATGTTAATAACATCCTTCACAGGGTTCTTGTTAGGATCAAATGGGATAATATGCCAAGTACTTTACAAGCTTTAAAGCACTAAATTTTAGCCATTTATAAGAATTATGATCCTGAACAAGAATATTCCTCATCACTTTTCACTAGATTATTATACTTTCTTTTTATTGGGTTTCCTGGCTCTAGATTCTTCTCTAAATCACCTTATGTTATCTTTCCTTTGTGATCTTCCTAATGGTCTATTCTGATTATATCACTTTTTCCTTAAAAACCTTTCTTTGACTGACTCTCTTTTCTACTAAATAGAGTATAGGCTTATCTCATTCTTATTTCATAGTTATATGGATCCATGTTTTCTCCAAATAGATTGTAATCTCCTTGAGAGCAGGATTGGAGTTGTTTCTGTTTTTCTATCCTTCCTTAGCCTAGTGCCTTGCACATAATAGTTGCTTAATGAATGTGTGCTGAATTGTTGAATTCTCTAATTGAGGCTTTCTAACAATTGATTGGTTTTAGATGCAGGAAAGATGTCTCCAAAGGAGCCTTTGCCAGCAGTGCAGGATGTTCTGAAGAAGGCTTTCCGTGTTGTAGAGTACCAGCATGGGCTCTGGAAGAGTACTCTGAGTGATTGCTTACCTCTCCTGACCTCCCTTAGCAACCTGGCAGAGCAGCTACAGGCCAATCAGAATGTCCAGTTGGAGAAGACTCCACTTCGGGCTTTCCCCGACCTGAAAGATCGCTTGAGACGAAAACTGCTGGCTGCTGGGGATGCCATCTTAGACCAATTGGGAGAAAAGCTGTAAGAGATCGTGATGTGTTTCTTGTACAGGAAAAGAATTTAATGTTTTATTTGTAAGCAACCAGTTTGATCTCCAACTAAGGGAGCTTTTTTGTAGCCTAACACAATTGAGTTTTGAGACATGTATTGCAGGTACTCACTACTTTCCTTTCCTTATGCTCTCCACGTCCTTTTGTCCTAGAACTTAGTGGTCCAAAGCAGGGTGGTAAGAACCTTGGATTCAGAGTCAGGACCTGAGTTGAAATGCCACTTACTAGCAGTATGATGGTGAACAGTTCCCTTCATCTCTCTAGACCTCAGTTTCCTCATCTGTAAAATGATGGGACTGGACTAGATGATCTCTAAGCTTCCTTTCAGCTCTAAAACTATGACATATCTTAAGACAAACTTTTGCCGAAAGTCTCAAGATCAGAACTTTTAAAGAAGAGTATTAATAAGCAATATCATTCATTCTTTTTTGGAGGAGAAGCAGTTGAGGTTAAGTGACTTTCCTAAGGTCATACACAGTATGTGTCTGGGGCCAGATTTGAACTCAGATCCTCCTGACTCCAGGGCTAGTGCTCCACCTACCATGCCACTTTAGTCCACGAAATTCTTAGTATGTATCATAGACTTTGAATTGGAAGGAACCTTACCAGTTATTTAGTTTTAACTCTTATCTACAGAATGAACTCTGTGGTATCCCTGAGAGATGATCATCCAGCCTCTGCTTGGAGAGATTTCATGATGGGGATATCCCAGAGGTCCCCCATTCTATTGACCAGTCCTCACAGCTAGAGAGTTTTACCTTTGAACTTAGAACTGAAATCTGTCCCCATCGCCTCTATGTCTGCCCTGTAGGGCCAAAAAGAACAATTGTGATGACCTCTCAGATCGTTAAAGTTGGTGATTATGCTGTCTCCTTCCCCACACATTGCACCAGATTTTCTCCATGTTAAAAATTCTTCAGCTGGTCTTGATAACATGCTATTTCCAGTCACCTCATCCTGCAGCTTGCTTTTTCAAAATGTGATCAGAATTAATGGGACAATCCTCATTAATGGTTGCTTTTATTTACCTCTAATGGGTATATGGGTTGCTGGGAGTATGATGTACATCTTTTCAATGCTGGTAAGTGCCATTGTCTTTTCCTGCAGAACTAGCCTCCTCCAGGTGCGAGATACAGTCAGCAGTCAAGTGGAACAAGTGTTTGAGCTATATGAACAGAAAGCAGATGAACTTGGACTTGATGTAGTCTTGCAACCTTCTGCTGTCAGCCCCTCATTGGCTGATATGCTGGCATGGTTACAGGACATTGACAGACATTATCGAAACGTGTATCCTTCGCACAGATACCCTGGGAAACCTACATGTCTTCAGTTCACAAATGGTTGTTTTGACCACAGAATCACAGAATTGCAGAGTGGAAATGGACCTTAATCTCTGTCTAGACTAATTCACACTGGAAAAAGAATTTTCTAGAAATTTCATAAATGATCGTCCTGTTTTTGTTTGAAGACCTCCAGTTACTAGTCATTTCTCATCTCTCTCCTTCCACTTATAGCTAAATTTCTTGAAAATCAATAATTCCACTTTTGCACTAATTCTCCTTGGACTCCTTGCAGTATAATTTTTTGCTCATGACTCCACTATATTGCTCTTAGAGGTCACCGGGAGTTCCTTGATCACCAGTTCTTTCTCATCGTTCATCTTTTTGACCTGCAGTGTTTGTCAATGTTGACCATTCTTTTCTTCCAGATCCCTTCTGTTCCTGTGGCTTCAGAGACACCATGCTAGCCTGCTTTTCCAGTGTCTCTAAAGATTCCCTTTCTGTTTCATATTTTTCGAATCCTTAAGGTGAGTTCTTTGTCCCATATTGTTGTCTTTGAACCTGTTTTCTTCTCCTTTTCCATTGGTGAGTTCCTACACCTCCTCAACTTCATCTGTCACTCAGCTCAGCTCTGACCTGAATGAAAGGCTCATACCTATAAGGTAATCTCCCATCAGCCCCTCAGCCTATCCAAAATGGAAATTCTAACCCGGCCTTCAAAATGGTCCCCTCTTCCCCACTTGCCTTTATTTTTCTTGATGTCACTACCTTTATCCTAGTCCCCTAGGCTCAAACTCTTGGAGTCATCTTTGACCCTTCTCTCATCTTTCCACATTGAAGAATCTGCATGTGTGAAATGCTTTCTCCCTCTGAGAATCTTGTTGTGACTTAACTCAACTAGCACACATCTCTCTGCTTTCTCCCTACCACATCCAGTCCAACCATTGGAAACCTTTTGTGATCCTGTAAATGGTTGCACAACTAATTTCTTTCTCTCATGTCAAATTTTCCTTTATTTATCTGTTTAAATGTTGTATTAAATTTCCTTGAGGTCAAATTGTTTTTCATTTTGTTACAGTACCCGTGCACTGTGCCTGGCAAATAGTAAATGCATAGTAAATGCATGTTGAATGAATGGATTTATTCTCCCTGAAATGTCATCTTGAATTCCTGTGCTACCTCTCCTCATTGTTATTTTTAGGGAGACCATTGCCTGCCTAGACTATTGTAATAACCTTCTGATGTCTCTTCCCCCTTTCACTTTCTTATCCTTCAATTCCTTATTTCTGACCAGATCAATTTCCTTATATAGCAATCTAATCTTATCGTGTCTCTGCTCAAAACCTTTCATGGTTCTCTCTTCACTGCTGAGTGAAATATATTTGTAACTTGGCATTCAAAATCCTACCTAATATGGAGCATAATTTTTTTTTTAGTCTTATCTCTTACTATTCCCATCTATGTATGTTGTTGCAGTCAAAATAACCTACTCACTGTCCATCCTACCTGCTGGATAAATAGCTGCTTTTGTGCCTTTGTTCTCACTTTTCCCCTATAACTGCAATGCTCCCCTTATTTCTTCCTTTTCCCCAAACTTGACTTGTTGAAATCCTATATGTCCTTTAGTACATAAGCATTTCCTTTTCCTCTCTAACTAATAACCTTTCCTTTTTAGGTGTTACCAGCAGCACTGTTTGTACCTGTCGTCTTATACTAATGTATTGGATTTCTTTAGGCAGTTATTCATTTATCTATCAATCCCCATTTGATTGGGAGACACATGAAGGCAAGAATTGTATTCTACATGATCTTGATATCTCTCTTAACACCTTGCATAGTGTTCTACATGTGGAAGGCATTTAAATATTTGTTAAAATTAAACATGTTTATCTCACTCTTTGGGGTCCTTAACTTCTATAAAGTTACCTGGAAAGGAAATATCTCCTCTCCCAGATTCAGTGGGGAAATTTGCCCAACATCCAAACTCTGCCACAAGCCTGGGATCGAATTTCAGAGAATGATCAACACCTAGTACAAGGTATTTATGCCCATTTCAAGATTGTCTCTTTCCCACCCTCTCCTTCCCTCACCAGAAAGCTAGTATTTGACACAGATTTAAATATATATAAAGCCATACTATGCCTATTTTTATTTTTCAGTTCTTTCTCTGGAGATGTATAGCATCTTTCATAGTTTCTTTGTAGTTGATTTGATTATAATACTCAGAATAACTTGATCATTCACAATTATTCTTCAGTTTAGCTGTTACTGTATACAAAATTCTGCTTATTTCACTTTTCATTATTTCCTGCAAGTATTTCCATGTTTTTCTAAAGTCAACAAGCTCTTCATTTCTTATAGTATAATAATATTCCATCACAATCATATAAAACAACTTGGTTAGCTATTACTCAGTTGATGAGCATCCCTTCAATTTCCAGTAATTTGCCACCACAAAGAGAGCTACTATAAGTATTTTAGAAGATGTAGGTTCTGTTACTATGTCTTGATCACTTGGCTAATAGACCTAATAGTATTGCTAGATCAGTTTATAACTCTGAAAATAATTTCAGATGGCTCTCCAAAGTGGTTTTGGATCAGTTTATAGTTCCACTAATAGTGTATTAATGCCCCAGTATTCCCATATCCCCTCCAACATTAGTTATTTTCCTCTTCTGTCATTTTAGCCAGTTTGATAAGTGTGAAATAGTATCTCAAAACTGTTTTAGTTTGCATTTCTCTAATCAGTAATGGTTTAGTGCATTTTTATGCGACTATATATAGTTTTTATTTCTTCATTGAAAAGCAGCCTGTTTGTATCCTTTGATCATTTATCAATTTGGGAATGACTCATTTTTATAGATTTGACAAAGTTCTTTGTATATTTGAGAACTTTATCTGAGAAACTGTTTATAATTTGTTCTTTTCACCTATTAGCTCATAAGTTTCTTTGGGAGTATGGACTGTTTTATTTGTATCTCTGGGGACAACACAAAGCTTAATTTTATAAATCAAGGATCTTTTCTCTCTTTCTTTCCCAGATATCCTGCTGAATGTATCTTTTTTCCTGGAAACTTAAAGAAGGTTTCTATCCATATCATATCCAAAGAAACTACAGTTAAAGTCCAGCTTTATTTCACTTGCCACTTTAAAACAAATGTGGGCATACTCTCGTGTTGGGAATACAGATTTCTAGAAGACAATTATTTTATAGAGGATTGGGGCTATATGTTTCTGAACCCAAGGAGTTTTTATTCTATACCAAAGACTGAGCTGAAGCTCAGTAAGGAAAATCAGGTTGGTAGTAACAGAGGAAGTTCAGAAATGTTGGAGGAGCTGGAGTAACCACCCAAGAAAGGGGGACCATTATGAAGACAGGCAAAGAGGGAAAGTCAATGCTTTGCCATGGTTTTGTCATCCAAAGCCTTTGCTTCATATGCTGTGTCTTAAATTTGGGAGGATACATTTTTATCTGAAATTTAAATACATGTGATGGAAAAGTTCGTCTAAAAAATTTCACCTCCAAAACTACTCTTCTGAGGGTTTGGGGACAAAAATAAAAATGATAAAACTCAGCAGTGGTGAGGTCATAGAGAAATAAGAAGCTCATATTTTGCTCGTGAAATTGTAAACTGATAAGTCCTTGGGGAACAGACTAGGGGCTATGCTATATATTGTGCTTATAGTCTTTGATCCAGAAATTCCCTTTCAGTGGAGCTTACTTTGAAAAGCATATCAAAAAGAAAATGTTCCAACATTTGGAAAACTGTTCTGTTACTATAATCCAGTGAAGAACTATGGAAAGGAAATTTAGTGAATAGGAAAATAAGAAAAGAAAACTGATATAAAATAATGAAAAGTGGAAAACACAGAATCTGGATTAAGTAATGAGAACAAAATAAATCCTTGATAAGCCCTCTTCTCCTTTGAACTCTCTCCATGTCTAGAAATTGATTACAAGAGTATTTCCCTAGAGAAGTGCAGTAAGCACACTTTTAAGTATGAGTATATAAAGGTCAATATTTATATGCAAATTTAGGGGTCAATTGATGAAAATAACTGGAGGAGATAGAGATTTGAAATCTTAAGATATAGAAATTTGTATATTCATTTTAAAGTTCATGTTTGATTGGTTTTGTTAACTGTTTAATGGATTGACTGAGATTATATTTAACATTTTTCCCAACTTGCTGTTTCCAAACTTTGCCACAAGGGGGTAGCAATGTGGCATAGATTCTTTTTGATGATTATTGTAGGTTCATGAGCCCATTAGAATGAAAAGGAAAGCTCACCTAGTCCAAACTCTAGTTTTATAGAGGAAGAAAGAGACAGGAGGTGAAGAGACTTGAATAAGATCATATACCTTTTCAGTGGTAAAGGGGAGAATCTCAAATCCTGATCACTTGTCTCCCAGGATAGAGCTTTTTCTTTGTTTGTTTCCCTATGTTTGTACTTACTGATCAAGATCCTACTGGAGGACATTGTAGTCTCCTGATTGATTGGTGGAGAGGAGGGAGATGAAGAGATTATCCTCAAAAGTGATCACTGATGAAATTCATAATCCAGTGCTTTTTGGCCTTTCCCCCTCCCTTCCTGGCACATTCTCTTCCTCAGCCTGGTGTCCTAAAGCAGGGAGACAATATATCTTGGGTATAAAGCTTTCCAGTGAAGGATGTGTTCTTGCTTTTGTTTGGAATAAATAGTTTTAATAGCTCATGTTTTGTGGTGATTTATATTTACAAAGTCCATTATCTCATTGAATCTTTGGTGTGTTCCATGAGGTTGAGCCATTATTCCCAACTTACAGACAAGAAAACTGAACTTCAGAGGGATTTGAAAAAACTTGCTCAGTCATGTAATGACTGAGTATAAGCCCAATGGAGGCAACATAACATTGTAGAAAAGACTTGGTTCTGCCAGTACTAGCTATGTGATACTGGACAAAGTTTGCACAAGACGATTTCTGAACATCTCTTGCAGCTCTCATGTCTTTGTGATTCAAAATATTCTCCCCTTTCCAGTGCCCTGTGTAGGTTGGAATAAAGTGAGCTTTTGATTAGCCATCTTTACCTGTGAAACTCCTCTATTTCTAGAAATTGACCACAAGATTTTCATTGAGAAGATGAGGAAGCACTTATCCCAAGTGAATGAACCTATTTAGGTCTTAGTGTGTTATTGGGAGAAAAGGAAGCCAAGGTTAGTGTGCTCAGGAGAGGACCCATCCTTTTCATCTGCCAAATAAATCATTAACATCTCTCTTTAGCCTTGTCCCAAGGAAAAGGAGCCAGACTTTTCCTGAGTCTAAACCTATTTCCTTATCTGGCTCCTGGAGTGATCAGGGCTTTGTTCAGGCAACAGCAGCAGTCTTGTCCATTATCCTCCCATCTCACTCCTTTGCCAAGATAGTTGGAATGAAGCAGGGCTGCCTGCCAGAGCCTTACTCTTCTGCCCTCTGTGCCAGGTGCAAGGAGCAGAGCAAACAAGTGCTTCTAGAGGAATTTCAGGGAGGTGATCCAATTCAAGCTCCTTCTCCCTCTCATTCCTGAAAGTCTCTGACTCACTGGCTCTTTGTTGATGGGCAGCAGATCTGTTGACCTTTGAACTGACTGAACAGATGAGCTAAGGAGGCCTAAAGTATAAGGGAGACTCTTAGGAGTCTTAACATTGAAAGGAATTTTAGAAATAAGTTCATTATACGAAGGAGGAAACTGAGGCACAGATTGCCCAAAGTGGTTGACTAATAATTGGATAATTTTCAGCTTAGAATGAAAAAGTGCTGGAAGACATTGTTATTATTGCTAACTTACCAATTCTCAATTGCCCAATGTTTAACCACCTGCAACAATCCTAGAAAATTAATAATCAAAGCTCTCGAGAAATTTTTTGTGTGTATCATGGACCTTTTGGGTTGTCTGCAATGATAAGAAACTCACTATTTTTCAGTACAACCCTTTCCATTATTGAATAGTTCTGATAGGAAATTCATCCCTTCTCCCATTTCCCCAGATTTCCTAATTCTGCCTTCTGGGACCAACAGAACAAATCTAATCCAGGAGCCAGCCTTCCAGATACCTGAGGACAATAACTTTAGTTTACATCTAGTACAGACCAGTTCTTACTTTGAAATTCCACGGTGGTCCATTTTACAAGTAACCTCAGAGCCCTATGTTGGAGCAATATGCAGTTTTATCTTGGCCAGTTGATATTTTGTCATGTGGAGAAGATTTTAAAAAAAAAAAAAAGTCCTGGGCAGGATGGTTGACTAGAGCAAAAGTAGGTTTTCAGGAAGAAAGTGCCTTTTGTACCCCTTTTTCCATCTGTCTGCTTTTTCCACTTGGGCCACTTCTCTCACTTACCTTAAATTGTAGGAAACACCTGCCTTTTGGCGGCAAATGATAACAAAAAGAATGCTATACTTAGATTCAGTGGATGTAGGCTCAGACCATTTGTCTGGCACTAGCTGCATGGTGAGTAGTGAATCACTCCTGAGCTTTAGTTTCCTCATCTGTAAATAGGAATGATGATGATGACATTTGTACTATCATAGGATAGTAAGAAAAGAGATTTATCTTAAAGTTCTATGAAACAATGAATTATGGCTCTCAAATTCAACAAACACATGAAACTGATAGCAGGAAGGTAGGAGCAACTATTAGTAAGTCTAAGTAGGGCACCACTTTTTTTTCTGCTGTGGGACTAGCTGTAGGCAGCCTATCCAAGCAGGGAAGAGCCAAATTCTCTGGGCTGATGGTTAGTCACACCATTATACAGGGTGGTTGAATTTCTGTGCTGTGAAGGGTGAGCAGCTGAGTCAGCCAAGACTTCAGTTTGTCAGCATGTGCTGCTTTGTTGTTCAGTCATGTCCAACTCTTTGTGATCCCATTTTGGAGATTTTTAAAGCAAAGATATTGGTGTGGTTTGCCATTTCCTTCTCCAACTCATTTTATAGATGAAGAGCTGACGCCAACAGGTTGAGTGACTTGCCTCAAGTCACACAGCTAGTGTCTGAAGCCAGATTTGAACTCAGAAGGATGTCCTGACTTCAGGCCCCATCATCTAGTTATTACCAGGGTGCTTTACAACCACCTTTAAATTGAAGGATGTGTGCACAACCTGCTTTTAAGTTTAATCTGCATTATTAAACTTTCTCTATTTTATTAAGTCTAGACAGTCAAAACATGATCAATTGAACCCTATTTTGTAGCATTTGTCTATTTCCAAAGTATAAATAACTCACGCTGCAAATTTAACAATTGACTCTCAGCCATTTCAATCTGGCTCTGGCACATCCCTAGTTCTAGTCCAATCCCTACTGAACAAGAATTCATTCTAGAACAATACCAAGAATTGTTCATCCAGCCTTGCTTGAACACATCTGGGTAGACATTTACCTACTGAGACAGCCCATAGCACTTAGAGTTCTCATTCATAATAAATGATTCCTCATGTTCAAGCAAAATCTGTTTCTCTGCAACTTCTATCCATTACTCTGTCCTCAGAGGATAAGCAGAACAAGTCTAATTGTCTTTCTACATGACACCCCTTTTGAATACTTACAGGTTTCATAGACCTGAAAGGTAGGAAAGACCAAGAGATCATCTAGCTTAGAGGCTCTTAACCATTTTTGTTCCGTGGGTCCTGTGGGCAGTCTGGCAGCTTTTGGACTTAATCAGAATCATGTTTTTAAGTCTATAAAATAAAAAAATTACAAAGGGAGCCAACTATATTAAAATATAGTTAGCAATTTAAAAAAAAGTTTATGAAAAAATGTATGGACCCCTAGAACCCTTGATCTAACATGTTTTACAGATGAGGAAATAGGACCCCAGGTCAAGTAACTTCATAGAAAGTAGGCAAATCTTAAGGTCTGAATCATGAGGTTCTTCTTGGTCACCTTTTCTGCCTTCACTCTCCTTACTTCCCATCCCCAGATCTCTTCTTCAGACTAAATATCCCCAAATCCTTCAGCCAATATTAATATGGCCTGATATTCAAGCATGTTACTTTCCAGCTAAACTCAGTCTGATGTTTATCAATATCCTTAAAAGTGGCACTTGGAATTTAGCAGAGTACTTCAGATGTGGTCTGACCAACATGGGAACACGGCAGGACTTTAATCTCCTCTTTTCTGGGTCCTGTCTCCTGAGCCTTTCTCCATTCTTTGGGGTCAATGTGTTTCTGAAATCCTGAGATTCCAGTGCTGAGGAAGTAGGATACTATAGTGGACAATGGGAGAAATACAAGCATTAAGTAACTTTCTACCCTTGAGAAGCTTCCAGTCTAGTAGGAGAGTTAAAACACTATAACATAGCACTAATAATTTGTATTTCTGTAGCACTTTTAAGTTATATAACCCAGGAACATTGAAAGATAATTAGTGTGTCAGCATCCCCATTTTACAACTGTCAAAACTCAGGATTTGCCCGGGCATGGACAGCTAACAAGTATTGGAACCTGAACTCGGGACTTGTGAGTAAAAGTTTTTGGTTATACCACACTATCTTTGTCTCAGATATGGGTTAGCTTTATGTTCTCAACCTCAATGTGCCCAGCCTCATAAACCCAGCTACTCCATCTAACATTTATAGGCAACAGCTGATTTTTATCAGCCAGTTTGTTCTTTCATATAAGTAGAGTTTTATGAGGGTCTTCTGAGCTGGCTTATAATGTGATGAAATGTCTGCAAAACTCTACCATAAATCCAGGGAAGCTGCCAAGGGCAGGATGTGATTTTGCAGGCACATTTTCCCCAGCTGGAAAGCCTTGTCCCTCTGCCGAGTTTTCAGTTTTGCACTTGTCTCTTTTGACTTGGACAGGCTCATCGACAACTCGCGGCTTCTTTAAAGGCAGCTGAGAAGTGAGGGGTAGGAAAAAATGGACCAGAAAGCTAATTTGTGCTAAAAATGATCCTGGACACATGGGCCTCTCTGATGCTGGCTTTTGATGCCGGCTGCTATAACAGAGACATCAGCCCGAATGGCCACATGAACTCTGAAGGGGGGACAGTGCCAACTCAGCAAATTATTAATCTTTTCATTATTTGGGTTGAGTTGTCACTCTTCACACTTGCCAGAGACCTTCAACGTCTTTCATTAGTTTGGTAAATTAAGAAGCCGCTCTTAAGGATCTCCCCAGATGTCCTCCAAACTTGACATCTTTTTCCAACATCTGGATCCTTCTCAACAAAGAGACGGGGTTTGAATGGCCTCCAAACAAGGTGAGGCCCAGTCGCTTTCTCTACTGGCCAAAGTGAAGGAACGGTTTCCAAAAGCTCTGAGAAGCTGAGCACTAACCATTTGTGCCAGGGAATTTTCTCCCAAAGACCGCAGCATCTTCTCTGTTTTTGCCAAAAGGCCATTAGGCTTAGTTTGGCCAGATCATGGGGTTTTTAAGGCCAGAAGTGGTCTTAAGAGATCTTGTGCAGTCCTCTGGGTTTTACAGATGAAAGGGAATCCGCTGGTCTTGTAACTCCCAGTCCAGTGGTGAGGCTCCCCATCCTTCAGTACCTTTGCTTCCACGCATTCCCCTTGGTCCTGGAGACTCATGGTGTTCCCTTCCCCCCATGACTCTTAGTCTGTTCCTTCTGGGACTCTTTCCTGTTCTCCCGCTCCCCAGGATCTGGAGATGAACCTATGAATGGAATGCATCTTGCCTGTCAGCTAGGAGGCCTGCCCAGCTCCCCAAAGGCTTCTTCTTTCCCAATCCTCTGGTTACAGCACATCCCTTCCACATCCCTGCATGACGATGATGGCGCTTGGAAAGGAGAAAATGCCAACATCTGCCTTGTGCAACCCTGTCCAATTTGACAGCCCTGTCAAGAACGCCCCTGGGGCATACTCCCATCACCTCTTGGAAGAGACAAAACTTTATTAACACACTCGGCTCATAGGCTTTAGAGCTTGAGGGGATACGTGATCAGAACCTCCTCCCTGAGGAGGGTCCAGCTCCCCTGATCCTCTTCCTAGTAATGCAGTGGAGAGCAGCCAGTGCATGGGGCAAACACAGGAACAACTGGTCAGAAGAGCCCTCCAAAGGCCAGGCTGCATGCACAGTCAGTACACAGCAACAATTCACTAAGTTTCAGTGTTTCAGTGGGTTGTGGGGGACTTACAGAATTTCAGAGCTGGGAGGGATTGAGATGTTTGACTTGTGCCTAAACAAAAAATCCCTTCTAACACTATTGGTAACAACTCATTATCTGGGCTTTAACTGAAGACTTCAAGAGCACTCACTGTAGAGCCCATTATACTTTTGGTTACAAAGTAGGAATCAGTAAAATTTTCCCATCCCAGTAAACCACAGGTCAATGCTTGCCTTTCTCTGTCCATCTCGCACTATTTTACTATCCCAGCTGTCATGGGAATAAGCCAGGTGTATCTGGCTCTTTCTTGCCAGTACCCCCATCCAGGGGTCACAAGAGACTCAAGGGAGAGGAATCCCTGAGGTTTGCAGATGAGGATGGCTTGATCCCTGTAGGAATCTGGGTCTGAATGTGTGTTCCTAGCAGCTGAGTATGCCCGAGCATTCAGAACTTCAGAGCACAGGGTTTGTAACTAGGGTTTGTTAGAAGTGAAAAAAGTTCTATTAAAATTCCTTTTCCTACTTCTGAGAAATAGCTTTCTCTGGAGAATAGAGAAGGTGATAGTGGGCAAAAATGGACTCACAAGACAATCATTGGAAAATAATGGGAGAATCAGAAATGTTCCACCAGCAGCAGCCTGGGCAAATATTGAAAGGGTATTATTAGCTAATGTAAGATAAAGGGCTATATAATATTGTGGAATACATCACAAGCAGAAGAGAGACCACAGTGGCCTTCATTGGAGACATGGACTATAAGAGTCCTACTCCCTATGGGCCGTAAGAGGCTAGGATTATATTTGATACTGGTCACTGGTTAGGACTCTAGTACAAATTTATTTACTGTCTCTAACTTTATTGTTTATTCTTTAAAGCCTTGTGAGCCAGTGGGCTTGTAAGGGGAATTGGTGACAACATTTTAAGAAGCATGAAAGTCTCATATTACTGGTGTAAGAATGAGCAAACACAGAAGTGTACCTGGGCTTTTTATGTGGGGTGAGAGTCACACAATGGTTCCACTTACACAAAATTTAAATGTCACTCATAACTTTCAGTTGTTGCTACTCATTCTACCCTCTGTCATTACAGAAAAAAATAACCTTTCTTCCACATGACAGACCTTCAGATACTTGAAGACCTCCTTTATCCTCAGTCTTTTCTCTAGCTTAAACAAACTTGGTGCCTTCAACCAATATTTATGTGATGATCTTAGATATTTTCACCATTCTGTTATCCTTCTATGGACACTTTCCAGTTTACCGACATCCTTCCTCCCATGAGGTCACTAAACACAGTTTGCCAGCTACAGGGCAGAGATCAGCAGAATGATCATCTCTTATTTTGTACACAAGGGCCATCTAGTTTTGGCTGCCATTTTGCACTGTTGACCCATGTCACATTGCATTCTTTTAAGATCCCCAAATATTTTTCACATCCATTCTTGTCTAGTCATGACTCCCCTACCTCATACTTCTGAAATTTATTTTTTGAAGTCAACTACAGGACTTGACATATCTCTACTAAATTTTATCATATTAGATTCAGTCCTCTGCTCTCACCTGTCTAGTTTTGAATCCTGTCATCCAATGTGTTAACTGTCCACCTTGGTTTCGTGTCACCTGCAAATTTGATAAGCCCATCATTGGTTTCCTCAATGATAAAAAATGGAAAAAAAAATAAAAGGGCAGATCACCTTCTAGTATAGAGACCTGATCCCTGATCTCAAAGAGCTCATGGTGTGGTAGGGGAGCTAAGACAGATACTCTAATGCAAAATGAAATATAAATACCATTTGAGTGATACAGCATGCTTTATTCGTTCAGAAGGAAAGACTGATCACTTGCAGCTGTAGGGTTTGGGGAAGACTTCATGAAAGAGGAAACATCTGTTCTGGGCCTTGAATGATGGGAAATATTTCAACAGGTAGATATGGATTGAGGGTAAGGAGAAAGTGTATAGAGGATATTCCAGGCATTGGGGCAAGTGCAAAGAAAGGCATGGAGGTTAGATGAGTTTGAGGAATAACTAGTAGTTTGTTTTCACTGGAGGGTAGAATGTATGGGGCAGGGAGAAAGGATGGTAATGAGAGAGAAGACTGGAGAGCTAGGTACAGCCAAATCGTGGAGGGTTTTCAATGACAAGTTGAGTTTGGACTTGATTCTTTAGCAATGGGTACTGTGGAAGGTTTTTGAGTAGAGGCTAACTAGATTAGAGGTGCACATTTCCTGTTTTCTGATGAAAGCTCTTCCTGAACCTGAAACCTAGATCCACAAATTTCTGCTCAACTTTCTTACAGGGAGATGAAACTTAGAAGCAAATACCCTTGGACAGAACTTCAAATTTAAACCATCTGGGTATAGGATGGCAATGACAAAAGCATTTATCTCTTGCCCAGGTTTCTGCTGAATTTCTGTGTTTGGGCCCTCATTCTTTCACAAGGGACCATACTCAGAGGATTATAGATTTGGACTTTGACAGTATCAGGAAAGCCATCTATCTACCATCTCCCAGATGAGGAAATTTAGGCCCAAAGAAGGGGTGTGATCTGTCTATGATCACAGGTGATAAGTGACCAAATTGGTATTTGAACACAAGTTTTCTGACTTCAGGTTCAGCATGCCATAGATTTGAAGCTGGAAGGGACCTTAAAAGTCCTCAAGCTATCCTTTTACGTTTCAGGTTAAAAGAAAAAAAACCCTGATGTTCAAAGTTTAATCATGTAAGAGGTAAGGGACAGAAGTGGGATTTGAATCCAGGTCTTCTGATTCTAAATGCAGTATTCTTTCCACTGCTCACAGTTTCATGTGGGAAGGCCCCTCAAAAGGTGTCCATTCTTCTCTTCTCTTTGCCCACCTCCAGAGCAAATTTGATAAGCCCACCATTGGGGCCTTCATTGATAAAAATTGAACGAAAGGGACAGATCTCCTTCTAGTATAGAGTCATGATGCCTGCCCTTAAGGAGTACATGGTGTGGTAGGGGAGCTAAAACAGAGATAGTCTAATACAAAATGAATCATAAACACCATTTGAGTGATACAGTGCACTTTACCAGCATCTTCAGCAAGTGATGGTCTGCAGTGCCTTTGAAGCCCTCCAGTGACAGGGAGCTCACTCTCTTTGCAGGCAGCCCATTCATTTGTGGAGAGCTCTGAGTGGGAGGACTTGTTTCTCCTGATATTTAGCTGATCTGAGGTTGCCTCCATTACTGCCTCTGGCCCGCCACCTGCTTCCTGGAATAAGCAGACTAAAAGGGTCCTAATTAAGCAGGAAGGGTGGGACCCCACCCCTGCCTCCTTCCCTTGGGTCACAACTTCTCGGGGGGCCTTGGGGATCCAGTTGCATGCTCTCCCCACGTGAGTGGAAGTAGCAACCTGGGCCAAGGCAGAAGACAGCGACGACAGCCTGGATCCTCCACCCTTGTTCTCAGCACTCCCTCCCCTACCTCCTCACTCTCCTGCCTGTCCTCACTCTGGAAAGGCTTGTCCGATGGACTGATTTGGAGGCAGAACCAGCCATTTTCCTGGCTCTGCTGTTGATCAGCTCGCTGTGTGACTGATCAAGTTTTTTGCCTCTTCTGAGTCTAAAACGAAGGGGTCAGACTAGCCAATCTCTAATGCAGGAGAAGGGACCCTTCTTTCTGCCAGGGGCTATTTGGAGATTGATAACATCATTCTCGGGTCTTACAAAATTACCGATTTGGAGAACTCAAGCAGTGGGAGTCGTACCTAGTTTTTAGCTTATCATTGCCTGCAGCTGCCTTAGCAAATGATTGCTGCACGTCTCCTGGGATGCTTAGCATCTTATCATTCTCGGCTTCTACATCACTACTTGTTGCTCCCAACCCCCCTTGACCCACAACCTCCCAGCACCTGGTTGTGTCTGCCTGGGCCAGGGGTGAGACATCTGTGGCCCATCAGAGACCCCAGGGACCTTCCCTTTGCACAGACAAAAGTCCAGCTTCTGATGAGCCAGCTGTGTGGCCACCTCCATGCCATTGTCAGGACAATATCTGCTGTCCAGACTCAGTGGAGAACATTTGCCTGTGGGGACCTGGAGGTGTGTCATTTCCTGGGAAACACTTTGGCTGCACTTCAGAGGCTTGGCCCAGCCCAAACGGATATGAGCTGCCTCTTAGCCCACCCCCACCTTCTACCTCAGCAATCCTAGCACAATCCCAGACTCTGGGCTGGCTGGAAGTCAGGATTCTAGGCCCGAGAGCTCCCAGTCCTCCCCCTACCCTGATGAACTGCAATATCAAACCAGACCCTGCTTTGTCCCCAAACATTCACTATCACCACTCTCCCTCTGCAATCTTGGGACAATGGGGCAAGGCCAAAGCCCTCAGTGATGTGTTTGGGAGAATAACCACCCGCAGCTGGGCGGCCAAGGGCTCCTTTCTTTGATCCAAGCTGGCAGTGTCTGAGGGATGTTCTCTCAGCCCCATCCATTATGAAAGGCAATATAATACCTCCAACCTGAGGGTCTCCAACAGCTCTGCAGCTCCCCTCTGACGGGGGTGGATGAGTGGAACTAGAAACAGCTGGTGACTCCAGGGAGACAGCCTGTGGCTTGTAGTCTCCGGTCACTGCCTGGTATGACCCATGTTGTCCATTTGCCTCCAGTTTTGGGGCTGCATCCTTTTTATATTCTGTATCATACTGTAGCTATCTGGATGATAGTGTGATTTATACCAACTAGGAGCCTTAAAGAATATCTACTCTGGGCTGCCGTCCTCATTTTACAAAGGGTGAAAACCCCCCAAATTTAGAGAAGGGTTAGGAGGAGGGAAGAGACCTGTCCAAATTACACAAATACTAAGTGGCAGAGTCTGGATTCATATCCACAGTCACTAACTGCACATCTAGATCATTTCCCACTATCTAATTTCTATAAAAGTCTTATCCTCCTTCCTGGGGTATAAATTCTATAAGAGTGGAAACCACATATATCTCAAAGTCTCCAAGGTGCCAACTTGAAGCTTTGCACATTATAGGTCATTCATTCAACAAGCATTTATTAAATTCCTACTGTGTACCAGGCATTGTGTAACAGTAGGTGCCAAGGAGAAAAAGATAAAAAGAGAATAGTTCCTTCAAGAACTTGACCCATTACTGGGAAGAAACAATATGAATGTAGACGTGGAAAAACTATATGTATATATAAATACATATTTAATGCAAAAAAGTAGTATGACATAGTAGATAGAGTTGATCTTAGAAATGTGTTCAAGACAACTCTGATTCATTTTTGGCCATGTGATCTTGGGCAAATCATTTAATCTCTTGGTGCCCCTCCCTTGACAATTTAAGTTACGGAAAAGATGCTGACTTTTGTTTGTAGTTTCCTCATTGGAAGTTTCCTACATCAAGAAATCATAAATGCAACCCTACCTATGCCAGATAAAGAATAACTTCTGATTAATAAATGTTGATTGAAGTAAATTGGATTTCATCTGACTAAATTCTATTTCAGTCCAATGGGAGCTAAATGGGTTTTGTGGGCTAGTTTGGGAATTTAACCACAATTTCTAATCTTGAGTCTATGGGAAAGCATGCTCTGTGTTATACAGCCAGCACTGCCATTGAGAAGAGAGTGGGATGACATTGAGAACATATGTTCCCCTCCCCACTGTGGTTTATTGGGAAAGAAACATAGTATCTCAGGGAAGACTTTTATTTCATTTTGGTTAAATGTATTGATACAAGAAACAGATACTTGCCAGTAAACAATCAGTTCCTAAAAACCAGCTAGTTTAGTGATAATTAGCAGAAAGGACAGATATAACCTTGAACTTTGACATTATGTTAAATAACATTAACTGTTTCTTGTATAAGGAGATCTCTTATAATTCCAGGGAGGTTGGCCTGACCTAGCATAGACCAGCTTTTCCAGAATACAGAATGTTCCCATGTTAGATGTTCTTATGTCTTCTTCTCATATACCCCGGCCTCTTCCTTTGACCATAGTCTTACTTCTCACATAACTTTCTGTACATCACTACCTGGGTGACTCACTGAAACCTCCAACTCAACACATTCCAAACTCAGCTCATCATCTTCCTCCTGCACAGAGCCATATTTCGCAATTCTGGCTGTTGGGGCCAAAAATATACTCTCAAGTCACCTTTGTAGATGAAAATATTGTAAGAAGTAATTAAGATAAAATTCAGTTGAATGGAAAGGAGAATGTGTTAATTAACATGTAGTGGACTTCCTGCCATCTAGGGGAGGGGTGGGGACTGGGGGGGGCGAATTTGTAATGGAAAGCTTTATAAGGGTTCATTGTTGAAGAATTACCCATACATATATTTTGCAAATACAAAGTTTTAATTTAAAAAATTAAAAAAAAAAAAAAGAAAGAATGTGTGACTACAGTAACTTAGGGCATAGAATCTCAGAGTAGGGAAGAATTTTCTAGTCCAGTGCATGGGATTCAGAGTCCTATACTCTTTATTCCATCACAGAGGCCTAAATAAGCTGCTCCCCAAATCAGTTAACAAACATTAAGTGCCTACTATGTGTCAGGCACTGTAGGAGGCACTGGGACTACAAAAGTCAAAAATGAGATAGTTCCTCTCTTCAAAGAGCATATAATCTGGAATTATTACTTTTCCTTCATGGAGTAAAATGTTGGTTGCTTGTGGAAGGAAGGATGGGATAGAAGCTTGTGTGCCTAGAAGAGAAAGAAGGAAGAAGGAGACGGAAGAAAGAGCAAACCTTTGGTTGGGAAAAAGGCAGAGTATAGTGGTGGTTTTGTGTGTGTGTGTGTGTGTGTGTGTGTGCATGCACATGTCTACACGTGCATACATGTGTGCATAATTTCATTAAATATTTCCCAATTAAATGTGAAAAGTAATTTTTTAAAAATGTTGAGTTTCATAATTTCTTCCTCCCTCCCTCTACCCATTGGGAAGATATGCAATATAATATTGATTATATATATAAAAGTCAGGCAAAACATATTTCCAACTTGTTGTTTGTTCTTCATTCTCAAAGAAGACCAATGATATGAGGAAGGTGAGGTCATGACTTGCAAGTGATTTGGATTGAGGGGAGGGAGGGCTAAGCAGTCGCCAGAGGCATCTGGGTCCAATGGTAAAATATAGATTAGGACGATTGGAGATGGCTCCAGATACACCAACAGACCTTGGTCTTGATCTTTTCCAGGTGTCAGTTTGTCTGAAGTAAAGCCATTTCCATATCAGCCATGTTGTAAAAGAACGTGCACATGCACACAAATGCACACACAAAGTAAAAAAAGTAAGCTTCAGTCTGCATTCAGGAGTTCACCAGCTCTCTGGAGATGGAGAGCATTTTTTTTTTTGTCACTTTGGAATTGTCTTGCATCATTTATTATCTTCATCTTTCACAGTTGATTATCCTTATTATAATTGCAGTTACTGTATACAATGTTCACCTAGTTCTGCTCCCTTTACTTTGCAGCAATTCTTATAATTCTTCCCAGATTTTTCTGAAACCATTCTGCTTGTCATTTATATGCTTTGTTTGTTTGTTTGTTTGTTTATTTATTTATTTATATGATTCTCTGTGGTCCAAGGGAGAGTGAATGGTCTGGATTCTGTTGTCCAGGCAGCAGCTAGGAGTCCAAGTCTTTTCTTCCCTGATTCTGACTTCATGCCCCCCACCCAATTTCTCTGCTTTATTGACTGCCTGTGGGAATTGTTTGTGCCCTAAAATGTACCACCTTGAGATTAAGCTCCCATCACCTTATGCTGGCTGTAAGTCTATTCTTCCCAGACCTGCTCCCACCTGCCTCATTCCTTGCTTCTGCCAATGCTGCCATCATATAGCTACTTAAGCCAGGAAATCTTGGAGTCCTCTTTACACATCTCCTTCCTTAACCTCCTTCAGGCATAAAAGTCCAATTGGTTTGAATTCTCAGTGTCCTCATTACCACCCTTCTTGGCAGTGGGATATCACAGAGCATGTTTTCATTTGTAAAGTGCTATCAATCCTCCCTCCAAATTCTTGCTCCAGTCTGTCTCCTTGCCACTCCTATTGCTACTCCCCATAGTTCAGGCACTTATCTAGTCCAACCCACACAGGAAAGAAATATCCACTAGGCAGCCTGATCTACTATTCCCCTTTAGGACAGTTCTGTTAGGAAAGAAGGAAAGGAAACAAGCAATTATTAAGCTCCTACTGCATGCACTTTGCTGTGCTTTCATTTAAGCCTTACAATAACTCTGGGAGTAAGTGCTATTTTTATGATCATTTTACATTTGAAGAAACTTTAGGTTTCTGAAGGTCAAGTGATTTACCCAGGTTAAAATACCTAGTACATGTGTGAGGCTGGATTTGAACTCAGGTTTTCTTGTCTCCAGACCCAATGTAACCATTATACCACCTTGCTGCCTAATGTTAAGCCTATTTTTGCTTTTTATGCCTTCCACTCATTGTACCTGATTCTGTTCTGTGGGGATAAACAAGTCCATATGATAACCCTTCAAATTATTGAAAATAATTATATCCTTCTGTTCTCTTCCCCCCTGCCTGCCTGTCTTTTCTCTTCTCCAAGTAAAACATCTTCAATTCATTCATCCTCATAAGGTCTGGATCCAAGTCTTTCATCCTGCTGGCTGCCTTCTTCTGGATGCTCCAGATCACCAGTTCTTCTTAAATTGTGGTACCTGAAACTGATGTGTCTGATAGAGCAGAGTAAAAAGAGACAATCACCTCCCTGTTCCTGTCAGCTCTGCCACTTTCTATGCATTCCAGGATCTCTTTAATCTTTTTAGCTGTGACATCACCCTGCTCAATTATATTTAGTTTGTGGTCCGCTAGAACCCCCAGATCTTCCCCTCAAACTGCTAATGTGCCTTCCACATCTTGTGTAAGGGAGATCTTGCACATATACAGACTCCATCAGCTCCCTTGACTAAGAAAACCTCATCATGCAGGGGACTCTGGGAGAGATGGCTTTCTGGAGCATCTCAATAGCATAGGAGAGACGTGCTTTGGAGAGACTGCAAAGCATGTGTGGACATTCTGTAGCTGGCTGCATTTGGCTTTGGGAAAGAACCTTTTTGGTTTGGCTGAGGAGCCAGAACCTTTGGTGTCTTCAGAAAGATGTGAGTCAACTTCATCCACTTCTCTATTTTTGCTCCATTTGAATTTGAGGGAGCTTAGTGATTATTCTTCTTGGCAGCTGGTAAGAGACTGTTCTGTAAAAGGAACAGACTCAGATTCTTCATGTACTTCAAGGCCACACGGCCCTAAGAAATGGGCCTGATTCCTTGGTTTTTTCCTTAAATTATTTTCTACGTGCAAAGAGTGGACTTTTGACCAGCGGAGAGTTAGCCACAGGAATCTGGGAGTGGAAATTAAGGGCAGGTGTTGCAGCCACCCAGCAGCAGTGTCCCAAGGAGCAAGGAACAATTCTCGTTAGTGACCTCAGGGAAAGATGAATCCAGCCATTATGCCAAATCTGGACATGAGCTTGATGAGCCCAAGGCTATGTAGAAACTGAGCTAAATTGTCAGCCTCCTTCCTGGAGATTGAGGCATCTAGGGGAGAGTATATGTTAGGGACATTTTGAAATTTGTTTGTGCTATACCTTGGAAGTAAGCTTTGCCAAAGCTAATTGATTTTTCTCAGGGCAAAATCTGGAAATTGAGGAAATGTCCATCAATTGGGGAATGGCCGAATAATTTGGGGTATGTGATTATAATGGAATATTGTTCATGGGAAATGATGAGCAGGATGCTCTCAAAAAAGCCTGAAAAGTTCTCCATGAATTCACACAAAGTGAAATGTACTGTGTATAAAGTAACAGCTGTGAAGGACTTTGCTATTCTCCTCAATGCAATGATCCAAGATTATTCTGAAGGATTTATGATGAAAACTATTGTCACATAGCCAATGAAAGAACTGATTGTGTCTGAATACAGATTGAAGCATACTTTTTTAAACTTCATTTTTCTTGAAAGTTTTTTTTTGGGGGGGTAGAGATCTGTGTTTTCTTTCACAATGACTTTTATGGAAATGTTTTGTATAATTTCACATATGCCTTCTTAATGGGGAGAAGGTGAGGAAGAAAGGAGAGAATCTGGAATCCAAAGTTTTAAAAACAAATATAAAAAATTTTTTACGTGAAAATGGGGAAAATAAAAATATCAAATACAAAAAAAAAAAAGCTAATTGATGTTAGGAGGTTAAATGGAATGGAGCTGTTAATCTCTGGCTTGCTAAGAGAACACAGCCAGTGGGGGCTTGAGCCAGTGGCAGAAAAAAGAGATACTCCAAAATATTCAGGGTACTCTAGAACCCCAAATGGGGATGTAGTCTCCCTGGCTCTAAGGGAGTAAGGCCAGAGAATACATCTGCCAGTTTGGGGTAATCACCATTTCCCTTTTCTAGATCTTTGCTAATCTTTTTACATGATCTGGTCTAGAATTTTCTTAGGATTGTAAGTGGAGTTCATTGCCCTGTAGTTTATAGACTCTGTCCTCATTCCTTTCAGATGAAAGCAAGTTGAGACAACAGAGAATGAATATGTAAGAATGGCAATGAGAGAAAAGTGTATTTTAAACGTTATGATAAACTGGGACTGTAGAGGAAAGTTAAGGTCAACCATAAATAAATGAATGAATGAATAAATATATCTATTGTACTTGTTATACTATATTTGTCATACTTATTTTTCTGAACTTACACCCAAGTTTAAGACTTTATTCTTATTAAATTTTATCTTAGTAAATTTACCCTTAAACTGAATCTAGCCTGTTAAGTTCTTTTTAGATGCTTATTATCATCTAGTGTGCTCACATTGAGAATTTCCCAGCTTTATAATAATCTGAAAATTTCATAAACTTGTCGTCTATGTCTTTGTCCAAGTCATGGATAACAATATTAACAATACGGAGCCAACTACAGTGGGCTACTCCACTGTGAACCACAGTTTGAATCCAGCCCTCTAAGCAATTCTTAATCTATCTAATTATAATATCATCTAGTCATATCTCTCCTTTCTCCACAAGAATAGCAGGAGATACTTTATCAAAGCCTTTCTGTAGGTTGGCCTCATGCCTGGAATGGACTCCCCACTCTTCTGAATGTGGGAATCCTCCTTCAAGTCTCAGCTCAAGTCCTATTCCATGAGGAATTTTCATAACTAAAATGCCCCCCTTCCTTCCCCAATCTCTTTTGGCCCTGATTTCTCTTTCTCCCAAACTCCTAATAAATTCCGATTTAAATCATATTTATATTTTACCATACATACCACTAGTACTCCTGATGGTCAAGACTGTGTCTAATCTAAATTTTGTGCTCCTCTCCTAGCTGAGCTCCGAGCTCAGCACATGGCCAGGGCTTGGCAAATGTGTCCTGAATTGAGTTGAGATGCACTGACCTTGTGACATTAAAAAAACAAGATTAGTAGCACCTTTATATTGTGGACCAGGAAGGTTAAAGGAAGAAGGCCATTTGTATAGTACAGTACAAGACATGTTGGCTCCAGAGACAGCAAACTTGGGAGTCCTTTACAGATTTTGTAACCAGCTCCCTCTGTGACCTGGACAAGTTCCTTCAGTCAACAAGCATTTATTAAGTACTTATAGTGTACCAAGCACTGAGGTTACACAGAAAAGCAAAAATAGTTCTTTTCCTCAAAAAGCTTTCATTCTAATGGGAGACAAACTAGAAAATAACTAGATATTTGCAAGCAGGGATGTGAAGAGCCAGCTTAAACCAGCTCTAAAGAGCAGAATGTTAAAATTCTCAATATGAGCATTTGTCTCCCAAAAAAGAGCAAATATTATAAATCAGGACCTGATTTACTGTTTTGTTAATTGTCTAGACTTAAGAAAGCATTGGAGAAGATGCTAATAATTTAGACTAAGCATAAAAATGTGTTCTGCATACATTCCCCTCCCCTGGAGAGCCAATTGTTAATCATTTGCCAGCACAGAATTACATACAAGTATAGATAGAATAGTTGGAAAATAATCTCAGAGGGGAAAGCACTAGATGCTGGGGGTTTGAAGAAGAAAGTGGAAAGGCACTTCTGAAAAAGCATCCTGTAGAAGATAGAATTCAGGAAGAATATTGATGGAAGCCAAGGAAACAGAGAGACAGAAATGAGAAGAGAGAGCATCTGTGCCCACTAGTAGTGGGTCTGTATCCCAAGGAAATTATAAAGGAGGGTAAATGACCCATATGTGCAAAAATGTTTGTAACAGCAGTTTGTGTGGTAGCAAAGAATCAGAAAATGAGTGGGTGCCCATCAATTGGAGAATGGTTGAATAAGTTGTGGTATGGAATATTATTGTTCTATAAAAAATGAAGAACAAACTGCTTTTAGAAAGGCCTGGAAAGATTTACATGAACTGATGCTGAGTGAAACAAATAGAACCAAGAATACATTGTATACAGTAATAGTAAGATTGTGCAAGGATCAACTGTGAAAGACTTGGTTCTTGTCAGTGATTCAATGATCCAAAGCAATTCCAGGAAATTTTGGATAGAAAATGCATTCAGAGAGAGAACTATGGAGACTGAATGTAAATGAACACATGCTAGGTTCACCTTTCCCCTCCCCCTTTTTTCTTCTTTTTTTTTTCCTCTCTCATAGTTTTCTCTCCCAACATGATTCACAAAGAAATGTGTATTAAAGAAAACCAGAAAAAAGAAAATAAGAAAATAAGAAATAGCCAGTGTAAATGCAGGGAGATGGAAGATGAAACACCATGTTGGAGGAACAGCAAATAGGCCAATATAGCTAGCTAGAGAAAAGAAAGGTATAAGAAGAATGGAAAAGTAAGAAAGGGCCAGATTATCAATAACTTTAAATGCTAAAGAGAAGATTTTATATTTACTCCTTTAAGTAAAAGGGTAATTTCTTTATAAAAAGAGGGTATTGGACTAGATGGTCTCCAAGGTGCCTAATAGTTGCTGATGTTCAGTTATGTCTGACTGACTTTTTGACAGCCCTATTTGGGGTTTCCTTGGCAGAAATACTGGTGTGGTTTACCATTTCCTTCTCCAACTCGTTTTACTGATGAGAGAACTGAGGCAAACTGGGAGAAGTGACTTGTCCAAGATCACACAGCTGTTGTTCATTTTTTGAAGAGATCCACTGACATTACAGGGTAATATCTTGTGTGATTTAAATGAAGCAGACTTGCACAAACTCATTAGTTTCACTCTTTTTTCCAGAATCATTGAAATCCAATGGCAAGCAGATTTGAACTCAAGAAGCTGAGTCTTCCTGACTCTATCCACTGTGCATAGGTAAACTAGGTAAGCTGTCTATCCATTAGACCTATATCTGAGTTCAAATTCAGCCTCAGTTAATTAGTATTGGGTGCAAGTTATTTAATCTCTGCCTGTTGTAGTTGACTCAACTGTAAAATGGGAATCGTTGTAGTACTTACCTCCTAGGATTGCTGTGAGGGTCAAATGAGATAATATTTGTAAAGTACCAAGCACAATATCTAGCACATAGTAGGCACTTGATAAATACTTGTTCCCTTTCCCCTAAGATCTTAGCTGTGACTCTTTCTTCTTTCTAAAACTGTTAATCCAGTTTGAAAAAAAAAAGTGAGAAAAAAAAGAGAAAGAAGTGTCTTAAATCTGTTGAGAAGCCAAACTCTGCAGAGCATATGGAGAAAGGAATCCTCTTTTCAGGAATGTGCACAGAGGATTGTCTTCAACTTCCTTTCTAGCCCTCTGCATTCAGGCGTCCTCCCAAGAGTCCTTCTAGGGGTGCTGTTTTTTTCCTCAACATCTCAGACCCAGGAAGCATTACTGCATAGAGAAAGAAGGCAAGTAGCTTTTCTCCTTCACTGGAGAAAAGCCCATCCTTCTGAGCGAGAGAGAGCTCTGCCCTGCTTGCAATCTGAGGAATAATGATAATAATGTATAATCTTGCACAGTGCCTGGTATATGTTAGCTACTTAATAACTGCTAGGTGATGGACTGGCTGATACGTCCAATGGTCTTGAAAACAGAAAACCAAAATTTTAACCTACTTCCAATATTACTGACTTTGTAGTCCTGGGCAAGCCAGGAACCTCAATTTCTTCACATGTGTAATGGAACTAATATATCCTTGAACTGCTTCTCAGAATTGTGATGAGGCCACTTTGTAAATCTTGAAGCACTGAAAGAATGCAAATTATTATGTCCTATGGAAAGGTTATTCTGGGTATCTGTGTCTGACTTGTGCTACTAGACTAGTCAGACAGTCAACAAGCTTTTATTAAGCACTTGCTATGTACCAGACACTGTACCAAACAACTGGGGATACAAAGAAAGGCAAAAATGTGGTAACTGCCCATAGGAAGTTCCCATTCTAATGAGAAGGACACTAGACCAACAAGGATGTCCATACCAGACAAATGCAGTCTACAGGGCAGGTAATTTTAGAGAAACGGTTCAAATTTAAAGGATGGGATGAGGAAAGGGCTTCTGCAGAATGTGGGTATGCAGAGTCCCAATTTCTTTAGTCTTTTCGCCTTCCAAATGACTTCCCTCTAAGCAAGCATTGGAGGTTCCCAACTTTTACAGAAAAGGTTCAGAGGTAGGAAGGTCAGAGAAGCTAAGACAGTGTAGGGAATTCTGATTTAGAGGTAAGTCTTGACTCTACCTCCTACTGGGGCAGAACTTTCCTTATCTCTAAAATGAAGGGGTCAGCTTACAATGACTGCTAACGGTCTCTTCCTGCACTAAATCCTGTAATTTAAAGTCCCTCCTGTCTCTGAACCTCAGTTTCCCTATCTATAAATTCCATTCAGTGGAAGGGGCTTGGTAAGCTGAGAAAGGTGAGAATTTTATGATTGCTTGTTGAGGCTGTGTGGCCCGGAGAGAGAATGCCAGTCTTGGATTCAAGAAGACCAGAGTTCAAGTGTTGCTTCTGACACCTACTGGTTGTGTGATCTAAGACAATTCACTTAACCTTTCAATACTGTGGGTGACCTGCATTGCTGGACAGAGTGTCCTCATGCAGGAATTTCTTACAGCAATGAAACCTTTTAGATTTCCCTGTGTCAGGGTCCGGGCTCCAACCCCAATCCTTTAATTGCAAGTTCTGAGCCCTTTCAACAATGCCCCATTGGTGAGCTCTGCTATGGAAGCTCTGGCTTTGGGAATCTGGGTTGCAGCCCAAATAGTTAAAATGGCAAAGCTCAGTCACATCTGAAGGCAATTTCTTCTCCGTTCATCTGGAATGGAACAGTGCTCATTCAATTAATTGGAAAAACACCCGCTGTCTCTGTGCCATCTTGCAGGCTGGGCCGCCAAGAGCATCCCCAGGATACAGCACGTTGCTCGAGTTTTGCATTTGGAACTCTCCATCTGGGGCTGTAATTTCATTAAGAGTAGCCATGAGGTCAGCCTGCACGCTCGTCCTGAGGCTGCCTGGCGGGGAGCCGGCCTCTTGCGTGCCCAGGGAGCTCCCTGGCCCTGCTCAGTCTGACATTTGCAAGGGTTTAAGAGGAACAGATTCCATTTCTAAGCTCCCCTCGGCCTTTAATAAACCTACCAGACTGTCCATCCAGAGGAGAACATGAACCCTCTGGTGTCTTTCCCCTAAATTCTGTTGATCAGCCACTTCTGTTTCCTTGTGAGCCTCCAAGAAGCAGGAACCCCAATTTAAGGATGTCAGTCAGTCACCCCAATTGGGAGTTGAAAAAGATGCTTGTCTTCCTTTCCCCCCATATTTCATCCTCTTAGAATCCTATAGTTTGGCTTCGTCATTACATCTGCCATCAGGGGCCTTTTCTGGTTCCACAAAAACACCCCCCAGTCACTACTAGTGCCAGCTTCCAAAATTACTTTGTCTGTACTTATATATGTCCAAGTCCCTCCAACCCCCCACATAATGTAAACTTCTTGAGGGCACAGAATCAGGTTCAAAGACAAAAGAAAAATGGTCCCAGCCCTCCAGAATTCTATGTTTTGTAATGGGGGAAGATAACTTCTATAGCCAGAGACTAGAAAAATTTTCATGAAAATGGGGGACTTGAGCAGAGTGTTGAAAGAAAACAGAGATTCCAAGAGGCAGAGGGGAAAAGAAAGGGCTTTCCAAGGACAGGAGACAGCCAGTAGGAAGATGTAAAGATGGGAGATGGAGTGATTTGGATATGGAAGAAGTTGCTATTTAATCCTATAGAGGTGATAGGAAACTTCTGGAGTTTGCTGATCACGGGGTGACAAAGTTAGACCTGCTGTTTCCTTCTCCAGCTCATTTTACAGATGAGGAAATGGAAGCAAATGGATAAGTGACTTGTCCAGGGTCCTACAGCTAGTAAGGTGTTTAAGGTTGGATTTGTACCCAGGAAAATGAATCAGCCTGGTGCTCTGTGCTTCACAATTAGACCTGCACTTTACCTACATTGCTTCATGGAGGATGAATTGGATTGAAGGGATGATTGGATGAATGAACTAATGATAAAAAGCCTTTATTAAGTACTTGCATGCTGAGCAGTGAATTATGTACAGAAATTCAGATACAAGAGCAAGACAGTCTCTGACCTCAAATAGCTTATATTCCAATAGAGGGAGATCATACATACAGGAGGGCATTAGCCCTAAAGATGGGAATATTTGGAAATCCTCAGAGTACGGCATCAGGGTAGATGCTAAAAGACTGATGGTCCAGAGGCTGCAGCAGCAAGGCAACTGGCAAGGTCCAAATATGTGGTTTGGATATGGGAAGTGAGAACAAGGAGCTGACTCCAAGGTTGTGAACCTGAGAAGCTTGAAGAATGGCGTTGCCCTCAATAGAAATTCTAAGCCAGTGGAGAAATGCACACTCGTGGAAAGCTTTTCAGGGGCAGAAACAGTCAGGATTGAGAGGGGCATAAAATGTCATAACTGAAAGGGCCCTTAGGACAAAGAAGGTCACAACTGGAAGGGGCCTTAGGACACAGAAGGTCACAGCTGGAAGAGCCTTAGGACATAGAAGGTCACAGCTGGAAGGGCCTTTGGACACAGAAGGTCACAACTGGAAAGTGCCTTGGATCACACAATTTAATGTCTGTGCGTCTAGAAGAGACCTTTGAGAGCATCTGGCAATCCAATCTTATTTTATAAATGGAAAAGTTGCAGCCTATAGAGGAAGGACTTTTCCTTGTCTTGAATCCTCTTTTTCAACTTTATCTAAGTTGCCCAATTTTTCCTCTTAATTGAACCTCTGAATATGAGATTTGGAACAGGACAGGGGCTTGGTTAGGACTGGGGATTCTGGTAACTGATCTCTGCCTCAATGAAGGGTTATCCTTTCCAGAACAGCTTTAACAAAGGAACTTCCCCTCATCTCCTGGGCCACTTGTTCCTGTCTAACAGCCTTATCCCTCAGGAAGTTTTCCTAATAGCTCACCTGAATCTCAAGCACCCACCTCTGCTTGTGCAGAATGATAAAAACTATAATTGAATGATTTCTCCTGGCAAAGAAGCTATAAAAGGAGAGAGAAAGGACTGCCCCACCCCCCTAATCCCCCATTCACAGGAAAGTAATACAGGAAAAAAATTTAAGCTGACAAATTTTGAGCACATGTTGGAAAGGAAATAGAATGTAGTTGTGGTGAGCAGAACTTGGCCAAGGAGGCCTGCATCTGAATAGAAGATTGAAATCTCTTGAGTAGAGAAGTGCTTCACACTCTCGGGGCACAGGAGAAGAGGAAGGCTATCTCCTGGTAATTGGGGAGTGCCAGAAAAGGGAAAGGTGAGACCCTTCAAAACTCAGCAGTTAGTGTGGGGTATACACAGGACAGTGGGAAAACAGGAAGAATCAAAAATTTGCCATAGAAGGAAACAGAGAGGACTTGGTTGACTGGGAAAGGTATCTCAGAGGATGAAGGCACAAGGATACCCAGTCCTCAGACCCTAGCCAAGAATCTGACCTCTGCCATGATCTCCTTCTCTGTAACCCTCTGCCCTCCCCCAAACACATACACCCTGTTCTCTCCAAGTGCTGGGAGCAACTCAGTAGCTACCAAGTTACTTCAAAGCCCAGTGCGTGTCTGCATGGATCCATTTTTAGTTCCCAGAAGAGGCAGGCAAGCCAGGCTGAACAAGCTGGAACACAGAGCTCCTCTCCTGACTACAGCCTGGGCTAGGGATAACGACAAAGGGTAGGAGGAGGCTAGGGCTTCCACTTAATAATAAGCATTTATGTGGCACATTATGACTTCAAAGCACTTTATAAATATTACGTCGTTTGATTCTCACAAAAATCCTGGGGGGAGGGAGAATGCTATTATTCTCTCCATTTTATAGATGAGGAAAATTCAGGTATACAGAGATTAAGTGACTTCCTCAAAGTTCTACAGCTAGTAATGATCTGAGGCAGGATTTGAATTCAGAGCTTCCTCAACAAGGGCTGTATTCACTATGTCCCTTCACTGTCATTTGCAGGACCATAAAATTTAGAGCTCAAAGAATACCTTGAGGATCATCTAATCCCAGCTCCCCTACTTTATGAATGAGTCCCAGAGTCAGGAAGCTCATTTGCCCAGAGTCACACTGTAATTTACCAGATCCCAGGGGATCCCACCTATATCTTCTGACTCCAAGCTATTGTTCTGACTTACTTCAACCCTTCAAGAATCCATGGTATTGTCCAGGAGGGCAGCCCCTCCACCAGAACAGACCTCAGTCCTTTTGTACCCTAATAAACAAGTCTTGATGAATTTTTCTTTTCTTTTCTTTTCTTTTTTTTTTTTTTTTTTTGCTGAGGCAATTGGGGTTAAGTGACTTGCCTAGGGTCACACAGCTAGGAAGTGTTAAATGTCTGAGACCAGATTTGAACTCAGAGCTGGTGCTCTATCCACTGTGCCATCTAGCTGCTCCCTTGATGAATTTTTCTAGACAAAATCATTGTCTGGTGAACAACCTTGAACCCAGACCCAGAGAATTTCTCTTATGAGGATTTCTCAATGAGAAACATTCTAAGTGTTTCATTCTGCATCAGCCTCAGTGCAGGGTAATCATGTCACAAGGCAAGGAATGTGATTAGTGTGAAAATCTCTTGAGAGGTGAGAAATTTGAAAAGCAGAAAGACCAGTCCATGTGGAACCAAAGACTTGATCATGTTCTTGAACAGAGAATTCTGGTAGACTCTCATGTGAGTTCTAAGAAGTGGAAGAGAGAAAGAGAAATTGAGAAAGAGATAAGAGTCAGAGAAACAAAGAGAGACAGAAGCAGAGAGAGGGACAATCAGAGGAAGAAGACAATCATGGAGGAAGGGAACCATGAGGATTCAAGAGAAGTGTTTAGCTGTTTAGCATGACAGACTGTACTGAGGCCTAAAGCCTTCCCCACCAGTACATGAGTTGTATACTCATTTGTACAACAACTGAGAATGCTTCTAATGTCTTACATTTCTAATTAAATGTATTTACCGAAGCATGACGTTGTTTGCATGACTTTCTGTTAACATGTTAATAACTGAATGTCTAGACTTGAGTTGACTTCAGAAGTGCCATGTTTTACAATGGGAATGGGGACTCAAGACATGAAATATACTTAATAAAAGAGAATTCCCCCACATATGAACACAAGTTTCTGAGAAGTTAGGGCTAGCTGGCCATGTGGCCAGCATAATATGATGAAGAGTCCAGCATGAAAAGTCACCAGACCTGTATTCTAGTTTTAGTTTAGCATCTCTGGTACAGTGTGACTTTAAGAAAGTCCCTTCACTTCAAGTCTTTCTCCTTTGTAAAATGTGGAGAATGAACTCAATGGTCTCTCTAAACTTCATTTCAGCTTTAAGATTTGGTGATGTCATAGCAACTCCTGGAAGGCTAGTGACATTCCGTGGACTATTATAATCCAGATCCTTATTTCCTAAGGTTGGCCGATTTCTCTGGTGGTTGAGAAAGGTACTTTCCTAGCTTTCACAGCTCTGACCTAGGGAATTGGGTTCCTAGTTCCCAGGAGAGTGATGATATTATGTGTGAGAGAGAAATATTATTTAAAGTAGGAAAGCCCTGGGCATATATAGTTGTTGTTTTTTTTTTTTTTTACAAAACAGTTTTGACCCAAACAGAGATAATTAAACCAAAGGGGACCCAAGCTGGAGGAGAATTAGAATTCAATTTGATTCAATTCAGTAAACATTTATTAAACAGCTATTATGTGGGAGTCACATTATTCTGGGATACAAAAGCAAAATATATCCCAAATGAGATTATATATGTAAAGCACAGTACCTGTCATGTAGTAGGTGCTTAATAAATGTTTGTTCCTTCCCTACTTCCCCAATCTCAAGTAGTTTACATTTTCTTGGGAATGAGGGAAGGAAACAACATGCATACAGATAAGTCAATGTAAAATTCCTTTAGCATAGATTCAGAGAGAGGCAGTGTAGTAAAATGGATAGAGAGCTGCCTTGGAACCCCTCAAACATCTGTATCTACTCTAAGTGTATGAAACTGAATTAAAAAAGAAAACCACTTCCTTGATCACTCTCAAGGGTGAGAGTAACCCTTAGCTTATGTTCCTTCCCACCAACCATTAGTTACATGCAAAAAAAGAAAAAAAACTAATAAAAATCATTTGAAAAATGCCCCCAAATTACTAATAATAAGAAATCCAAAATAAGTGTGAGGGTTCACCCAGCAAACTGGCAAAGATGGCAAAAGATTGGAATGGTAGAGATTGGAAAGAGTTGTGGAAGGAGCAGCACACTAATGCATTGTTGGTGGAGCTGTGAATCGGTCCACCTTCTAGAAAGCATAAATAAATGTTCCCATGAATCTTTGACCAGGTGGAGGAGCACAAGAAGAGATACAATCAACCTTCTAAGTATCTTCCTTGCTTTCTCTGGGATGCCAGTAAGCATATGGATTATCTAACAGTTCTCTGTTAATTCCTGTGACCTTATTTTTCCAATCATACCTCTCTGTTGACATCTTTCACACACTTCTCTCAAATATTTATTGGTTGATAATTGTATTGCAGCCTCCTCATATTCACCATGAGCCTCAGCATTGCACTTTGGATAACTGTTAACTTGAATTCTTTGGAAGCTGTGCCATTCTATGACCTAGAGTTCTATAGAATCGTATTCCAAAATGCCAGAACTTGAAGTAACCTAAAATATCATGTGGTCCAGAAATGTCAGACTCCAGCAACCAAGTGCAGCCTGTGTGACCCCAACTAGATTCAAATGTAATTAGTAAATGTTTAACAAAATAAATAAAATTACAGTATAGCACAGATAATATTAACTTGTGGTTTTCTAAGTGAATATGCTGCCCCCAGGATCTTTTTCTATCTGAGTTTGATACCACCAATATAGCCTGACAGAATTGGAAACTGAGGCTCAGAGAGGAAAAGGGCCTTTTCTAAAGTCATATAGTCACAATTATGGCAAAGCCATGACCAGGATCCAGGTCTCCTGACTCATAATCCTGGGTTCTTTCTGCTACTCAGAAGGAAGCAAAGATGATATAAATTTGTGTTTTTCTAAGTCGGTATGCTGCCCACAGGGATCTTTTTCTATCTGAGTTTGATACCACCAATATAGCCTGACAGAATTAGAAACTGAGGCCCAGGGAAGAAAAGGGCCTTTTCTAAAGTCATACAGTCACCATTACTGGCAAAGCCATGACCAGGATCCAGGTCTCCTGACTCATAGTCCTGATTCTTTCTTCTACTCAGAAGGGAGTTGGGGCCAGCCTGGCTGGAGACAGGGGGATGATCGGGATAATTTCTTGAGGATTCCCGGAATGGGATCGTGGGGAGGAGCAGAAAAAGGACATCTATTAAAACCATTCTATTATAAGTGCTTTACACATATTATCTCATTTGCTGTGCTTGATCCTCACAACAAGTAGGTACTATTATTATCTCCATTTAAGTTGAGGGTAACTGAGGCTGACCGAGTTAAGGGACTTGCTGTCAGTCACACAGCTAGTAAATGCCCAAAGTCAAATTTGAACTCTCTTCTTGTAGCTAGGTTTAGGGCTCTATCTACTATCTCACTTAGCTGCCTCTTAGAAGGAAAGGGTATTGGCTGGCCAAGCTCAGAGATAATCCCCTGACCTGGATTTGGGTCTCAGAGCTTGGTTTATTTTCTCAGAAGGAAACAGACTCTGAGAGTGATGGAGGCTGTGCCTTGGGTCCCACCTCCTGGAAACCCACAGTCTGTTGGGTGATTTTTGCATAATCCCTGTTAACAGCGGTCTGACCTGCAGCTGCTTTCCTGGCCTCAGCCCTGGGCTCTCCCCCCAGCTCCTTGCAGGCCTCACTGGAAAAATAAATAAATACTTTCTCCATTATCCCATTAGCAACTTCACAGGTTTCCTTTGGGTTAGTTACTTCCCAACTCTGAAGAAAGTAGAAACATGTTTCCCAAACACCGGGCCTGAGCCACAGATAAGAGCCTTGGAGGGGGGCTGTCTCCCTTCACCCCAACAGGACTGTGGGGAGAAGACTATTCAGGTGCTCACCCAGAGCTATTTAAAGCCCACCAAGATCACTGGTAATTGCTGGCTGTGGCCAGAAGTCCCCACTCTCCTCCCCCTTCCTGCCACATCTCATAGCTCCCCAAAAAAAGCCTAGGAATAAATCAGCCCCCCTGGTGAAGGGGGAAGCTGGGAAAAGACACTGGCTCCTTTCTGAGACTCCTGCATGGATTCTGTCCTTAGACTGACAGCCACCCTGTCTGCATTCGCCCTGGACTTGTCTGGACCACTGATGCATGATATAGATTATCTAGATTCTCTATGTCCTTGATTTCCAGATCTGGAGTGTATGTCCTAGACTTGAGAAATAACAGTAACAAAGCTCCACTGAAGTCCTCCTTCCATCCCTCACCATGACCCTAGGGTCCCTGGCTAGGATAATCAATATAGCATCATCCCCGGCACTTAACAAGTTGGTGTTAATTCAGTTTGTAGAATGGATCTGTCCTCCAAGGACTAACCGGGCTAATCACCAAAAGGTTGGCCCTGGAGATTCATGATGCCTTCTAAGGTGTGAATGATTGGGATCTATGACTCATAATGAGAGTTCTCACAGAGATGAAATCACATGGGTTCCACCTCTTATCTTTTTTTTTTTAATTATAGCTTCCCCTTATCTTGAATCATCTTCCTGCTCACCTGTCTCATAGAATTCTAATATTATTCCCTCTGACTTCTCTGTCCAAAATACTCCTCCTGGCCATTACTGCCCTATACATGTGGTCTTTCCCTGTTAGAACATAAGCTACTTGAGGGCAGGGACTGTTTTGCTTGGTTGTATAATATTTGTTTCCTGAACAGTGCTGAGTACACAGTAAGTGCTTAACAAATGCTTTTTCTTTCATTCATTCATTTTTAGCTTCCTTCAAAGCGGAACACAGCCATCTCTTAGATTTCCTAACTTCCATCTAACATACCAGTTCTTTTTTTTTAAATGCTCATTATTTTTATTTGTTTTTCCCCTTACATTCAAAAACCAATTTTTTTATATTTGTTTTTTATCATTTTTTGAGTTCTAGGTTCTCTCCCTTATCCCCACCCACAATTAATTAACTCATGTAAAGTTATGCAAAACATTTCTATAAAAGTCAAGTTGTAATACAGTAGTTCTCAGTAATCAGTCACTTTCTCTCAAAACTACTTTGTATTACTCTGTACATGTTTGTATTTAGTTGTGTTTATGTTTGTATATCCCACCTAAAAAAATGTAAGATCCCTAATGATAGGGATTTTTTTTTTACCTTTTTGTGTTTTGTAACATAGGCCATCTGAGCATACACAGGATTACCTTTTTTTTTTTTTTTTGCTGGGGCAATTGAGGTCAAGAGACTTGCCCAGGGTCACACAGCTAAGTGTCTGAGCTCAAATTTGAACTCAGGTCCTCCTGACTAAAGGGCTAGTGCTCTATTTACTGCACCACCTAGCATTACCTTTCTTAGTTCCCATGGACCACGTGGAAACTTTGAGGTCATAGGTGACTCAATATTCCAGGACTTACCCTTTGAGATTTCGAAAAGTGTCCTTATTTGCCACTCAACAGAAAGAGCAAGTGACTTAGTGGATACTTAAGTGTTCCCTCCTTCAACTCTCTTTTCTCCTTTAACGTAGAATCCTCTTATATTTTTAGTTGCTTCTCCAGATGATAGAAAACAGTGTTCCCCATCTTTCACCCCAGCCACCATGCAATTGTGAATACATGGCATCTAAAGTGCATGTCCTACCTTGGCAAGCCTCAGCCTGGTTTTTTGGTTCACATCCTTTCTGTTTTTTCTTTCCCCATCTTAAGTGAATGCATATCTATTCTGAGATGAATTTGCTTAGAGGCAACCTTGTGAATACGAGAGATCCAGACATCTTGATCTAACAGAGCCCCAGGACAGAGCCTCAAAACTATTCCAGTGCTGTTGGAGAAATTTACCACCAGCAAGAGGAGAAACCCAAGCCTGGCTAATTTAACAGAAGACATGGACCCAGAGGTGTTTGGAAAATGCAGAGATAGCATCAATTGTAAATCAGCAATAGTACAAACTACATTATGTTCTGATGAGGGCTAAGAATCGGCATCCTGATGAATTATAATAGTAGCCATAAGTTAGCAAATCTTATTTTAAGTTGTCTTGTCAACCTGTGCTGGGAATCTTTTCTGCTATTAGCTTTTCTTTTGTGTGTAAGAAATAAACACCTGTCCCATATCTGATTTAGATTATACACTGAGTATCTTTTTATTTCTTTTGAAAAGAACTAGACAGGGGCAGCTAGGTGGCGCAGTGGATAGAGCACCAGCCCTGAAGTCAGGAGGACCTGAGTTCAAATCTGGTCTCAGACACGTAACAGCTGTGTGACCCTGGGCAAGTCACTTAACCCCAATTGCCTCAGCAAAAAAGCAAAAAAAAAAAAAGAACTAGACATGAGCCAAAATCTAAAGCTTAATAATTTTCCCTGAGTCACTAGGATGAGAAATGTAAATTGTCTTCTCCCCATTCGAATGTCAGCTTTTTGAGGGTATGACTGTCTTTTTTGCTTGTATTTATATTTCCAGTGCTCAAGTACAGTTCCTGGCACATAGTAAGTGCTTAATAAATGCTTGTTGACTTAACGGCTCTTAGACTCAGTTTCTCATCTGTAAAATGGGAATAATAATAACACTTAACCTGCCAGTGACATGAGGATTACTTGATATTATATAGGCAAAGTGCTTGGAAAATCTTAAAGCCCTGTGTAAATAGTTGTTAGTATTCTTACTGAAATGGTAAAGGTTGGAATAGAAAGCTTCTGAGGCTTTTTCCAGTTTTGAGATTCTATGATTCTTTATCATCTGGAATATGGGAATATTCTAGACAATTTACATTCTGCATTTACATCTGCCCTCATTTTAGATTATGTGAATTGTCAATATCTAGGCTCCTAATCTCTGTCTTTCTGTCTATGTATCTGTCTTTTCCCTCTCTCTGTCTCTGTCTGTCTGTCTGTCTTTCTTTCGCTCCCTTCCTCCCTCCTTTCTTCTTTCTTTCTCTCTCTCTCTTCCCCTCTCATTCTCTCTCTTCTCTTCTCCCTCTCTCTCTCCCCC